>CM034470.1:8635058-8786068 GCA_019925255.1 Litchi chinensis | reverse complement strand
AGTTAAATTATTGGATAATCTAGTATTACTCATACATAAATGCATGTTATGATGCTTTGAAGTTGCCACCATAAACACAAAAAAAGAGGTGAAACACTACTCAACTAAGAGTGGAAATACAAAATCTGACTACTTTTATATCTTACCAAATATACAATAGCAATAGTCTTTACCCTTTTTGGTGTGTGAGATTGATCATTAAATTTCTTACCCTAGCATAAGATATATAACCAATTAAGCTATCTTGACTGTAAAATTATAGTAAATATTGTAGATTGAGTTTTGGTCTAGTGGTTGAACCATCAATCATTCTCTACCTCTTTGGAAGTTTATGGTTATATACCCAAGAACTTCATAATACTATGGGCATTTTCCCCCTACTCTTTGTAAATTGTCCCTTCTCGTTCCTATTAGCTGATTCCTCCCATTTTTGGGAGTTGATTCTTGGGCTGCATCACAACGTCTCATTGCTACTAGTCCCGATTGTATCTTAAGCTAGTTCCAGTTATCAAAAAATATATAGTAAATAATTTTTAATTTAAATTGAGATCAATGGAGAGACATTATAATATAAGGGAAGTTTTTATATTAGCACTTATATTATTGTGATATACTCAATTTAGCTATGAATACATGTTAAAAGTTGTGGTCTCTACAGTCTTCAAAACCCATCAATTTGGTCCATTTGAAAAAAATTGAAAAAAATTTTTAAAGGATCAAATTGATGAGTTTTGAAAACTTTAGGGATCACAACTTTCAATATTGCATTTAAATCACCAAAATATAGGGACTAGAAAAAAAAAATCCCAATATAAATATCAATTGTAAGTAGGGATAACGATGGGGTTGGATTGGGTCTAGGTTGGCCAGTCCAAACTCGACTTGAAATATTTTAGAGATATCTCAAACTCGACCTGTGTTCCAAACGAGTCGCTACTTAGCATCCCAAATGGGTCACTACTTAGCATCCCAAACCTGAACCCAATGGAAAGGACTTGTTCCGAACCTGACCTGTTAATTCGATTTAATTTGTAATTAATGATATAATTAATATCAACAAACAAATATACAAAAATATATATACACACATTTAAATTTCCAATAGTTTAATTTAACAATAATATATCATCACATCTATATAATTATTAATATAAAATTCTTAAAATATACAAATGTTTTACATATAAATACAAAAGACTTGCTACATTACAAATGTTTCATTACAAATATCAAAAGATTTGCTGCATTCATTTATAGTTTCATTACACAATTCAAAATATTGCTATTACATAGTTAATAAGAATGACAACAGGTCAGATCGGGTTCGGATGGCGCACCCCAAACCCAACCTCATACCCCAAACAGGTCATTACTTTCTACTCAAAATCTCCCTCAAATAGATCGAGTTCCCCCTAGCTAGTTTAGATCAAATTGAGTATTTTTGCCACCCCTAATCATAAGTGGAGACCATATGCAAAGTGCCACTATAATAATGCGAGTATGTAGTAGATGCGAATACCATATTTGTCTTTTAATTACTAAATATAGGCACTAAATACAGTAAAGAAACAACAAGATGATTCTATTTTTTATCATATTTAAAGTTCATATATGTTATAAAATTTATTGGAATTTCCAAAGATGGAAATTAATTGAAACATATTCCATTCTGGTTGATATAATGTATCTACATATACTTATCAAGACATAAATGTAATTAGAAAATAGTCTAATAAAAATGAAATTATAAATTTATTTTGAGTTGAAAATTATTTAAATATTAGGTGAATTTTGTTGTTGTAAACTATAATATGTAGATCCTTCTTATCAATGGTTATTTTCATCTTATATGGTTAATAAAAAAATGTAGGTAATCTGACATTAAGTTACTAAAACTTATGTCCAAGTTTTATTTGCAACTTTTGTAAATACAAAGACTTTTAGTTTTTCTTATACAGAAATAAATAATAAAATATCATAACTATTAGACATCACATTTTTTGTATATATCTTACTTGCATTCCATTTAATTATCTGTCAACTGATGAATGAATACATATAAATGATTATTTATTTTACTTAAAAAATATATTTATATTCCAATTACCACAAATTATTTGGGATGCAAATGAAATAAAAAAAAATATGGGATGTCTAACAATATTGATAAAGTATATAAAAGTATAAAAGCTGTTAACTAAAATATTTAATTTTATTGTAAAATATTTAATTTTGTTGTGCTTGCTATTTTAATCCTTTTTTGTCTTCTGTCTTTCTTCAATACTCCCGTATGTATTTTAGATTCATTTGTCCACTTTATTTTATTTTCTTTCACTCTCCCATCCTTTATCTCTTTGTAACTTGCTCTCTCTGCAAACCCTCAACCATTTGTAATCGAGAAAGTTAAGATATGCACGATCTGATCAATACGATTTTGTCAAGTACCTCTTTGTGTATTGCATACACAAAAGATTTAGCAACTCACAAACATTGATAAAATCTATTACAATAATCTAAATCGGATAATTTTGAGTCATGCAGGCTCTCTTAGCAATTATCAATTATTCATTCTCAACGATCAGTGTCGAAATTTCGAAGAAAACTACTTACTTTTTGATATCTAAAGCTGTATCTCTTTATAAACTTGTTAGGTAATCTTTCTTCTCCATCATAATTCATGACATAAAATTATGGTATCAATTATTATAAATATGTTTTTCAAAAAATATATATTTATGTATTTTAGTTGACCTAAAATGTTATAGATTTTCTTAATTGAATAGATCACATGAATAAGTATTGATATAATAGAGAGTAACTTAAATTTGATGTTCCATATATATGTCAAGTTATGTGTGCATTGGGGTTATTTTATTGTTATTTTTTATTTGATATGATATGTGGTGTAGTAATTCAAACTTGAGACATTGCTAGATTGATTGATTCCTAGATCAAATACGGAATCATATTTAATTAGTTTTAGTTATTTTATTTTTATTTTCTACTAAAATATCTAAGTCTAATTTTAAGATGGTTGTAAAAAAAATGATTTTCTTACCATATTATCAAGAGTATATATATGATTATTGAAATTAAAATTTAAATGTGGTATTTATTTTGTTAATATATATTTAAAGTTAAAGTATTGGTTCAATAACGTTTTATATATATACATTTTTATAATTATACATATATCATAAATTCAAGTTTGATATAATATTCTAAATATTGTTCAAAACTACGTGTGAGTATCAATCCCATTTCAATGTTATATCAATGTGGAGTGTAAAGTGACAGTGTTAATGGTGATGAACTTTTTTTATAATAAGAGTGATCCATGAATCTTGATAGCAAATAGCAACACAGTTATCAATAATCAATGATGTTTTTATTGATTGATGATGCTCATTGTTATAATGGCAAAGGATAATGATAATTATGGTTTGTTGATGATAATTATAAAAGATAATACAATTATGATTGACAAAGGTGATAATAGGTGTTCAATGTTGATGATATTTGCCATCATTGATGACATCGTGATGATTAATGGGTAGAGGTGGGCGTTTTCGGGTTCGGGTTAGGTTGGGTTGAAAATCTCTCAACCCAATTTGGTTGAAAATTTTTCAACCAACCCAACCCATCAATTTTTTTTAAGATATAACCCAACCCAACCCAATAAAAAATTATCGGGTTGGTTGGGTCTGTCGGGTTGGTTAATTGAGTTAGATTTAATTTATCACAAAGGCACAAATTGGGTGGGCATCTTCAACCCAACCCGACAAATCCAACCCAACCCGATCATTTTTTATTGGGTTGGGTTGGGTTGCATCTTAAAAAAAAAAATAGATGGGTTGGGTTGGGTTGGGTTGAAAATTAAATTGGGTTGAGTTGGGTTGAAAAATTTTCAACCCAACCCATGTTGAGTTGGGAGATTTTCAACCCAACCCAACCTAAACCCAAAAACGTCCACCCCTAACCAAGTCTTTTCTATCTAGAATCTTTCCTAGACATAAACTTTTACGCTACTACATGAAATCCATCACAGAGGATTTATCAATCTAGAGTAGAAGAATGAAGACACAAGAGAAAAAATCAGAAACCTCAAGTGGTTTATAAATCTAAAGTATTTATAAATCCAACCCGACAAATCCAACCCAACCCGATTATTTTTTATTGGGTTGGGTTGGGTTACATTGAAAAAAAAAAATAGATGGGTTGGGTTGAAAATTAAATTGGGTTGGGTTGGGTTGAAAAATTTTCAACCCAACCCAGTTGGGTTGGAGATTTTCAACCCAATCCAACCCGAACCCGAAAACGCCCACCCCTAGCACAAATGGTCTAGTTAATAATTTTTTAGTTTAGTAATTTGATTACAGATAAAATAATACAAATAAAATCCAATTATTGTAAATAAAAGAGTAAATTCAACATAAAGGTTGTCCTTAATCTTTATCTTAAACAAATATTCTTCTAGAGAGGGGAGAAAATCTTGGATTTAGAATTGAAATAGGCGTTTGTCGAGTTCAGGTTGGGTTGAATTGAAATTTTTTAACCCAACCCAACCCAATTTAATTCAACCCAACCCAACCCAACCCAATCATTCAATTTTTTTTAAGATGTAACCCTACCCAACCCAATAAAAAATGGTCGAGTTGGGTTGGATTGGAGATGCTCACCCCTATTAATGGGGATTGATAATGTTTTTATTACACACAGCTAAACTTATGATAGCTTGATGATAGTTGGTAAGCGATATGTCCATCAAATATATGTAACAGATGTCTCGATACGCACATGAAAACTATATTCAATGTTTATTTAAATTTTTAAGAAATAAATGTTAAAAAAGTTAAAAAAAAAAAAAAAAAACCTTTTTTCACAGGAAAAAAGATTGGGATAAACATATTTTATTATTTTCAAATTCATGAGTCACAAACTGTTAGTCAATTTCATAGTTCCTTCTCATAGCAAAAAGTTCCATTCTCAAAAGTTCAGTAGGTTTATCAAGTCAATTCCAAGTTTTAAATAAATAGAAAAGTAGAAAATGGATTCTTTAACATTTATGAAGAAAGGTTATATTATTACATGAGATTATCATTAAATAAGAATAAAGAAAATTAGATAAAGACTCTAAAGCTAATGTGGGATGAATCAATGTAGTCTTGGTTCTTTATTAGTATTCATGAATATTCATTTTGTTCATATGTTAACCTGTATAATATATGATTTCTTTAAGCATTGTTTCAGGTACTATCTACACTGGAAAAAGAAAAGGAACAAGAATTAAGAAATGGCTTATGAAATGAGAACTAGAAACAAGAGAGTGAATTATGATGAGCGTGCTTACTTTTCAGCCTCATCAGAGGAGGAAAAATATGATTACGACTCAACTCACTCTGATCCAGATTTTACCGAGCCTCGTTCACAAGGAGACTCACGAGCAAATATCAACAGGTACTCATCCGGTGCTGACCAATTGTAGCAAAATAGTGGAGAGAAAGTTCCAGCAGAAATGTTGTTAGAAGGAGAAGATGCAGACCTTCCCAAGTGAGAAGAAGAAGCACAAATCAAGGGCCAAATAGGACAAGAGAAGGACCTTCTCAAGCTTCAGCGCCTACACCTAAGCTTGAAACGAATAATAGGACCATCCCATGAAGGATGGAAGACAAGAGCATTCATAAGAAACGAGAAAAAAGTGCTAATGTAGATTCTAATGTTAGAAAGGGAGAGACTCACAAGGGAGGTGTGGTGTGCCCGTGCTGTGACCGAGTGCTAGACGTATATAAATTAACGGATCATGTTTATAGCCACCTTAGCAAGCCATGCGAGAATAAGTCTACAGAAAAATTAGGAGATTTAATCATGAAGTGGTTGACTTCTGACTGGGATATAAAAGACGAAGATGCTCGCTGTAGTTTTTTTGATGTTAAGAACTTAAGAACAGATACTACTGACAAGAGTGATGATACTTGTATGATTTGTGGTTATCACGTGTCAACTTCAAATCTTAAACACTATAATTAGGTCATTTCCTATCCGTTTAAACTTTTAGATCTGATGGTAACTAACATGATATCAATATTTGGAAGTCTCTGATTCAAACCCTCTCTCCTCCCCTTATCTCAAAATTTCTTATTACACATGTCAGACGATAGGGAACATTTAACATGTGTCTACCATCTAACATATTCACGTTACATATGAGAGAGTGTGTTACGTGTCAACCTCAAGTCTTAAATACTATAGTTGGAGTTTTTTCTATCGTTTAAACTTTTGGATCTGATGATAACTACCAATGCTAATTGTGGAATGTTAATGTGTTGTGAAAATGTCCCACAACCATCCACCATGAATGCATGCGCATGAAGGTATTAATTTCTTCTTTTTATTTTTATATTAATTAAGGTGTGTGTGTGTATATACATATTGGGAGCAATGACAATTTGACAATTACCATTATTTTTTTGGAATTATTGAATTTGGTGTAGAACATACCACAAGAAGCGTGGTTCTGCAACTACTGCGTTTGTCGGTGTTGTGGTATTGCTGATCAAGAATTGCACTCACACAACCAGTGTGAGAAGAAATGTATGTCTTTTTACTTCCACTTCCTATTAATTTGAGTAAATCTATAAATGGGTCCTTTTGAATTCTTGGCGCACATTTAGATATTTTTTATTATTGAAAACCTTTTGAATAAATATATGCAAGAATTGTTTATGTTTTTTTTCTTAAGAAGCATTTCATATCTTTTGAATACGTAAGGTTGGTTCAATATTGTACTTCTTGTACCTACATGATTGAGGTTGCGGATTAAGATATAAAATTTTTAAAAGCAGCATCACATTATTATAAATAATGTTTTAAAAAACCTTTGGTTATCAAAAAAATATTGCTTTAATATAAATGGTTTTTTTGCAAAAATATGCTCAAATGTACTCTTAAATTCAACTTTCAATCTATAAACTAAACTCCCCAAGATTTAAAAAAGTCTAAACTATATACTCATTTCATAAGATTAACTAATATACATACATACATACATACATACCACATATATACATGCATGTAAACTTTAGGAGATGAGTACTATAGTTTTAAAAGTTAGGAAAAAAAAACTATGAATTTTTTATAAAAGAGAAAGAGGATTATATAATTTTTACTATAGTTTTAAAAGTTAGAAAAAATATATATGAATCTTTGACAAAAGAGAGAATTATATAATTTTCCTCTTGTGATATTTATCTCTATGAACTATATAATTTGGAAAACTTAACATTGTAGTTCAACTTGTGTTCGTTAATATTTAATTAAATAAATTTCAATTGGTGTTTGTTATAGTTCACCAAGATTGTCTTCTCAACAAAAACATTGTCGTCCTTAGAAGGGAAAGGAAAAACTCTTTTTGCGAGGCTACTTGTGCCTAGGTACTTTTTCTCCATGCAATACATTTTTATGTTCTTTTAAATGCATGGATTATAATGATACCGACTTGAGCTTTTGTAAAAGATATTCAACAAGCTGGAGAATCTGGTAGGAGTGAACATTGAGCCAGACAATGAATTTTCTTGGACTCTCCTCCGGTACAAGTCTTTGGAATTTATTCTGAATAGCAATGATAAGCTTAAATGGATAACATGCAACCGCAAAATTGATGAAGTCTGTATCTCATGGACGAGAGTTTCTGTCGCAACATAGGCAGACACACTAAAATTGAAGTACAACGTGTGCTCTACAGTGGCGTGTATGTAACCATGTTCACTTCTCTTTATATCTTTTTCCAATTTTTTATGTGAATTTTCGCGTAATGTAGATGATTGATCGGTGAAATAATAGTCACATTTTGAGTGACAGTTACAACTTTGTTTGTGAAAATTAACAGACAATTCCTATTAATGTTTGACTTGTTCCAAACTATGAGTTTCAGGTCCAATTTGATGAGGATAAATTTTGACAGGTTTTACACTGCAGTGTTGGAAAGAGACTCTAAAATAATTTCTGTCGCAACAATAAGGTATCAATTCCTAAATTTTTATCTACATTTATTTATTTTTATGTCACAACCATAAACATAGAGAGAGCTTTGAAACATTCAAGCACTTAATTTGGAGTGTTCACTTGATAATTTTACAGGATACATGGAGCCAGGATAGCTGAGATGCCATTTGTAGCCACTTGTACAAAATATAGGCGCCAGGGAATGCTGCAGAAACTGCTTTCTGCTATAGAATCTGTAAGTTCTTCTACATCAAATCTATTGTTGCATAACATGTGATGTGATTCATATTTTTCTCCTTCTTTGGAGTACATTCAAACTTAATTATCAAGAAAAGATAGAAACCTTACTATCTTGAGGTATTTTAGCGGTGAGATACATATATATTCTAATAGTATAAGAGATCTTCATATGAATTCTCACAAGCAACAACGACGGGGTCAAGGTCTGATTTATATCTGATTTGCATCATCTTTTTTTTTTTTTTTTTGTGAAAGTTATTTGCATATCTTCTAATTATTTTTTTTTAAAAAAACATGTTTTCAATCTTGCTTCATGTCATATTGTTTTTCTTGTTAAGAAATTGATAAAATAAGGTCTTCGACTCTTTATATAGGCTTGAAAATCTCTTCATCCTTACTTCTTTTCTGATATGGGACTCGGATCCCTTTTATTTTGCCATTTTTTTATTTTATTTAAAAAGAAAAAAGAAATTGAGAAAATAAAAGGGGATCCAAATCCCACGTCGCAAAAGAAGCAAGAGTGAAGAGATTTTCAAGTCTATATAAGAAGTCAAAAGCCTTTGTACTTAATTGTATTAGTTAAATTCCTCTTATTTTTAGAGCACAGAAGGATGTAAATTAATATATGTTTTGAAGAGTGAGTGTATTGCGATCGTAAGCTTTGAGACAGCTGTGGCTTTTCTCTTGTTTTCAAATTTTGGAAATTATTATTATTTTTTATTTATTTTTTTGTTTTTTTTGGTAATTGTTATTATTTCTTTTCCTTTTTTTTTTTTTTTTTGGTGTTGTTTTTGATATTCGTATAAAAGGTAAGTTTCCAGAGGAGGTTTTGGGATCTTTCCTTCTTTCCTTTAAACAACTATTGAATAATTTCATCGAGTCACATAAACAGTTTATTAATCTTTTTGATTGTTGTATTTGACCTTATACATATCATTTATGTGTGTATGTTGATGTAATTTGCATATGCTCAGCCATCTTAAAGTAGAAAATCTAGTTATTCCTTCAGTACAGGAAGCAAATGAAATGTGGACGGACCCATATGGTTTTTCTGAAGTTAAAAATGACTTACAGAATGAGTTGAGATTCTACAATACGTTGATGTTTCCAGGTGCTGTTAGACTATATAAATCCTTGGTGGAGGCTGAGCCCTCCAATGCAGGTCTTTCTCTATCTCCACAACTCTCTTACACTTGCCCTCTATATATATATCCTCACTGAATCATTTCCTTCAATTTCTTTCCCAGTACTTGTGGAGGATAGTTGGGCAGCTGACAATCCTTCCGATGCAAATCAAAGGGAGAACGCTATGAATCCAGCTATTACCTCTCGGAAAATTTTACCCTTTGACCTAAATCTTGAACCACCTTAGGATGATGATGACATGGCGTAGAATTGATATGGACGCGATCTATCTTAAGGCCATGAACAACTAGCTAGATCTCAAGTATGACTGTTTGAGGTCTAGACAACATGTGCGCAAGACAAGTTTAAAGACTTCTGTACATGATCCAGTTGAATGTGTTTTGCGTTTGAACTTATGATATGTGTTTATTCAAGACTTTGCTGAAATCATTACAAGTGGCAAGACGAGCAAGTAGCAACTCAAAGACAAAGATTGCGGCTAGCTGGGCAAGAGATGGCATGGCATGGCTTTAGTGCCTAAGTGGTTGGTTCTACTGTGGATGACCAGTTTATAAGACATTGTGATGCAGTTGTGCTGCTCTGTATCTCAGTATTGACTATTATTTATGTGAGTACAATTTATCCTTGTTATGGGTATTTTTCGGATTCAACAAATGGGCTAGTAAAAGTTTGATAGAAGCTCAACAGGTTAACCCAATAAAGTAGCCTGACAGACAAAGCCCGGTCCATCAATGTCATTTCCATGTGAGCTCTCCAGCTCACGTTAGCGAACTCGCATTGCAGCCATTATTTATAGATAGTTGCTAATATTATACAGTTCGCATTATGCACAGTTCGTTACTCAGAACGAGATCTAGTTCGAGATCATCTAATACAGTTTATAGCTCGCGCAGTAACCAGTTCGATGAGGAAATCTTCCAGAAAAAACAGTAACCCGAATTAATCGTGATTCTTCTACATGAATTGGAAATAAATCAAATTCAAACGTTGATAAATGTGATCCCTGATTTTGTGGAGCAGATTTCTGATTCGGTGCTAACCGATTAGGAAGTGTATTTAATGCATAATTCTTTTCCTATTTCATTAGAACCTAAATTGTAATCGTCTCTTCCCTAAATAAAGGTTAAAACTCACTGTAACAGAGATACATACAGATAAGCAATAAAAAACTGTTTCTCTGTAGAATTATTAAGAGGAACAGCCGTGAACATAGGCACACTTACTAAACCACGTTAAAAATCTTCTTTGTGAATTGTTCTCCGTCTTTGCCTTCTACTTTTCTTTTGTTTTCTGTTTTGTTTCACATTGATTATGAGTATTAGACTTTAAACTGTAGTCGACCAGAAATCAACGTGGACAATCCTCACAGTCTCTTTTAATATTTATCTAATTTTCATATAAACAGTGGTAGATGATAGTTCAAAAATGGAACAATGAAATTAATTTAATATGTTACACCTATATCTGGAGATAACTTAAAGCTGCCACTGTACTCATAGGCACCTAAAGAAGAATCTCTTGAATCGTGGGTGTGATCCATCTCCTACGATTCTGTAATAAGAAAATATTATAAGTTTATGACTTATTCATGCTTATCAATTGGAGAAATTTTATTTACGTACTGGCAATTATGTAATTACATTTGCAATCAATAGGATATTACTGGTTATAATTACTGATAAAAGAATTTGTAAAGATCATATGTTCTAAAAATAAATAAATAAATATCCTCCTCTTGTCAGAGAGTTTTCCACAGCAAAAGCGAGCGTACATTGGATCCGCAGTCTTAAGGATTCATAGAGAAGTCAAAACCTCCCATGACATAATATTGGAAAGGTATGATAACAGCCATCTAGTGCCCTTAAGTTGATTTTCTTCGATACGTTGGTCGTGCGATAGACGAAGTACCTTTCAAGCTCGAGGGAAGAAAAAAGTCATTAATACTTCGAAATGAAGATAAATTCTATCAAAATTTAAATTCCAATTCACAACTAAATTAGACATTGTCACAAAATATATTCTTTTAAAACTAAATTATTTGCCACAAATCACGTAAATTTGGTAATAGAATGAACTAAAGTTATAATTTGTCATTGTAGCAACTATATTGTCATAAAACGTTAGTTAATGATGATTTGCAATCAAATTAAATATTTTATAATATTATTCGTGCCAATATTTTTATTAAAAATTTTTTACCAATAATTTATTTAAACATAAAATTATTTATTTTATTAAAAAAAAAAAAAAAAAAAAAAAAAAAAAAAAAAAATAAAAAACTTTATTAAAAAAATATTTAGTTTAATACATTCTTATCATATCTCATAGTGTACCAAAGAAAGAGCGTTCTATATCTAGTCCAATCTAATCCAATTTCATTAATTCAATTCAATCATATCAAATCTAATTTAATCTAACACGACATACCAAATAAAGAATATTTTATATCTAGTCCAATCCAATCCATAGTATACCAAAAAAAAAATATTCTATATCTAGTCCAATCCAATCGAATCTATTAATTCAATCAAATCCTATTAAATCCAATTCCATTCAAGATGATTTACCAAAAATAGCAGACTAAAAGTAGCCTAAATAGTAGGGTTTTTAAAATGAGGTTTGGTCTAAGTCAATCATCACTCTCACTTCCCTGTTGTACCAAACAAAGAATATTCTATATTAGTCCAATGCAATCTAATTCCATGAATTCAATTCAATTCTTTTCAATCCTATTCAATCCAACACAATATTTCAAGCAAAAAATATTTTATATTAGTCCAATCCAATCCATAATTACCAAACAAAGAATATTCTATATCTAGTCCAATTCAATCCAATTCCATTAACTCAATCCAATTTTATCAAACTCAATTCAATCCGACATGACATATCAAACAATGAATATTTTATATCTAGTCCAATTCAATCCCTAGTTTACCAAACAATGAATATTCTATATCAGTCCATTGCAATCCAATTTCATTAATTCAATCAAATCCTATCAAATCCAATTCAATTCAACACGACATACCAAACAAAAAAATATTCCATATTAGTCCAATCAAATCCATAGTGTATCAAACTAAGCATATTTTATATCTAGTCCAATCTAATTCATAGTGTACCAAACTAAGAATATTCTATATCTAATCCAATTCAATCCAATTCCATTAACTTAATCCAATCCATCATATCCAATTCAACCCAACATGACATACCAAACAAAGAATATTCTATATCTAGTCCACTCCAATCCAATTTCGTTAATTCAATTCAATTCTATCAAATCTAATTTAATCCAACACGACATATCAAAAGTAGCCAAACTAGTAGGGTTTTTAAGATTAGATTTGGTCTAAGTTAATATATCATTCTCACGTTTTTGTTGTACCAAATAAAGAACATTTTATATCGGTCCAACAATATAATCTAATGTCATTAATTCAATCCAACCTTATCAGACCCAATTCAATCCAACACGACATACCAAACAAAAATATTTTATATCTATTCCAATCTAATCCATAGTGTACAAAAGAAAGAATATTTTATATCTAGTCCAATCCAATCCAATTCCATTAATTCAATCTAATACTATCAAATCCAATTCAATCCAACAAGATATACCAAATGCAGCCTAACTGGTAGGGTGGTTTTCAAGATTAGGTTTGGTCGAAGTTTATCACTCTCATTTCTTTGTTGTACCAAAAAAGAACATTTTATATACAGTCCAATGCAATCCAATTCCATTAATTCAATCCAATCATATGAAATCTAATTCAATCCATCCAACACAACATACCAATAGTAGCCTAACTGGTAGGATTTTTAAGATTAGACTTGGTGTAAGTCAATCACTCTCACTACTCTACCGTACCTAACAAAGAATCTATATCCAATCCAATCTTATCAAATTCAGTCCATCCAATACGATATGCCAAAAGTAGCCTAACTAGTATTTTAAGATAAGATTTGGTCTAAGTCAATCACTGTCACTTTTCTGCCATACCAAACAAAGAATATTCTATATTCAATCTAATCCAATTCTATTAATTCAATATAATTCTATTAGATCTAATCCAATATGACATACCAAATGTAGTCCAACTAAAATAAGGTTTGGTCTAAGTCAGGCACTCTCACTTCTCTGTCATACCAAACATAGAATATTCTATACTCGATTCAAATCCAATTTTATGAATTCAATATAATCCTATCAAATTCAATCCAATTCAATATATGACATACAAAAAGTAGCCTAATTAGTAGGATTTTTAAGATTTGGTTTGGTCTAAGTTAGTCACTCTTATTGGCTAGGGTTTTCACTCTCCTATCATTTCTCTCTCATTTTGTGTGTTTCGAAACAAACACCACATCTTCTACCTCCAAACGTATCTCAAATCGGTTCTTCATGGCTCTTTGCAATTAATAAAAAGGGTCTCATGGTATGAAAACTAAAGCTAAAGCCTTGTCTTTGTATAAACCTTCAGGAGATTTATCTAAAGAAATGGCGACCATTAACCCCTTCCGTCTTTTTGATGATAATGACAACAAAGACATGACATTAATGACACGACACACTGGAAAGTGATGCAGATAAGCATAAAAGGGTGGAATGTAACTTCAAGATTGGAGTAGCATGGACAACCATAAAAGAGTGTTTTTCTCCCAACATTGATATACAGACTCGAATCGATGTACATGTGATCTACTATTTTGGATATGTAACCATTTTCACTTCTTCGGCTTATATCTTTTACAATGTATGGTCATGCATATATAATGTATTGTTGATTAGAGAAATGTAACAATTCTTATTCAATAAATACTTGATTTGTCTAAAATTGTCTTTTAGGTCCAACTTGAGGAGAACAAATTTTAAAAGGTTTTACATTGTAGTGCTGGAAAGGGACTACAATATCATTTATGTCACAACAAGGTACTAAATTTTTTCTTTTAATGTCTTCGCTCTCATATACGTTGCTTTGAAACATGCAAGCACTTAACTAGAAGTGTTCACTTGATGGTTGTACAGGGTGCAGGGGTCTGAGATAGCAGAAGTGTCATTTGTTGCTACTAGTCAAGAGTATAAGCACGAGGGAATGATGCTGAAACTGCAATTGAATCTGTAAGTTCTTCTAGGTTATATATTTAGCAGTGAGATCTTCTATAATTATATTAGAGGTTTCAGGATAAAACCTCATTAATAACGGTTTGGTTTTTATTTAAATTGCATTATCTTCTAATAATAATAAAAAGACATGCTTTTTAGGTCTCAGGTTTATCTTCAAATTCATAAGTCATAAACTGCTAGGCAATTACATAGTTCCTCCACACAGCTAAAAGTTCCGTCCTCAAAAGTCCAATAGGTGTATCAAGCCAATTCCAAGTTTTAAATAAATAGAAAAGTAGAAAAATGGATTCTTTGACATTTAAGAAGAAAGGTTATATTATCACATGAGATTATCATTAAATAAGAGTAAAGAAAATTAGATAAAGAGTACTCTAAAGCTAATATGGAATGAATCAACATAGTCTTGGTTCTTTATTAGTATTCATGAATATTCACTTTGTTTATATGTTAACCTCTATAATATATGATTTCTTTGAGTAAAAAAAAAAACTTTGCATAAGCTAAGGGACAAGATTTAAGAAATGGCTATCAGATGAGAACTAGAAGCAAGAGAGTGATTTATGATGAACGTCCTTACTTTTCAAGCTCATCAGAGGAGGAAAAATATGGTTACGACTCAACTCACTCAGATCCAAATTTCACCAGGCCTTGTTCATGGGGAGACTCACGAGCAAATATCAACATGAACTCATCCCGGTTCTGTCCAATTGCAGCAAAATAGTGGAGGAAGTTCCAGCAGAAATGTTGTTAGAAGGAGTAGACGTAGACCCTACCAAGTGAGAAGAAGAAGCACAAATCAAGGGCCAAATAGGGCAAGAGAAGAACCTTCTCAAACGTCAGCGCCTGCACGGCCACACTTGAGCATGAAACGAATAATAGGACCATCCCATCAGGGATGGAAGACAAGAGCATTCATGAAGAATGAGAAGAAGTTGTTAATGTAGATTCTAAACATTAGAAAGGGAGAGACTCACAACGGCGGTGTGATGTGTCCGTGCTGTGACCAAGTGCTAGATGTGTATGAATTAAAGGATCATGTTTATAGTCACCTTAGCAAACCATGCGAGAATGTGTATAAATTAATTCAAACCTTAATTATAGATGTGAACAAAAAAAGTACATCAACCACCTAAGTTATAAATAAATATGCAAATAAATGTTAACATTACATTTCTAATTTATAACATGTTCTTCTATATGTAATTTGAGTTTTAATTGGTTTATGAATAAAAGTATTGTTGATCCCTTCTTCCTCAAATCAAAACCCACAAATTTGAAAATTCATAAATAAGGAGTTAGAGCTTATAGAGAAGATTTTGGTGTCAATGAATGCCATCAACAAAAACTGAAAATAGAACCAAAAGATAATTATATTAAAAAAAAAAAAAATCTGAAAACAGAGGCCGGAACATTCGATTTTGGTCATATGCTACGGTGATTTTTTTCTCCTCGTCAAAACAAATCCAACAATGTATAATGGATACAAATCCAACAACAAAAAAATTTGGCAATATTATTATATTATAGACTCAAATCCAACAACAATAATCTAATGGATATAACGATATTGAGTTGTACTGGCAGTTACCGGATTTTGACAGGAAAAGCAATGATAAGATGGATAGCATGCAACCACAAAATTGATCAAGCGTGCACTATCAGGAACGAGAGTCTCCACCGCAACAAAGACAGACACCAAAATCGACGTACTACAACCTGTGCTCTACGACAGTGGGTATGTAACCATTTTCACTTCTGCTTATATCTGTTCCAAAGTTTTGTACTGTATTTTACATCTAATTTATATGGTTGATTAGTGGAAAATCTCTCTGCCATCTTAAAGTGGAAAATCTAGTTATTCCCTCTCTATGGAATAAATAAAATGTGGAAGTTGGAAATGACTTTAAGATAGATTTGAGACTCTACGATACGTAATGTTCCCAGGTGTTGTCAGACTACGTAAATCCTTGGTGGAATGTCCTGTGAGGCTGAGCCCTCCAATGCAGGTCTTTTTTCTCATCTCCGCAACTGTTATACACTTGACACTTGCCCTATTGTATATCCTCACTGAATTATTTCCGTTT
Organism: Litchi chinensis; assembly: GCA_019925255.1. Classification (NCBI taxonomy): domain Eukaryota; kingdom Viridiplantae; phylum Streptophyta; class Magnoliopsida; order Sapindales; family Sapindaceae; genus Litchi; species Litchi chinensis. The sequence goes on along the minus strand of CM034470.1, from coordinate 8,769,463 downwards.
ATTTTCTTCCCAGAACTTGTGAAGGACAGTGGGGCAGATAACATGCCTTCCCCAGTACTTGTTCAGTTCGATGGATCTGATAATAATTCTTCCCCGATACTTGTGGAGTCTGATAACCATTCTTACTCCATACTTGTGAACTCCGGTGGGGTGGCTGATAGCGATTTCTTCCAAAGGAGTTACGGATACAAATCGAAAAGAGAACGTTCCAAACCAAGATAATAACTCTCGGAAGATTTTACCCTTCGACTTGAATCCTGAACCACCTGAGGATAATGATTGTATGGTGAACAGTTGATATCTACACCATCTCTGAACAGCTAGCTGGATCTCAAGTGTGGAGTCTAGATATCAACTGCGCACGATACAGTTTAATTTGTTTTGTATTTGAAGTTAAGGCACGTGTATTGAATTGCTGAAATCATTACAGCTGGCAAGATGCGCTAGTAGGACTCAAAGAGAAAGATGGCGGCAGGCCAGGGAAGAGACGGCAAGGCATGTCTTGATTATTATGTGTGGTTGACTCTAGTGTTTAGTGTTTACTAAAATGGAGTAGATGACCAGTTTATAAGACTTCGTGATACAGTTGGGTTGTTCTTTATTTCAGTATCGTTGTAATTTAGGTGTGACTATTATTAGAAGTTTCTTGCTATAAATATCTCATGTTTCTTTGTAACCAATGAAAGACGATAGTTCAAAAGTGGAACAATGAAACTGAATTAATATGTTGCTTCTGGTGAACTACAGTTTGAAAATACTGTTCTTATGTTTTAGCTATATTGATGGAATGGTACAGATTTTCTTTCACAGTGAAATAGCTAGGGACTCAGTGGCCAGAAATTGGATCTAATGTTGAAATCATGCCCAGAAGAGTACTTAATTTGCTATTTAACTGTTCCTGAAAAGGTTGCACGTATTTGCTCTACAAATTTTAAGGAGGTTGAGGTTTCCAACAAGCTATATTGAAGCGAGTCATTTTCTTTTCTCGAAGTTTTGTACCTAAATAACTTAAAGAGGGAAATGACATCAAATGTTCGTGTAAATAAGATTACAACAGCAAAGAAGGAAGCTCTCTCCATTCTTTGTAAGTGAACTAAATGCTACAATTTTTCTGGCCTAAATTAAATTAAGACAGAGTCACAATGAATGGGTTACAGGGGGAAATCGATGTTACTTGATTATTTATGCCGTCATACTCTTTAGCGCCAAAGCAGTAAGTCATCTCCTCAGCTTTTTACAACATCTGATCCCTCTTCTCGACATCTTTCAAGTATCATATTACAGTTGTTCATTGTGCATCCATCAAGAAGGCCATGATTCCAAAGTTTGATCATGAATAGCCTCCAACACCTGAATCCATGAACATTTTGATCGTGGAAATATAAATATCCAAGAACAGATACATGTACAGAAATAAGCAGAAAATTAGAATGCAGCTGAGCAAAAATTAAAATTGCAAATTAGCAAGAAATAATTAAATAAGAAACAAATCAATTTGCAATTGAGATAGAAAATCAACATAATGAGATGGCACCACCTATCAAATAGAGAAAGGGAGTAACACAGTTTTAGAATCAGTTTAATAGCAACAGCATTTAAATGCTGTATATTTTAGATTGCTTAATTTTATATTGTATATAAATGAATGCAAGATGACCATAATATGACTATCAGAACCTGTTCTGAGTCTACCTACCATAACGTTCCAACAGTCAGAGGGAAAAATAAAAACTTGTTATCTCATCTAGGATGAACTTTACAAGGTCTTCAATATGTTGAAATACACAGCTTATTATGAATGCAATTTGCAACTTGCTTTTTCTGTCCCTAGAAATGTTCATTTTTATAATATTACAGATTTACAGTCATATTTTTTGCAGGGCATGATTCTTCTACCCATTCCATAATTGGCCTCGACATAGTGAGTTGAAGTTTAATTTGTTAATCAATACATGTTCACAGGTTACATGAACTTGAACAAAAGCAAGAGCAAGCAAAAGGACAAAAGTAATGCAAAAACAATACCAAAATAGAGCCGGAGAATGGACCAGCTCCTTCCCATGAAGCTTGGAAAATGCTTCGCATGCCCAAGGAACGTGACCATCTGCCAGCACCCTGCCAAATTTAAGATACAGACCTTTAAGCAAAAAATAGCAGAACTCTAGAAAACAGCTAGCATTAAGTGGTGCATCTCAAATGCTACTGGTTTCCCTCAACATCTTCGCATACAACTAGAAAGGAATGTAGTAAAGGAGAAAGGAGAAATAATAAGACAGAAGAACTGAAGAAACAAAAAGAAAGTTTTATGTGGTAGCTGGTAAGCAATATCTACCGTTGCTTTCTCACAAAAGAGTTCCAAAGATGCATCAGCTGCTTCTCATCTTTGCTGACGTCAACAAAATCATCAAGCATCTGCACTAATGTCAATATCAAATGTCAGAATCAAATAAATTTATGAGTTCCTAATAGTAAACAATGAAAGCACCAATCAGTGGTTCAAGAGACCACCACATCAAAGACAACCAAGCATAATTTTAGGTGAATATAAATTCCATTCATTATAGTAAATTGTAAAGGTTATATATATATATATATATATATAGAGAAAGAGAGAGAGAGAGAGAGAGAAAGTAATTCTATCATCAATACCTCCTCACTTTAAAAAGTTAAAACAAACCAATCAAATTAATCCATTACATTTAAATTAAATAAAAAAGAGAATTTATTTTCAGAAGGGAATGCAATGGATGATTTAATTGTTAGTCCTAACTTTTTAAAGTTGGGATACCTTGACCATAGAAGTTCTATATATATATATATATATATATATAGCGAGAGAGAGAGAGAGAGAGAGAGAGAGAAATAATTCTCTAGTCATGATGGTTTTTAAATAAAATTTCAAGACCACTAATTATCACCACTCATCTTCAGTGGCTTCTAGACCCCACTAACAATGAGTGATGACAAATAGTGATCATGAAAACAAAATTTCAAGATCTTCCTTACTATAGAAGGACCCTATATATATATATATATATAGAGAGAGAGAGAGAGAGAGAGAGAGAGAGAGAGAGAGAGAATATGTCAATTCATCATAAGCAGACAGGCCCAAATTAGTCTTTAAGGGTGGGTTGGGAGAAGAGAAATTCACTCATGTAATCAAGATATTATCCATAGTAATTCCAGGATGTTAACAATTAAACCATCACTAATCCATAAGAGTACATGTTAGTCAGTAATTTCCAAATCAGTTTATAAGTTGAATGGCAAGAAGAGTAAGTTTTATCAGTGTAAAAAAAATCTCAATTATAAAAAGAAGCAAAAGAAAGATAACAGAATTATCAGGTATACCCTTCGGTCTTCAAAATCTGCAATGTCATCATCAACTTCGTCCTCACTATCTTGATCTGACATTACTTGTTCCATTGCCATAGGCTTCAAGCACAAACACACACACACAAGAACCCAAAAAATAGGGTTAGGAGTAAAGAAAAATAAGAAGATAAAATTTGTAGTACAAAATGCTTACTGCAAAATATTAACAAGTTCTGGGCAGGGATGGACTTACACGAGGGCCAAGGTAATTTTTAAAAATGATTATCAAATTTGTGCAAATAGTGAAAATAACATACATTTTATGTTCCCACCTCTCAGCACAGTCAGGTTAATTTGTTATTTTTCTTTTAATATTTTTCTGAAATTTGGCAGACCACTTGTGCACCTATTTTTTATCTTCTTCTCTTGAGATTTCTCAATATAAGCCATTATTTGTTATAAACCTACATAAATAAATACATTTTCTATTTTTCATTCAAAAAACCTAAGAAAATTAAGCCCAGATACCAACAGGTACATGCATGAGGAACAATAACTTAAATAACTGATGCGACTGTAGAAAATGAGAAAAATTTTTCTCACTCTTCAAATATTGCTATTCACCTGAACTCGATGAGAATGATAGAACTGGCGTTTGTGTAGAAGTGACCGACTGCAAAAATATTTGAAAGTACATAATGAATAAGCATGCACAAAGAACTAATAAATTTCATCTCTCAATATCTTTGAATTAGCGAAATAGATGCAAATTATCTTCTCAAAGCACAAAATCACAACCCAAAAGTTCACAACGAAATAAGTGGAGTGCCATAGCCCATAGCCAGGTATAAAAGAGAATATTTGCAATGCATGTCAATCATAGCTAATTTTTATAGTTTATTAAACTAGCGGATATAATAACTACCAATGCAGGCTTCCAATCTTTCAAAATAACTTTAGGAAGCAAGAGTGCATGGAAGCTATGGAATGCAAATGTATTAAACGTCACACACAAGGAAAAATGAAACTTGCTTGTTCATTGAATTTTTTTCTTCTTGGGTCGATCATCAATACTTCCATGAGTTTGAGAAATTTACAACATAATTTATTGAGTATAGAGAAGAAACAGAACTTCTTGGGTTGTGGAACAGTACTTTCCATGTAGGTATCAACAAAATATGAGATCACTACTATATATTGTCAGGCAGCTAAGATATCAAGCATCTATAAGAGCAGCAGCTAAACTGAAAAGGATAGACAAGCATTTGAAAGTATTAAGTGCACTGGAGCTAGAATTGAGATGACATTCACCAAAAAAAATGTGAAGAAAAAGAGTTGGCTAAAACAGATCAGTTGCATTAAACATTGACTTCTACAATGGTGAAGGATAATATAGATCACTATGGCCACTACAGCAATGAGATGAAACCAAAGAAGAACAAGTTTAATGCAAACACAAAAAACTCATGGCATCCTATATCAGAAAAGAACTAAACATGCATTTTGGTAGAGTAACATGCCTAAAGAGGGCACACTAACTCCAAATATTTATAAGAAGCATCCTGCCCCTTCCCGATCCAATTTTGCCTACCTTTACACAGTCATGTAGCACTAAGTCATATGTGCATGGTTACATTCTTCCTTGGAAAGTGAAGGGCTTGAAAAACAAAAATAGAAGCAAAATAAGAGCAGTGATAGACTTTGCAGAAACAGTTCATACATACTTTCTAGGGTCTGACCGTTCCGTGCTTAACTTTCTAGATTTTACAATATGTTGCAGAGCAGGGGCTGCCACATCATTTCCAGCTATTGATTTACCACATTCAAGGTCAACAGAAGATTGAGCCATGGCAATTGAAACACCAGGAATGTTGAAACTGGATGCAACACGTTCAATGCATTCCGCTGTATCAAATTCATGGTTTTTGGTCACGTCCGTTCCATTCGGCAACCTTTTCTCACTGGGAAGTGACTTGGAAGCCTTCTCCGCTTTACAAGTATAAACAATTAAACCATGAAGTTAGTTTTCTAACTTCCACAACAGCATGCAAGAAGAGGAATACAATTGAACTAATCTTTGTCCTGATATTTGTAGCTAAATTAGTGTATGCAAACTTGTAGGACGATACGCACATCCATTCCATCAAAGAAAAACATTAAAAATATTGAATAATAAATTAAATCCTTTGAAACACTCCTGAAACAGGTTCAATTTTAAATTCTCTAAGACCAATGCCTTACACCAGTGCTTTCCTTCCTCTTAAGTGGTGAGGGAATAAGTATTCAAAAAATGAGTTATGAGGAACAAACGATGAACATGGTTCAAATATCAACAGACAATGGATTCCTCACAGTTGGATTTGAACTCAAACCTACTGTGCCTTTGATATTTATTCTGAACAGAATTTAGAATTGATCATTTAGCATATAACAATCCATAAACCAATATAAACATAAAGATACACACAAAATACTAAGATCTTTCATCAACCGAATAGTGTATGGTGGGCAAGCATAAGTTATACAAAAACGATTACAAGGAATAAGTCGAATATTTTCAGCAGATCCATGTATTAACATTTTTTGTTTATATGAATGAGGTACCAGGCTACCAGCAACACTTGGAAAGTTCCATGTGAAGCACATTTGAAGTTAGTTACAATTACAAATTACACCACCACCAACACTCCCAACCTCACTGCCACAACCTCATTCTCATCACACTTTTTTTGTAATTTATTGCTATCAGACAAACTGTATTGTAAATGCTTAAATTTGTATTCATTTATATTACATGTTTAAGTGTTCTTGCTTTTAGATTGCTCACAGATTCAAATTCCTTAAAGCACTCTGTTCTTCCTTTTTGTCAAGAAGTTAGGAAATACTGATATATAATTTTACCCTAGCCCTCATCAGGTAAACTTATTCTAGGTCAAGAATGTTGTAAAACACATGCCTAAAATTTTCCCAAAATATCCTAATTTGAGCACAGAAAGACAAACTTAAAAAAAGGCACTTCCCTTCGTTTCCCCATTACATAAAAACAAATGAAAAATAACAAGTTATTTGCTGAATTGACTACGTCAACTAGTTGAACACTTGGTTGCAAAATACATTTATTTTTCTTCTACGAAGGAAGTCATTGATCATTATAGATTTCTTAAATGGTGGTCATATCTGTTTGCAGAAAAAGTCAACATTGTGTGAGAGAGAGTAGGATGCCAATCAAAATACAAGTAAAAACAGTGTGCCAGGAACAGAAAACTGATAACTGAAAGGGCCTAAATTGAGGCCTAGAAGTTACTAAAAATTGGCCTGGTATTATGTGGTGATGTGTGAAATGTTTCTTGTCCTAGCTCGCAACCAAATGAAGAGAAATGCTTCCTGCACATCGACCTTTGCACCTTTCTATGTCTTCAAGAACAATAAATTGAAAGGAAAGACAAAAAAGAACATAATAAAATTACTATGTGAGAAATTGAGAAGAGAAAAATATACCATCATCCTTCTCAGTAATTTCTTGGTGTGGATCTTCCGTAGGTAATTTGGGCGAGTCCAACTCCAAGAATTGTACATTGACATGCTTTTGGGTAAGGTTTTTTGGTCTACGTCTTCGTGGCTTTGCGCTGGACATAACATCCACATATCCCTTTCAATTCTCAATATTAATCCTAATAATAAACGGGATATGATCCAAAGCTGTCACTGTACCCATTGTTATGAAACCTACCAAAAGAAGAATGTCTGCAGTCGTGGGTCCGATCCACCTGCTACAATCTGTAAAAAGAACATATTATAACCATATGACTATTCATGCTTACTAATTGGAAAATTTTATCTGCAAAGGTAGAAAATCTAATCATGTCCCATAGCTAAACCTAATTGCTGGTGAAAGGGCACTAGATATAGATTTGCATATCAGAAAATTATTTTTTTGTGCCACTGACGTACTGTTAATTATGGATATTCAGCTGCAGTCAACAGGATATTACCAGTCACAACTACTGGTAATAGAATTTGTGAAGATGAAGAGCATCACACTGTCTAACAAAAATAATCCTCCTCTTGTCGGAGAGTTATCTACTACAAATGTGATAATGTATTGGACCTGCAATTCAAAGGCTTTCTAGGGAAGACAAAACCTCTGATGACAATACATAGTAAAGATTAAATAAAACATAACAGCCATCTAGTGCCCTTAAGCTGATTTTCTTCAATATTTTAATTGAGCAGAAGACAAAGTAACTTTCAACCTCTAGGAAGAAAAAGGAGAATAAGACTTCAGAATGGAGAAAAATCCTAACCTCAGATCTCAGTGTATCAATTTTCACAGAGATGTTCACTGCCTGATAATCTTCAGCTACCTACAAAATAAATGTTTCATAACTAGCCTTTTCCAGAAGGGCTCAATGAGTACTACTCAATATTGTAAATTACCAACCCAAAACTCAAAGTTGAATAAGTCATGTGACGAGCACAGGTGATACCGCAGACCCTGCAAACATGTATAGAAGTTACATTTGTGATGTCAAAGTATTTAGTGACTAAATTTTTCAATAAAAGATTACATGCTAATCCATCGCTGACAAAACAAAGCTACAAAAAAAGCCATTGTGGTAGTAACTCCAATTGAAATGAATACGAGAATAATAACTTGAGATATGCTGGGGGAGGTAAATAATTTGCATATCATTATTGTTAACCTTTTTGGGTGGGACAAAATCAAGATTTTAACATGACATAAAATGAGCACTCAGGCTAGCAAAGTTATAAATAATTATGTCACAAACAGCTAAACATCTTATTTACAATTAAATGTCAAGATTAAAACAATAATTTTTCAATTGTTTATCAAATGTTCAAGTTTGGAATAGTGGAACATGTAAGTGAAATTAAAAATTAATACAGGCCTCAACAAAATTTAAAGTTGACAATCATTCTTGTTCTGAAATGTTTGAAATACAACTAATGACCAAAAAATTAAAATCACGATGAGGAGAACTGAGAAAGTCTCCTTGTTATAGTTTTGGAAATAAATAAAAGCCCCTATCAGGGTTTTTTTTTTTTTTTGGTTCAAAGTTAGAAGCAAGCATAAAACCAACAAACCAAAGTTTGGTTTGGTTTTGTATGCTTAAATGGCATGGTTGATTCCAATTTCAATGACTGGAATATTTTCAAAACACCAAATTGTTGAACTGTTATATAAAGAGGGAAGGGAAAAAAAAAAAAAAAAAAAAAAAAAACCTCTAATTTCAATTTATTTCAAATATGCAAATGTGCCACCCCACCCCTCTCTCAATTCACTCACATTAACCATTAAATAAACCCAAGCCTCTAGCTGATCGACGTCTGTTGCACATGACAGTGCATCCAAAATGTCTCCCTTCAAAGATTAGCAATCACATTGTGGGTCCTTTTTTTTAACTTTCCCTTCTAGCATTTAAGAGCCCGAACTACTTGCATTTTGACTTCATCTACCAAAACCCAGACATCCAAATCTCAACTTGTTCTGCTTTTGTTTTAAATTTTTTATTATCACAGACCCCAAACTCTTCAGCCCACAAAATGCCCAGTTCAAACCACAACTTAATATCTTTGATTTATCAATCTTTGGCTCTTTAAATCTTCCAAACTCTGATAGATGTAGGTTCTTTTCTTGATTCCAAAATTTTGGTTTTTCTTTTCTTTTCACTTTTGTTTTGTTTTTGTATTCTGTCTAGTTTACCTTGAATTGATTAGTATAATATTTCATTTTTTTCCTACAGTTTTTAGCATGATTGTACTCCCATCAACTTTGGAGAATCAAACTAAATAGTCCAGGGTTCATTATCCAGTACAAAATGCCCAAACTTAACAAAATCAGTTTCATTTGGTTCAGTTCCTGGTCCAAAAAATATTTTGTGACAGTTTCGATTTTAAAAAACAGCTCAGTTATTAGTTTAATTAGATTCAAACCAAAATCAAACTGAACCAACCAATTCCCACTCCTATTCACAGCAGAGAGTTTATACATAATTCCAAAACTACAAGGTTGTTTTTAGATTTTGGTCCCTCATGCAGAGCACTTTTTGGAACTCTACCTTTGCAATTTTGTTAAATGCCTGAAAACATGAATGGAATTTCAAAAAAATGCACAAATATCAAACAAATATCCACCTTGAAGCTTGCACATTGCATCAAGCAAAACGGACAAGAGAAGTTTTCAGTTACTGCACATTGAAAAAGAAATCATAATTACCAACCCAATAGAATAAATTATATCATTAACCTTTCAATGATATAGTGTCCATGTACTCATAAGAAACTTTAGGGAGAGAGTAGACACACGCAAAAGCAGCTTTGTATTATTTTATGTCACTAGTTAGGCAAACTTCTGAATTACATGCAAAATTACAAGAGATGAACACCAGTTCATACCTAAAGTAATAAAACTCAAAATGGTTACATAGGAATAAATAGGTATATAAGTATTAGCATTGTGCCAGATAATGGTCCCTTTATATAAATCATATTCCATCACATCCTCCCTATATTTGTTTTATTTTATCCTATCTTTTTATCTAGGAATCTTCAACCGAATTAACGTGAATCTGGGTGTGGGTTTATACAGAGCACCCCTCATTTTAATACATTAAACAACTTTCCTCTTTTGACTAAAAGATAAAACAATTTCAAATCAATTTTTAATTTGAAATGGAAATGTGCTTAACTTAATTAAATGAAAGCCGCTCACCAAGTAATTCTACATATAAGCATGCATACATATAAGTTAAAAATTTCCATACCCTTCCGAGTTAACAAAATCCCACATCCATAGCTGACATAAGAAGGCTTACTTTCTATATTAAAAAATAAATAAATAAAAATCATCTCTTTCCAGTCCGACATCTTTCTCTTTCCTTTATTCCTCTCTCTTCATTCCTCTTTAAAATTTCACAGCTCTTTTTGCTCTTAAACTCTTCAATTTGTCTTAAACCACTTACATAGTTCTAAAATGTCTGGCATGACATCGGCTTCACTTCTTCTTTTTTTTTTTTTTTTTTTTTTTTTGCTTTCGTTTTCATCACAGTGAGTTATAAATTCCATTAACAAAGTTAAATATGCTGATTATCTTTGTTTTAGAATTTTTATTTAATTCAAATTTTGTTACTTGTCTTTGATGGTGAGACAGTGAGTGTATTGTAAAAAAAAGAAATTAAAGCTAGACCATTAAGTAAAAAACAAAGGAAATTAAGTTTATTAAAAGAAAGGAAATGGAGAGAGAAATGAGCAACATTAAAGCTAGACCATTCAAACAACTTGGATCTAATGGATACAAAAGTGAGTCAAATCTTGTATAAAAAAATGGGGTTGTTGATATATACATATATATAATAAGTAGAGCAACTTTCTCTTTTAGGCCAAAAGACAAAAACAATATCCAATTTGACAAAATATTTTCAATTTTCAAATTTAAAATTGTTTTGTCTTTCAACTTAAAAGGGAATGTGCTTAATTTATTAGCATGAGGGAACACTAATCATATCGCTTCTACACATACACACAAACACAAATACGTCTACATACAAAGCTTGATGTTGAGAGAACTTTTTCTTTTAGGATTGAAATTTGATAGAACAGAACCTATAATAGCATGAACATAAGTACTAAATGAATATTAATGATTATAGGGCTATTTCCAGAAGCGGTGAAGCAAGGAAGAAAAGGATAATAAAGAAATATCTGATTTCTCAACTAACAAGTTTGATGGCACTTCAAAATACCTTCTGTCTTTTGTAGCATGTTACTGTAGTCCCTATAGTTGAAAACTACAATTCCAGCTGTCAACCTGCAAAATGCCAACTAAATCAAAAAACATACCATCCGGATTCTGGACAAAACCGCAGATTCATAGAAATAGAGGAAGAAAGAAGGCATGCAACACAATTTTGTTTTCCTTTTTGGGTATGCAAGCATGATAATTAGATGTTAGACATAAGCATAGACAGTGGAGGGGAAGGGGGAAGGAAAAAAAAAAAGGACAACTGACAGCATCACCACCAAAAGATATTATATCCAGCAAAAATTCTCTTTCTTCATAAAGAGACAATTCTTAAATGAACAAGACATTCGTTTGCATAAAAATTCTTGAAGTGCTGATTTGTATAAACTATTAACCAGCCCCACCTTAAGTGCAAGAGAAATAGCAATTGAGTGAGTGAGTGGCATAAAAATTGATAAAAGTGAGTTATTTATAATATTAGGTAACTGCCAGACCCAAAGTCTAAACTTGGAGGTTAGGGCTCAAACAATAGTATTTAAGCACTCTAACTGTATAACAAACCCTCTCACATGCAAAATCAATAGATTTTCTAAGTGATTCAATCCAAATCACAAGCATGTAATAAATTCAAATATAATCATGTGAAGGGCCTTGAACACATGCACTCCAGGTCAATTGGCTTTGATACAATGTTTAGTAATTATTGGACTAAAAACTTAAACTTATAGGTAAAGACCCATACAATAATAATTAAGCAATCTAATATACACAATCCAACAACTCAATGGTTCAAGCACATTAATGTAATAATTGCGTGGTGAGAAAAAATTATCAATGTTAAACAAAAGATTAAACATTTGCTGGTGATTAACTACTCTTAGTAGTAATCTTTGATGCTTACATAAACCCAACAAGGAGATCATGACTCAAAATCTATTCTTTTCATTTCCAAGCTTGCCTAGTTATCATAATTTTCACATGATTGTGACTAGTATAGTTCCCTATCCACAATTCTGCTATTTACCAATATAATTTTGTTGGAGTATAGGTGAATCCTTTGAATGGGTAGAAAAGGTAAGGTAAGTACAACCTTGAACGTTTTGCTTATATGCAACGTCCGATACACACTTCAACGACAACAAATTAGCTATCGCATGTGCAAACTACATATCCATGCAATTAAACAATATGTATATCAAGGTACAGCTAACAATTCAATCATACACCTTTAGTACTATGGAAAACAGTAAAGACATATGATAATGGAAGTTAATACCTCCTTTTGCGCCTGGCTTGTATTTTGTAACTTAAACATCTTCGAAGAAACGAAGGCTGTAACACAAACTCTTGATCAGAACAAAAAATCATAGAGACGACACCTATTCAAAGGAGGATACTTCAAATTGGAGCATACAACACATCCTAGGTGTGGTGTCAACATGTTAGGGACATCCAATAATCCATGCTCCACAATAAATAACAACGAGCTCTACTCAACAGTAACAGAAACTACCTTCTACATAATATCAAACAATCAAAAGGATCCGCATGATATAAAACAAAACAACTGATTTCATCTCAGACAAATCCATACAGTCTGCCAACAAGTCTAACAAAAATGTGATTTCAATCATACAACAAAACTTGAGCAAATTCCCGAGAAAAAACAATTCCATTTAATTTTCTATGCAACTCAACAAAAAAGCCTTCCAAATTAGACATTCCAACACAAGACAAGTAAAATAAACTGGAAATCATAACATCTACAAGAAAATGAACGACATTACATTTTCCCGAGCTCGGGAACGCAGAATATTGTATAATTCAACAGGCTTGCAAAAAAGCAAGAGACTCTCTTCGCCAGCAGCCTTCTCTTCTACATGCATACAAGAATTTTGATGGCACATTTGATTTCACTCTTCAATTCCAGCTAAATCTGCAACCAGAAATCCACTGTCGAATTTTTATAAAACAAAACGAGCATCCCGATTTAGAAAGTCACCACAAAACAAGCATGACAAGAAGCCGAGTAAAAGAACACAAAAAAAAAATATTTGAACACAACCTAGCTGGATTCACTTAAATAAATGTAAATATGAGTGAAGAAAAAGAAAAAAAAAAAAAAAACAAAATAGAGTTTGATGCAACGAACAATAAGTCATTATTACCCTAAAAAGTCAACGAAATTTGAGAAGTGTACGAAGGAAGTGAAAAACAAAACGAAATAATTAGGTCGCATTGATAAAAGCAGAAGCTGTTTCGGAGTCAAAATCCAGAACGTTACCAGAAAAGGGAATTTCGCAGAAGAGGATATTAAGAGGGATGGGGAGGACCGGCAAGCTGCTGCACATGGGACGGTCAAACTCAATCCGTAAAGTCGTTTAACGGAAACCAGTGGACCTTCTCCAGATAACACGCCGCGGCCCATTTTTTTAAAATGTTGGGCCTGTTTAATTTAAATTGGCCGGATGTTACCCTTCCCCGGATGTTGGTGAGAATTTTGACGAAATGTAATTCATATTAACAAATTTTTATGATTTTTTTTTTAATGGATTATAAGAATTTTTTTTTAAAAAAAAACACTTTTAAATTAATTTTTCAAGCTTTGAAACTATTTTATGTTTTAAAGATGAAATATTGTAATAATTGATTTTAATAAATTTTGATGAGATCTTTTTTATGAATGATAGAAATATTAGAATATACTTGTAAATTGATTTTTAAAGTTCTAGACCTACTCTATAAGATGAAACATTGCAAAATATAGGAATATTTGGAAAAAAAAAATTAGTTCAAGTTTCAAATCAAGTTTGGCCGTTATTACATTTCGTTATTTTCATTGGGTATGAAAATAAAAATCTCATCAAAATTCATTAAATTTCGTCCAAGTCCTCGCATATAATATATCATGGGATCCCTAAATATACATGTAAAGTCAAGTATTTCATCTATCTATTTACTTTCAATCAGATGGTTGCATTATATCCACGTGTGTCCTTAAGCGATTGGGTTTAGCTATCACACAACAACTTTTTCAATATAATTCGGATTAAACTCCTCATTTATTTGAACTATTTGATTAAAATCTAATAGATATTCATTAATAATATCGTATAGATTTTGTATGGTAGCATGATCTAAAATTCTAAATCTATCATAAGATAGTTTTTAAAAAATAAAATTTACCAACAGATGTTGAATCGAATTTAATCAAAGATATTCATAACATATCCTCCTCACTCTTATCGATATTAACCTTTCATATGGACATGTATATTTACCATTAATATTATGGAATGGAAATTGCCAGATACATCAAGAAACGCGTTAATATTTTGTGATTATACATACACATAGAGTTTAATTATTTACATCTTGTATCAAAATAAAAAACCACTACCAGATAACAGGCTGACTAATTGTGTATGATCAAACCAAGCTTCATTCACACTGCCTACCAGCTAACTGAATTGAATAAGCCGTGTTCAATTGTCAACCCATACAGGTAGGTTGGAGGAAAAGTATAACAACCAACTTGAAAAAGACGACTAAAACAAGTTACGAATCAGAACCCTATCTATAATATACATAGACTTGATGAATGAATATCATTTAATCTTTTTACATATAATTAAAGACTATATGTCTGTGATAAGGATGCATGTCATCCTCATGTCACCTTCCTCTAGATCGTGTGTGTGAGCGTGATGTCATATGGAATATACAAATTCCGATTCTACAAAGATCACAGTTGCAGCAGCTGATGATGCTGCATATGCTTACAAAAACGAAGTAGTTAGAATATTTTCTATCTATAAGGTTGTCTATTTCGATTTTTGATAGCTTTGTTAGTTAAGTGTGGAAAATTAGTCTATAGCCGAAATCTAATCGGAAAGGCATTATATGATTTTACTTTTTAAAACTTAGCTAGTGATCGGAAACCACACATGCAGTCTCTCTTTTCATCGAATCTTTGAATACTTTCATATTCGTTAGAATTAGGTGAGGCTGTATATAGTACAAAGTGTTTCATTTGGTTAGTTGGAAGCATGAGGTAAACTATATTCTGGTTAATCCAATAGTATATGTGGCTTCATATTTTATAGTGCGCAAGCAAAGGTGAACTGCTGTTTTTCATTTTGTTAATTACAAGTAGCACTACTTACATATATCCCAAATATGAATTATCGTCAAACTCCTTTACACATGACACATTTCATTTGATAATTAAAAGCCTCAAGTAAGCCAGTTAGGTGTTTTTATTTTTTCAATTATTTTATTCTCAAGAGTGTGTAAATGTTGGTTTCCATGAACTTGCAGTATAGTGATTGAATGATTCACCAGCTGCATTGTCCAAGCATATAGGTGGTCAAAGAAACTCTATTTTCTCAACAATACCATATATCTGAACGAGAGGAGATATATATATTGTGACTTTGTGTAGCAAGATTGGAATTTAGGTTTTCTTCAAAATTTTGGTTGTTAAGTATACAAGTAGCATTTGAAATGTCTGTCTTGGACCTATTGGTTGAATGTCAAATTCCTCTATTTGAAGGCAGACCTTGACAAATTTTTACCTACTATATAACCATTTTCCTTCGAATTAAAGTAACCTCAGGATATGACGTACCTAGCCAATATTGAGAGGCCGAGACATATAGCTAGACGTTAGCACATACACATCTACTTTATCGATGTTCAAATCATAATATTGTTTTGGTTCAGCTTCCAAAACACAACTTCAATTTTTGCTTGTCTTTTACTTCACTTGTAATGTGATTACTCTAAGACACCGCAACTAATATTGATATGGTATATTAAATGCACCCTAGACTTCCTCATGAAATCACTACACAAAGCAAAATGATTTGATATTAAATGCAACAGACAAATACTCGCTAAAATCACCTTGGATGTATTAATTCGAATATACCACTCAATCCAGTTCGACACACGTGTATATATACTTTTCGTAGTATATTACACCAGGAGTTTATATGTAAGTCACAAATATATATAGGATTTTTTTTATACATACTAAACTTTTAGATGTTACAACACTGAAGAAGTACTATACGATATACAACAAAAGAGGTGAAAGAAAATAAATATAATAATAGCAATAGATAATAAAATTTTTCAACTGTGAAAACCAAAAATGAGCTTGACCCCGAAAGTCTTCAAGGGTAAGCTTGGCAATTTCCCTTTTTTTTTTTCACTTGAGGAGGGAAGATTTGTACTTGAAACTTCAGTTTCACTGCAAAATATGGTTACTAAAAAGGCTATGTCTCCCTTCAAAATTAAAAATCATTCAATCGCTAATTTGTCATTCAAAATTAATAATTTTGTTCCTGAGTTGGTCCAAAGAAAATTAAAATATGAAAATAGAGAAGAAACCAAGTCTAATTTTTTTAGCAACAAAATAGTCCTCCCACAAAATATAGATGAGAGCAATGGAATATCATAAGCTTCAATTTGCAGTTAAGCTATTCGTTTCTCAAATTCCAAACGAAGGTTCAAAATCAACATTCAAAAGATAGGAAATAACTTAACAAATCACTTAAGTTCAATAAATCCCCGTTAATTATAAATAAGTATTAGAAATAATAAGGTAATTTAATTTTAAACCGTAACTACTCCCCATTCATTGATCTATTTCTGAAATCCGTTCTATGTAATTTTAATAATAAAGAATTTGTTATTTGATATAATAACAAGAAACATTATCACTAACCAAGGATTATCTTGTTTTAACTTCTATTTTTCTTGATGTAGTACTGTGAAACTTAAAGTTTATTTAAATGCACTCATAACATAAATAGTTATCGTACTCTATCATATTTGTGATCAAGATTCAAGTCCCACAGTGTACATGTAGTAGCAAGTGTTGAAAGTTTTCTCTCTCTTATGAGAATATATATATTTTTTTTAGATTTCATTTCTTTCAATTTTTTGAGAATAATTACCCAGACTATGTATATCTTAGTTAATATCAGTGAACTTATAACCGTTATTACCACAATGTCAATTGATTGTCAATTACACAATAATTATATTTAAAAAAAAAAAAAAACTGATTAAACTTTGAAAAAATATATATATGTGTGTGTATGTATGTATGTATATATAATTGTTTCTTTTATATGGAAACCCAAAGAAAATATTAATTGGGTAAGTCTAGAATCAACTTCTAATAACAACAGGAAAATGCTAGGGAAGAAAATAAGAGCAACAGAAAGACAAGCATGCCTAGAGTTTGTTAAACGCAAGGTGAGATGAGAAACACATGTTTCTCCGATCAGCGGGATTCATGTGTATTGCAAACTTAAATTAAACATAGTCTTTGTAAATCATTAAGAAGTTTCGTAGCATATATAACAGCGAAGCGGCCATGATGACTGATGCAGTAATACACACTACAAGCCTTAATTTTTTGGACTCTCCCTTTCGTTTGCGAGTCCATTGACTTGGACATGAGAATCAGAACCGAGTAAATAAATGCATGAAGCAAATACGCCAGCGAGGGTCACACTGGTCTGCTTTTTAAATCAAGTGATGATCATGTGAGCACTATGTGACATTAAATTCAGATTATTTAATTTAATCCAATACAGAGTCTTCAGTCGTTGCAATTGGGTTCTCTCCACATCTTCCTCTCTCGTGTGGTCATGCTTTTACATTACGTACATGATACACGATTTGTTTAAAAAATCTAGACATTTCATGTCATATTTTATGACGTGAAAGCAAAGACAATGCTACTCTCATTTTGCTTCTTATTTAATTTCTTTACGAGTATATACTCGTTGGTTTCCTCGAACTTGCCATAAGGATTGAATGATTCATCAGCTACACTGTCGAATTAAGCAGAAAGGCGGTCAAAGAGACTGTATTCTCAACGATGTTGTATATCTGAACGAAAGCAGACATATGCATGGTTTGTGTAGCAAGATTGAAATTTTCATAAATTTATTCAATATTTGGTTGTCGTATAATTTAGTATTTGAAATGTCTATACTGGCCTGATTAATCAAATTCCTCGATTTGAACACAAAACGCCTTGACGAAGATTTTGACGTAGGTTATCCTTCAAATAAACTCAGGATATGTAACAACCAGGACAGTATTGATAGGCCAAGGTAGGAAGAACATGTTACATATACACACATTTACTCCACTTTACTAAAAGTGTGGAAATTATTAAAAATGTCCCAAAAAAAATGTAAAAATTCGTGTTCAATCCAAAAAATAAAATTATTATTAATCTCAAAATAAATTTCAACCGGTTTTTAGCCTATTTAAGTTTACACAATGTTATGTGTATTTTCCAGATTTATTAAATGGGCTGGTAAAAGCCTAACTAAGGCTCAGCATAGACCCAATAAAGTCAACTCAATCAAGGCCCATCAGACAAGACCCAGATATCAACTCTAAGCCCAGTAATCTCCTCAGCTCGCAGCAACGAGCTCGTTTCACAGCAAGATTGTAGCTCGTTCCGTAGTTCGCCTTATTCATAGCTCGTTTATCAACGAGCTCCAACTCGAGGTCGTAAACCGCCATAGACATTAAGCAGCTCGTTCAAAGGGCAATTAATGCAGTATCTTTCACAGCAGACAGTTACCTAATCTGATCGTGATTCTCTCTCCAGAAACGGAGGTTAATTCAAATTCAAACACAGTCAACATTATCTCGGATTTTAAGGGGCAGTTTCCTGATTTTATTCAAACAGATTAGGAAGTGTAATTAATTCATGATTCTCTTCCTATTTTGTAGCTTCCTGATCTTTAACAACTCTTCCCCTATAAATAGGGGCTAAAATCATTGTAAACGACACATTGAATATCATACTGTCACTCTGCAAAATTTTAAAGAGACAGCCGTGGACGTAGGCACACTCGCTGAACCACGTTAAAAATCCTGTGCATTCCTGTTTAATTCTTGGTTCTTTATTGTCTCGTTCTTGTTTTCTGTGCTTTCTCATATTGATTGCAGATATTGGGTATTGATTACTCGTCGACTGAATTTCAACGTCGACACACAACATTGATCATTTTTTGCTCAAACTTGCTCCCAATAATTTCTTGGGATGTGTGTCGATACGTTGGCCTCTATTTTAAGTTATTTCCAACGTCGGATTCCTTTTGATTGGAGCTTTCTAACGGTATCTTATACATCCTATTTGCATTTTATTTTTATTTTTTAATTATAATATTATTCATTTATTAATTTATATTTTTTATTTGTTTAATGAGACATCACGATTAAAACCACTCATAATATTATTTTTCTTTTTACTCGTAAAGTCACACGGTAAACATTTTCAACACAATGAAATCAGTGACAGTCAAGGGTATTATTGTCTTTTCATCCATCTCTAAGGAGAATTTTAATTATTTATTTTAGGGATTTTACATAAATTAATTTCAAACTAGACGTGGCAAAGTGGAGAATGAGGTAACTTGCGGATGGGTTTTTAAGATTTTCCCCACGTTGAATGAGTGTTTCTTGCCAAGAAACCATATGCACGATCATCCCTAATAGCTAGGCCTTAGTTTTTCTTTTTTTTTTTTTTTTTATATTACTAACATATTTATAATTATCGGGATCATCTTGATATGAACTCTATGATAGACCAGAACTCTACTCTAATTTTATTCTATACCCTAATAAATGGGAGAGAAAAATTTATGTTAAATGAAAAAATTACCCATCAATTGAAGGAATCTAATAAGAATTTATCTACATACATATGTATTATGAAATAATTATCTATTTTTTTTGGATAATAATACTCAGACCCTACTATTGCTTAGGAAGAAGGGGCAATGTGGCAGAGTTACCCCACATGCACTTGCGAGTTTTTTATTTTTATTTTTGTTACTCTCTCTTTGTTCGCAAGTCCATTGACTTGAACGTGAGAATGACAACCGAGTAAATGAATGAATGTAGCAAACGTCTAAAATATCCTAGTGAAAATCAGATTAGTGATCTGCCTTTTCAAATCAAGTGATGTGAGCACAATGTGACGTGCATTGGATCAACTCATTTAACCTGATCCACTACAGAGTCTTCAGTTGTAATTGGTAGTTGGGTGCTTCCACTTTCTTCTCTCGATCTGTCATGTGGGTCATGCTTTTATATCACAATATTAATTTCACCATTTGTTTATAACTACTAACTAGAAGTCATTTAGTTTTCAGTGTCAATTTCGTGTCTGCAACTTTTTATGGTTTGATTAAGACTATGCACGCGTCTTCCTTCCTTTCTTTCTCCTTTCCCACTCCGTTAATTCAAAAAGTACAATATGGTCGGTGGTCTGTTCTGTCGTTGAAAACTATGATTCAAGCTCCTGGTTTCCATTTTATTAAGTGTCACTTGAAGCTTATCGTTCAAGCTAATCTTGTTGACAATTATTATTAATATCAATCGGTGTTCCAAGCTCGCCAATAATATTCATTTAATAATTAGAATTAATAATATTACTGGCCTTGTGGTCCGTGTCCCACCTGCCCATTACTCCTTTTAATTCAAATCTAAATTAGTATGATAATTAATTAATTTTCTAAGATTTACGCGCCTCATAGTTTATATGCACTACACTCAACACAAATTTATTTCGGGGGTCAACTGTTGTGATACACGTGAGACGCAAGTGTCTTGGCAGATAGCACTGAAGTTGGTGGAAAGAAAATGAGCGAAGGCTGAGACAGCCAATAGTGCCTTTTGTTTTTTTGCCCTTTTTCGAAACAGAGCCAGTAGTACTTTTACTTCAATACAAATACAATACAAAGTTTGGTTGCGAGTCTTGTGACTTCATGCATGCTTATAAAGGTCCCTTAATGTCAACCCGACACTTTCTTCTAAGAGATCGATAGTTCTTGCCAGGAAACAGTCGAAGAAGAGGTTTCATACTATTAGCACATGCATGCTCAGGAATTACTGACTTCCCTTTTGATCCGTGCCCTACTATATATAGTAATTCCTTGCTTAATTTTGTACTGTTGATTTAATCGATTTTGAACTTTTTATATTTTAATTGGAAATAAATGAGTAGTACTTCTTCCACAATCAACTATTACGAAGTGCCAACAAAAGTTTTCCCAAACACCTCACTATGTCTATGAGTAAAAAGTGTTTTTTAATAAGTTAAAATCACTTCCAAATAGAGCTTTGAATCATGATTTTGGAAAAAAAATAAATAAAGAAGTCATTTTACATGTGATGTTTCATGTTTATATAGATTTAATTCTATCGTGATTGATGGTGACCCAATCCTCTCCACTAATATCGTTGAGATTTTATTCATTGATCACCTCTTAATTAGTGTAAGCCACGTTATATTTGGCAATTAAGTATTTAAAAGGTGAAAAGCACTACACGTAACATATCATAGCGACATGATGTTTCTCCAAACCATTAGAAGAAGCTAGACAGAATTACACGCCTCTTATAGTGAGAGAAACTATTTTTTGCCGTATTGTCTTTATCTGAGCACAGAGAAGCCGAGAGCTGCCAAACCCACTGAGAAGCGAAAGAGATCCATACTGTTTGATTCTGATTGCACTGTGCACGTGTTTGTTATGTGACCTATACTGCAACCGGGTTATGCTTTTAATATTCTGCATTATTTGTAGTAATCCATAAAAACTACTATTAAATGTTGCAGTATGTGAGCATTTAAACTTTGTCCTTACTTGTTAAGGTAGAGTTTAACTCTACTTATCAACCACTTAATCAAAGCGATAATTTTTCTATGCAATGTAGGTCTTTTCTTCCGTTTTTGAAGGTCTAATTTTGAATCATACCTCAAAATTTTGATAAAAAGTATTCGGTAAAACATACGATATGTAAAATATTCATGATTAATGTAATTTAAAAAAAAAAAAATGCTGCAGTATGTCATTTAGTTTCATTTATTGCATTTCTAAAAGAAACAATGGTGGATTTATATGAAAAAGTTCATTCTCTATAGAATGCACGTTTTTTGTATTAAAAAAATAGAATACACGTGTTTTTTTTTTTAATGTAAAGCTTGCATATTAACGTGTGCGGAGATTGAAAACTTTTACAAAAGGTTTTTATTTACTTTTTAAAGATCAAGATTTTCTATATTAAAGTTATAAAAAAATAAGTATGAGACTTTTATTCAAGTTTTGAGTATTTATATATGTTTTTTAATGTCACGTTGTATTATATATTCATTTCAGGATTTATGCGGAAGTGTTTTCAACACCATATCCACGCTACAATATTTGATCAAATGCTTTACCCGACAAGACAAACATTTAAAATAAATAAATATTATTGCTTGAAAAGTTGTTGAATGTATGCTCACCAAAATGACCACATGATAAATAAAAATATGTGCATGTGATTTTTCATATCGTTGTCCGTGATTTAGAACGTGGTGAAAGATTTTCGGAGAATTTCTATATTTTTCAACCAAAAGAAAACTATAGATAGCATAGCACACATATACAGTATTCCTGGTTTAATATTGTTCACATATACATAGTACGATTTAATGTGGTTTTGTGACAAAAATATTTATTCAATCTAATAATAATATCATAGGTTTGAAACACTTTTTTTTTTTTAATGAAAACACTAAATAACAATGTATATTTTATATTTAAAAGTAAATAAAAATTAAAAATTAAAAGAAATAAATCTCAACCATTAATTATACATGTCACTAAATCTCTCACTATATTTATATATTCAACAAAAACATCAATATTCAAAGAAAATACAGAGCAATATTTGCAATTAATTGATCATCAAAGGATTAAAAGAATTCAAGTTGAAGATCATCCCATTCACAATTTACCCATTTTCATTATATATTAATAGAATTATTAAACATGATATTAATATTCTAGTCTTCTTTGGGAGATGTTAGTTTCAATGCATACAATGTATTCAAATCATGTTATGTGATTTTAGTATTTAATTATATGAGAGATTCAGATTGAATAATAATATGAGTGGTTTGAGGTTACGTTTACTTCACTTTAAAGAATCGGAATGAGAATCGAAATAATCTAAAATTGGAATGATTTTGAATCAATATGATGTATCGAAATCAGAATAAGTTGTTTACTTCAACTATAAAAATCGGAATTAAAATTGGAACCAGCAGTATTCCTATTAAGCTACTTACTTTACTTTGGAATTGATTAATTATATAAGTTACAAAAATACTTATGATTAAAATTATGGATTAATTATAATATATAAAATAGTATTTGAAATGTAGTGTCATATTTTTATCATGTAACTCGTCATAATATGCTAAAAAAATGAACTTTCTTAATAGTATTACTATAAGCATATTATGTATCTATCTTTTTTTTTTTCAAAGAACATATTGTGTGTTTATATTATATATCAAGTTGTGATTTTTTTCTAATGTAAAATGTTACCTAAATTTGTTTTGCATTTGTAAATGTAGTAGCCTAGCAATCATGGCAGTGATAGTAACAAGTATTACCAATATATAACATTCTTTAATTCATTCTTTTGTAAATATATTTTTTTAAGAAGGATATAAAAGTTTTTTTATATTGAATTTGGGAATGAAAATGAGGTTTCCAAGAGAGGTGGGGGGAGTGAGATTCTTATTTCATAATCCTAAATTAATGTGGAATTGACACTTTCATTCCATTACAGAATGAATTTTAAGTAAATAAACATCATCAATCAATCTTATTCTTCATTTTCATTTCCTAATCTATGAAATAAACAAATCATGAGTGTATTCTCTAGGGAGTATAGTTTTTGGTGTTCTACAGCTTCCCATTTTTGCAAGTGCTGAAAAATTCGAGATCATTAGTGAAATAATGGATATTTAACATAATATATATATCTCCTTCTACAACTAATGTGTAGTGGAAATTGGTGAGTGGAAATTTAGTTTAGCCAATCAAAAGTTGTGAGAGAGCTTATATAATAGTGCTCAATCGCTTAACCATCCAATATTGGAAACGACAATTTGTAGGTCTCAAGCATTTTATTTGAGCATCTCCAATGCAAAAATATATTGCTTTTTAACAAAAATTGTTATGTCATCAATATCAAAAAATTTATTTTTTACATGATATAAGTATGACTTAGTAGATAGTCTAAGTTAAAATATGTTCTCCAATTATTAACAAACTTTCTAAGTAAATTTTTTTCAACTATAAAATTTTGTCCATTGTTGTACAACTCTACCCCTTCTCTCACAATCTGCCTCCTTCCTTTTTACATCTTCTACTCCCCAATAAACCACTCTATTGATAATCAAAAGCAAAATGTGACTACTTAATTTGTTTAATTAAAAAAATTGACAAACAGTGAAAAAAATAAAATCATCAATTTCTAGTGACTCTGGATTCTCTCTCTGCCGCTACAGACTACGTTTGCTTCCTCCAGCAAACTTGAAAGACCTCCCTGAAGATACAAAGATGGAAACCATAATCGTGCATGTACTGGAGCCTGGCGTCACGTGAGATGGAGAGCATGGCGGGAGGAAGACACGACCACGACGCTCGAGTTCAGTCTCAGTCGCATCGCCAATGGAAATCCATCGGGAGGCACGACCACGACGGTTCGGTGCCGTTTGTGACAGAAGATGGTTGCTGTTATGGAGCTGACAGTGGCTGTTGTTTCTACTGTTGACAACGGTTGCTGTTTTTGGTGCCGACGGTGACTACTGCTTCTAGTGTCGACTACAGGTGCTGCTTCCGGTATTGTCTTCTGGTACTTCTGGTGCTGCTTCTAGTGGTGTCTTTGATCAATGGATTGAGATGAAGAGATTTTTTGAGAGAGAGATAGAGAG
The DNA here is from genome assembly GCA_019925255.1 of Litchi chinensis. NCBI lineage: Eukaryota > Viridiplantae > Streptophyta > Magnoliopsida > Sapindales > Sapindaceae > Litchi > Litchi chinensis. The sequence continues at coordinate 8,744,564 of CM034470.1, read as the reverse complement.
ATGGACTGGGAGTATGCATGCATTTGATTGGGGTATTGGTTGGAATAAAATTAATTTTGTTGAGTCAGGTTGTCCAACACACCCTCTGAAATCAAATAATCATGTTTACAGTCTCCATTTTTTTTTTTTTTTTTTTTTGTGTCACCTCAACCTGACAATCAATTGAGATGGTAGTAATGGAGGAGTCTAATTTTATATAATGTCCATTTATCTCATATGACATATTAGTTTTTCACAATCCATAAAAGTATTGAATATATTCTTAGAACGATTATATGTGATTCAAGTCATTATATAATTGATTTGTTGGTGAGAGGATAGAAAGCATAAAAACAGACTATAATTGATTACAAAAATGTTTTCTCATTATAATATACCAAGTCCCTCTTTAAAATGGTAGTTGGTCAATAGCGTTATTGATTAGCCCACTACCACTATGCTTAGAAGGCACAGGTCATACACCCCATAAAGGCATTCTTCCACCATAAAAATATGTGTAAGTTGTCTTTACCCCTTGTATGGATCCTTCCCCCTACCTATGTGTGGGATGCTATGAGTCACTCCTTAGATTGCGCCACAAAATTAAACTTCATTTGGTCCTGATTGATTCCTAAGTTTGTCCTAGTCATTAAAAAAAAAAAAAAAGAGTTTTTCCTCTTTAAATGAACAAATAAATTTACAGCTAACATAGATGAATTATGCACTTCGGACTCAATTATATATATAGGGATATTATGAAAAACCCTCTTGAAAAGTAAACTATAGGCGATTAACACCCGATTTTTTTTTTTTAATTAGCCATTAACTTTCATCCAAAATATTAATATATTTTATCTAAAATAGTGAAATAACCAAAATATCTTACTAAAATTCTATAAAATCCCTACTACACCCTCCAAACTTATGTAATAACAAAAATAATCTTTACATTATTATTTAATAATATTATTAAAAATTTTAAATAAAATTAAAAAAATCAAAAATCAAAATAAAAGCTAACTAGGTTTCCATTCCTAGTTGCTGGAAACCCACAAGAAAACACATAAAAAAAAAAAAAAAAACCTAGCTTCTTCATCAGATTCATCACCATCATCAACAAAACCCACCATCATCACCATCGCCCGTCTCTTCTTCCCTTTCCATTATCTCTTATTTTTCTGTTTCTCAAACAAAATACAATCAAAATCTACAATTTTCAAACAAAACATAACTCTAAAATCATCAACCAATATGCAACCTAAACGGGGTTCAAATCGAACCCAGATTTTTGGGTTCCGTTCTATTCAAATTGATCAAGATGACTGGGTTCTGTTCGATTCAAAATCCAACCCAAATTTCTAGGTTTGATTTCAAATCCAACCCAAAACTGGGTTCGATTTGAACATCGGGTTAAATGTTCGAATCAAATCCAGAAATCTAGCTTCAATTTGAACTCTAATGTTCAAATTGAACTAAAGAAGAAAAAAAAAAGAAGAGAAAAAGATGGACGACGACGGTGAAGAGAGAAGAGGTCTGAAGGATGAAAGAGAGAGAGAGAGAGAGAGAGAGAGAGAGGTTAGAAATCTCATCTTATTAAGGTTTTTTTCTTCAATAACTTTTATTTAATTTTATTAAAACAAATAAAATTACTCATTTTATTATTCTTATACCCTTCAAATTTAACACTAATTGGGTTTTTAAACCAGTAAAGGGTGGTTCGCCTAATTAATAAAAAAAAAAAAAAGTGTTAATCACCACTAGTTTACTTTTCAAAATGATTTTTCATAATATCATATATATATATAGTATTTCTACCATTAGTATCTCATAACTTTAAAGTTAGAACGAACAAATCAAATTCATCGATTTTATTTTTTTCTCCTAAAACAAATTTTCTTTCTTATTTAATTCAAATGTAATTGATGAATTTGATCGGTTCGTCTTAACTTTTTAAAGTTATGAAACATTGATGGTAGAATTAAATATATATATATATGAGAAAAAAATTTCATAATGTTTTGAGGATTTTTATTTTCTAGCATCCAAAAAAAGAATGAGTTTGAAAAATATCAATAAAACTTTAATTGAGTTTTTTTAGTACTTTCACGGATTATTATTAATTAGCATATCAACAATAGTTTGGGAAACTACGCAAACTAATAATATAGTCTGTGAAAGTGCTGTTTATAAAATTCACACTTTTTTTCTCCTATTTGCCGATTTTTTTTTTTTTTTGGATTTTGGGAAAATTTTGTTCAAAAATGTGTAAATTGATTAATTACATACGGCGCTTTTTTTTGACCGAAGAAAATGAACATCGTACTCGTGTCTCATTCACAGTGTGATCATATATTTCATGTCAGAATTCTAAATCTGGCTACTAGGATTTCAAACTTCGTTCAGTTGTTTTTTATATTAAATTGATAAGTTACTTACGTCAAAGGAATACAAATAAAAAGATTGATTTATTATATTAAAACAATTGTTAAAAAGTAATTAGATGCATGCAAGGCATGTATGGTTTTATACGAAAATTATGAAAAAATTAATAATATACATTTAATTTTTATGATAATGTTGGAAAAAATAAGCAATCCAAACAACTAATTTCATAACTTGGGAAAGAAATGTTTATGATGATGATTTAAATTTTACCGAAGATGATATAGGCCAAATACTGTAATTTAAATTCTGATTGTTGTTTCTAAACTCTAACACCATTGTCTTTGATTATATTGCTTATTTTATTTAATTTTGAAACTGTTTTTTGTAAAATATTAGTTATTTTAACTAATTTCATAACTTGGGAAAGAAATGTTTATGATGATGATTTAAATTTTATCCAAGATGATATAGGGCTAATACTGTAATTTAATTGTCTAATTAGAGATATATGATCTAATCAGAACACATTGACACAAAATATAATTGGGTTGAATTTATTTTCTTACACATATATACGTTGTTAATTCAATGCAGAAAACCCATTCCAAATTCAAATTCTTTTTGTTCCACCTTTTACTACATCAATCCTGATCCTATTAACGTCAGTGACCTAATTGCTGAAGTTTTGGAAACAAAAATGAAATGATGGTGTAGCCATAACCCTTGAAATTATTTGCCAACTTCCAGAGCAAGATTTAGACTGCAGTTATAATTTCAAATGTCTTGGAGAAAAATCTAACAGTAGACTTGACGTCCAAGATTAAAGCAGCAGTCCGATTGTAGGTTGAAAATTGTTTCCCGACACATCGGAGTACTTGACAATATTAATTTTGATACTATTCAAAACAACAAAATCAGGACCTAGTCTTGAAGTACAAAGTCACATATTAAACTTATACATGCAAGATGTAAAACACTCTACTCTATACGATAAATAATACATAACTTACAAATTATTTTCACAATCAATTTATTTGTGATCTTATTAAATCAAAAAAAAAAATTGAGGTTCTTCTTGATCATCCAAAAAAAAAAATCCAGATAAAAGATGTTTGTGATGGTAAGCTAATACCACCTAACTTTGCAATAAAACATGTCAACATTTCACAACAAACTAAGTCTAACACATCACTTTAATTATTAAAAAAAAAAAGACAAAGCTAAAAAATAAGGGGGAAAATCACGTCAAAAGTCAGAGGTTTCAATGTCTCATAAAAATGTCAATGAATCATTAAACTAAATTTTTGTATTCACACGTCTCCCGTACTACATCGTATCCGATAACTCTCCTTGTTGAAAGTCAGTACAATAGGAGATGACGTCAACCAGTCCGTCGTGAGCAAGAAAGGGCAGAGTTAAATAGAAGGGCATTCCATTCCAGACAATTCGACTTCGACAAGCGATGTCAGAGCGTTGCTGTCTCAAAGAGCAGACTTTTCTTGAAGTGAACAAAGAACATGAACACGCATATCGTGGGGCTGACAAGAAAGTTCAACATAGTTTCACTGATTATGTACGCCCTCGTATGGTATAAAATAAAACATGGTGTACTAAAAAAAAATAATAATAATAATAATATGGTTCTCCGCGTAATTTTATTGAAAAACAAGGACGTTTAACCATCACGTCCTCTATATATAGGTGCATTTATCTGAACAATCTAATTTGGTTCCAAGTTGCTTCAGGTTTTCACATCAGATTTGACTCTCCTCTCCTCTCCTCTCCTTTCCTCTCTCTTCTTCTTACAATTCTCTCTTCTCTCGCACTCTAGCTCATTTTCTATCTCAAACTCGCTATCTGGGTATTTTTCTGACTCTGTTATCTATGCAGATTGGCTCTACAATACCTGCACAGAACATCCCCCTCTTCCAGGTCAGACGTGCCAACTTCAAATGCCAATTGTCTCCATTAAACCCGTTAACAAAAACATCAACCCAGTCTCTTAAAACAACTTCTTCTTCGACTGAGTTGACTCAGTTGCACTTATCCAACCTTGACAAACTCCTCCAAAAACAAGCCCCAGAACCGAGCCCGCTTGAGAACGAACCAATATTTCAAAAGAACTCGAATAATAATGGGTCGGAAAACAAGGGTCGAGTTCTTTTGGAAGGCTTGAACTTGGCTAGAATTTGGCCTGAAATGAAGGCCGCGGAGGAAATGTCTCCTCGACACCTGAACAGGCTTCGACGCCTGTTATCGAAAACAGCCGAGTATTCACCAAGGAACACTCTTGGTTCACGGTGGCGTGAATACCACGGTAGCAATGACTGGGCCGGGTTACTTGACCCGCTCGACGAGAACCTCAGGCGAGAGGTGGTGAGATATGGAGAGTTTGTTCAAGCAGCTTATCATTCCTTCCATTCAGATCCCGCCATGCCAGCCGACGAAGCTCCGTCTCCGAGATACGTGGGGTTACCTGACCGATCGTACAGGGTGACCAAGAGCCTTTACGCCACGTCATCAGTCGGGCTGCCTAAGTGGGTCGATGACATGGCGCCGGATCTTGGGTGGATGACTCAACGGTCCAGTTGGATTGGGTATGTAGCCGTCTGCGAGGACAAGAGGGAGATACAACGGATGGGGAGGAGAGATATCGTCATCTCCTTACGGGGGACTGCCACGTGTCTGGAGTGGGCCGAGAATATGAGGGCGAACTTGGTCCAAATGTCTGGGAATGATGACCCGGTCCATGAACAATCCAAAGTTGAATGTGGATTCTTGAGCCTGTACAAAACGCGTGGAGCTCACGTGCCCAGCCTAGCTGAATCAGTCGTGGAAGAAGTGCGAAGGCTGATGGAATTGTACAAAGGAGAGACCCTGAGCATTACAGTCACAGGGCACAGCCTTGGTGCTGCCTTGGCCTTACTAGTAGCCGATGAATTAAGCACATGTGCACCCCAAGTGCCACACATCGCCGTATTCTCCTTCGGTGGGCCACGTGTCGGCAACCGAGGATTCGCCGATCAAATTAAGGCCAATAACGTCAAGGTGTTGCGAATTGTGAACAATCAAGATTTGATCACCAGAATTCCAGGTATTTTCATGGGCGAAGAAACACAACAGAAACAGAAAGCAACAAATGCAAATGTTACAAGGGTGTTGGAAATGCTAGACAAAAAAAATCCTTGGGCATACTCTCATGTGGGAACCGAGCTACGTGTCGACACCAAAATGTCCCCGTATCTAAAACCGAATGCCGACGTGGCATGCTGTCATGACCTGGAGGCATACCTGCACTTGGTTGATGGGTTCATGGCATCAAATTGTCCGTTTAGAGCAAACGCAAAGAGAAGTCTAGTGAAGTTGTTAACTGAGCAGGGATCTAATGTTAAAAAATTGTATACAAGCAAGGCAAACGCCTTGACTGGTTTGAAAATTGAAAGGGAGATCAGTTCGATTTCCATGCCCTCCCCAACTTGCCTCCCTAGTCCATCTTAATGCAAATCAATTTAAAATATTGACATGTCAACATGTAAAGTTATCCGATTAAAAAAAATATCAATCGTAAGGGCCTCCGTCAGGCACCGCACAATTGGGAAAAAGAAATGCCTCCATGTTTGATTTGAAGTCTATTGTTGATTTGGAAACGGTCTCCAGTAAGTTATGGTGATCCTCACAAGTCACTTGAAGATGTGTCTCATTCTCTTTGAACTGGCACTAAACGTGAATCCGTCAAAGCAAATAGCATTTTCAGTGAAGAACGACCACCGACAATTTGAGTGTTCAGTTTCGTTGATGACAACTGTAAAAGATCAAACTTGTTTGCTTTAATTGTCGGTTTGATCAATTAAAACCTAACCTTTGTTAAATTTTGGATTTTATATTTTATACGATCTTTTCTTGGTGTTTGACGACCAAAACCAAATCAACAACTCGTGTTGACGTTTGCTAGTTAGTTTTCTTCCAATAGACCAAATTTTTACAGTTTTCAAATTTTTTAGTCAAGAATGAAGATTCTTTTAATGAAAAAGAATGAACGGTTTAACTGTGAAAACATAACAAATGTTGTTTTCAGTTGGATGTAAGATGTCAGATTTAATATATCAATATCTATATTCAAAATATTAGTATATGTGTATCTTTACAAATTTAATTTGCATAAAACTTTTCGTTGAATGTGGTTTGATGCCATTGAGCCACATTCAGCCTAGCGATGATTTACCGTATGTGATATCTAAAAAAAAAACTAATTTATATACAACCTAAGCTGATTAATATTTCAATCAAACATCATCACTAAGTTCTTATTGATTTCAATATTCAAATATTTCCAATCATTAATTTCACAGATAAATTTTACTTCTATAATTTTATTTCCACCAATATCTCACATAAATTTAACAAATATTTTATAAAATGGAAAAATCTATTGTCCTAAATCAATACAGTTAATGATTTAAAACAGGGAGGAAAAAAAAAGCTCATATTTTATTATTGTTAAAAATAATACTTTATTTTTTTAATTTAAATAAAAAATACAACAACTAATATCATTTACTATGAAAATGAAAACGTTGATAACATCTACATATTGACAATACGGGTGATTATATGGACAAATATTTTAAGTTGAATCACACAATTGGTGCACTTCGAATTTTATCATAACAATCAACATTAAAGCTAAAAGCGTAAATTTTATTCGCATAATTAAGCGACATCATAGCCACTGCTCGAAGTGGTTTAGTGGTAGAGAACATTTAGTTAATCAGACAATAATCTGGATTCAAATTGTCTCCATTACAAGTGGTATCTCAAAAAAAAAAAAAAAAAGTGACACCATGATTGTTTGATAAAGGGATGATAAGATATTTGAACATCATCTCCTAGCACGGATGATTGATCACCTCTTTATTCACTAAAATGTGAGGATATAATTCCCACTAAATTTGTTTTAAAACTTGTGTGAATAGTTTTTTCACTTACTATAGAAGTAGTTATCTCTAGTGTATGAATATGGATATCAAAGTCACATAAGCAACGTTTAATCTTATTAGGTTTTGACAATCTTTTAATTTATTCATTGTCAAATATATATATATATATATATAACAAAAGATGACTATATATTTAATATATATAGATCATAATAATTAAATTGGGAGTATGTGTGCATATTTAGTACAGTTTGTCCACCGACAAAAAGAGTTTTTTTTTTTTTTTTTTGATTTGAGAAGTAAGAATATATTAACAAAACACAACCCCAACAGGAAAAGAAGAACACAGAGAATCAAGAGCTGCAACATTGAGCAGCCACTCAGGGAAAGGACCTCTCCAAACCGTTGAACTATGGAAACCTAATGCCCACCTAGCAATACAATGGGCAACCTTGTTACATTCTCTTTGACCGAAAGAGATGGACTCAATATTATGAGCTTTCATAACTAATATGATATCAGCAATGATATTTGCTATATCCAGACAAGTTTTGTCAATTCCATTGCAGAGTTGCACTTCATTTAAAGTATCCATTTCAATTTGAAGTGGGAGGAAATTATGCTGCACTGCAGCCTTCAAACACTTCAAGACAGCTAAAGCTTATGCAAAATCAGCTTGAGAAATGTGGTTACTAGACATCCCAGCAGCAAAAACAACTTATTCTGTATGATCTCTAACAACAAAACCAAGACCTGCTTTTTTCTTGCTTCTATATACAATTCTTACTCCTAAAAGCTCTTTTTTTTTTTTTTTTTTAATGTCATTTCATTGTCAATCTAGTAGAGCTTTTAGACCACTAGAAAAGCTAAAATACATCTATTAAGGGAAGTTTAGATTTTGTGTTTTTCAAGTAATCTTCCTGAAATATAACTATATTATATTTTATTAACGCCACTATACAATTCCAACTTAAAACCCCAAAAAATCTTCCTTTAACATATTGTTAAATAAATATTTTACTTTTCTCTACATATTTGTTTTAACAAAATTGTTAATTAAAAGTAATATTTTCCCTTAATGTCGTTTTTGATAATATAATAACCTAAAAAAGCTTTTAAAATTAATACAATCAAAAGATTTACAAATTAAAAGAGTTTTTTTTTTTTTAATAACAACTAATAACTAACAAGTCCAATTAAAATCTATATTTTTAAAATATCTACTTATAAAAGATTTACTTTTAAAAATTATATTTTAAGAAGCTCTCGCAAGCAAACATTTTGCTTACATTCGATTATGTGCATTAAGATAGTTCCATTGGACTAATTGCTTTCTTTCATGAACACAACTAAATGAAGGAACATGCCCATTAATGATTATAATTTTACTCTTCAAATGTTTTTATTATTTTTGTCCAAAAATATTATTGTAAATATCGGAATGTCTCTCTACCATTTTAAAATAAAAAATAAAAAAATAAAATCCTTTAGAAAAATGGTACAAGGTCATTTTAGGTTATTGGGTCAATTTTGTTTTAAAAATACAAAAACAATAAAATTATTAGGGAGAGACAAAATTAATATAAATGAACATGCATAGAGTTTATTTTTATAATTTTTCATTTTTATTTTAGTTTTTGATAAAGATAAATTATTAGAACTATGTTCTTCAAATTATTTGTTGTTGAGATATACCACCGTAGGGGTGATTCGAACATAAGAGTGTGATCCTTTGCAAATGAAAAGTGACAACTTCATCATTAAATAATTGGTTTTTAATCTATTCAACGACTTTTATCAATTCAATTGCATTCTTGCAGTTGTGTAACTCTAATGTGACAAATAAAACAAAAGGAAACCTCAACTGTGTTCCTACTAGTAACTGAAGATACATTTCATATCTTAGTACATTGCTTGTCATGACTCAAATTGTTAACTTTGGTCATAGTTGGTCATAGTCGACTTAAATTATGATTTTTTTTCTTATATCAATGCATAATAATTAATCTATTTTTAATCAGAGTAAAAACAGTAAGATATTGTTAGTATTATTTTTGAGAAGTTGAAATTTAATTATTTAAGAATTTTGGTATAAAAATAAGTTTGACAAAACTTTTAAATGTGATTATTAAATAATTTGAGTAAATTTAATTACTACCACATATAATCAAATCGTGGGGGATGCACCCTCTGTAGATGAGTTTATGAATAATGCAAACATTCTTCATAGGTTTAAATTCGTATATATGAAATGAGCCTTTACTAGTGTCAGTTTTATGGAGAAAATGATTTTGTTCAATAGAAATTCCCTACACAAAATATCTAATAAATGATAACAAGAGTTTCATCATTAGGATGTACAAATTACCGAAAAAAGATTTAAGATAACGTGATATACGTTTCTCATGCGGTTAGTAATTTAAAGTAATGATATGATTTTCTACATAGTGTTCAACTCGTGTAAGGTACTCATTTGATGCTTAAGACTTCTATCTCAAAGTCTAGGGTTGAGTTAAGTAGGATTTCTTATGATGAAAATCAATCAACACCACGAGCATAATAGGGAGAGCAATGCAGACGAAGGAGTCTCTCAAAATTGTGTGAAGACCACACCTTCATCATCTCCTTTTATAATAGAACTTTTGTGGATTTGGAATGTAAATCGATTTAAGTTTTGAAATTCGATGAACCAGATTTCGAATGTAAACCTACATGTGTTCATGAAAAAAAGAAACATTTATCACTTGTTGCAAATCTAGTTTTATTTATTTTTAATGAAAATCTCTTTGAGAATTCATAATGAAAAATTAATATATGCTGCATCTACTTTGTAAAAATGAATTAATTTTCATTTTTATTCAAAAGAATTGTAGATGTGTTTTTTTAATTTTTTTTAATTAACACGATTATGTAGTGATTAATTTGGTTGTATTGATAATTTAAAGGGCTTTATAAAATAAAATAAATAGTAATGCTATTTGCCCAAATTTGGTATCCAAATGATACAACATTATAAAAAATAGAAGAATTAATTAATCAAATTTTAATTTATTAATTCTAATTGGTTTATCCTTCTACTTTCAGGAATGTTACATTATTTAGACGTTAATTTAAACAAAGTAATATTATTGTAAAACAAGTAAATTCATATTAATAAAATGTAAGCTTATTTTTTTAAAAGTTAAAATTATCTGAAAATTAATAAATTAATATTTGGGTTTTTTTAATTAATTATTTTATTTTTAAGTCCAAGTTGAACACTAATTTTTTAAAAAAATATTGCAATAAAATTTGTACTTAAATAAAAATACAATTGATAAAAATAAAATACTTAGAAAAAGGTTATTTTTCAACTTCAATATTCTTTTTTATCTCGGTAATTATCTCTTAATATTTATACACTTTTTATTATTAATTGTTATGAAAATTTATTTTAATATGATATAAATAATTAAAAACAAATAATTTTAATTAATTCTAAAATAGTTTTATATACATGTTTTTTTACAATTAAAATATGATAAAATTAATAATATCTATATATTTAAATAAAAATAAAATGATTTTTAAATTAAATTATAAAGTAATTAACAATAAATATTTAAATTGTAAATTAGGATATAGTAGATTTCATTTGGTACAGTTGTTTTAAGTAGATCTTTTAAAAATAGATGCTTTGGAAATAAATATTTTAGAAATAGATCTTTTGGAAAAAAAAGTTGTTGACAAGTCCCTCTTCCTTATACACTAGACAGCCTCCTCGATAACTCCACGGTGGGCCTCCAGACGGGATCTACACCAGCTGAAAGGTTTCTGTGAAGTTAAACATTTTTCTTTTATTGAAAACCTTTATGAAACTCTTTGAAATACTTTTTCAAAATACATTTGTAAATCAGATTTGATAAAAATCCGGCAACACAACGACCCTTTTTAAGAAAATCCCACCCTATAAGACATGAAGGAAAATCTGTGCACTTCTAAAATAATTCCAATCCCAACTTCCCAGCCTCAAGCCCTCATCCAAAACCACAATCAATCATAATTACAATTTCATTCAAAGATAACTTAAAAATCCATTAAAGCTAAGTAAAACAAAGTGCACATATGATTTACAAAATATAATACGTAATACACAAAATATGTGTTCTCAATTTAAAGTTTATGAAACATGCATTATGTTCAAAAGATATGCAATATATGATAGTGCAGAGCAAACAAACTAGTGCAACGACATCGCATATCAGCTCTCGTGCATGCCCGACGGAGCTCTCTCTGATCTTTGGCTCATACCTACACATAGGGAGGATTTTTATAAGACACAAAAAATGAGTGATGAGTATAAACTCACTAAGTGGGTACTTATCATTTTAGAACTTGTTTCAAAATATAATACACCTCCCAAATACTTTTGAAAAAACTAATACTTTGAATTAAATTGATAAAATAAAATTTGAGTAAATTATAAAATTAATTTCTTTTAAAAATGATAATAATGATTATAAATCTTTTTCATAATAAAGTTTTATTGTTTTCTGAAATCTCACGTCTGATGACATGCTTTCTCTTTATTGGATTTTGCCTTAATTGGTAACCCAAGAAAACTTATCCTTCGTGACGATACCTGTATATATAAATAACAGAACTCGCACATGTCACTAGGGTTGAGGAAATCTTTTTGTGTAGTCGCCGATGAGGGACTTCAGGGATCGCGATATCCACCCTAACATCAGACAGATCTACACTACTGTATATGTGTAGAGGGCGACTGACTGACTCTAACTCAACCCTCTATAGTTAGTGACTCTTCCAACCACGCTTGTCGTATACGCATATTGTACTTCGATCGGTAATCTTTGGGGCTTAGGGTAAACCATAGGCATTTTAAATTTTTTCAAGCTACTTAAATCTTTCTTTTCTCTTTATCTCGGAATCACATTGATTTATCTCTCTGATCTTTGGCTCATACCTACACCTAGAGAGGATTTTTATAAGACACGAAAAATGAGTGATGAGTATAAACTCACTAAGTGGGTACTTATCATTTTAGAACTTGTTTCAAAATATAATACACCTCCCAAATACTTTTGAAAAAACTAATACTCTGAATTAAATTGATAAAATATAATTTGAGTAAATTATAAAAGTAATTTCTCTTAAAAATGATAATAATGATTATAAATCTTTTTCATAATAAAGTTTTCTCGTTTTCTGAAATCTCACGTCTGATGACATGCTTTCTCTTTACTGGATTTTGCCTTAATTGGTAACCCAAAGAAACTTATCATTCGTGATGATACCTATATATATAAATAACAGAACTCGCACATGTCACTAGGGTTGAGGAAATCTTTTTGTGTAGTCATCGATGAGGGACTTCAGGGATCGCGATATCCACCCTAACATCAGGCAGATCTACACTATTGTATATGTGTAGAGGGCGACTGACTAACTCTAACTCAACCCTCTATAGTTAGTGACTCTTCCAACCACGCTTGTCGTATACGCATATTGTACTTCGATCGGTAATCTTTGGGGCTTAGGGTAAACCATAGACATTTTAAAATTTTTCAAGCTACTTAAATCTTTCTTTTCTCTTTATCTCGGAATCACATTGATTTAGTTTGAAAAATATTCTCTAGCTTGTCTTTTATTGGCATGTAGATAAATAAAAATAAATTATTTTGCTTCTAAAGTATATAAACATTTATAATATAAATTTCAGAATTTACATGCATTATATAAAATAAAGACATGCTAAAATAAATCAATTCAACATAATATTTGTATACTAAAATAAACCAATACAAATATCTATAATCAATTTTACGAATTCGTAAAAGCTTTGAAAATTAACCACACTCACTACTTACTTTCCAATATTTAATCACTCTTTTGAGTCATTTGCTAGCTCATTGTTTCATCTACACTTTAAGACAATTGCTATTCTTTAGTCACAACAATCCATTTGAAAAACTCAACATTCCAACATACAAAAACACTGCATTTCATTTTGTAACGGATCGAGCTCGAGTTGTAAGCTACTGCTTAGCTTGTTTTATGAGAGTCACTGTCCAGCTCGCTTGGCCTGAGCAGCGAGCTCCTCCCAACTCGCCTCTTTTACGAGCTACCTCACCATTTCAACTCGCCCTTCACAAACTGCTATACTTAGCTCAGCTTGGCCAAGTTTGCTACAGATTGGGCATAGCCCAACTCATTCTTGCAAGCTATTACCCTAGCCAACTATACCTGAAATATGAGCACTACCCAGTTCACCATTTGCGAGCTATTGTCTCTTGCCCACTCGGATAGGCGTTGCCATCGACTGCAGCATCACCCTGCTCGCAGTTTGTAGCTCGTTGATGAGTTACTGTCCTAGCCTAGCTCAACCCACACTCATACATACAAGATCCTTAACATTTCTTTTCAGATTTTACACTAATAACACAACCAAAACAATGATTTAACACTTTAAAACAATTATGACCAAAACCTGGTAGCTCGCATCATCAAGACTTATTTCAAACTAAACATTACACTTTTCATTTCATATAAGTAAATTAGAGATCTCGTACTTACCTCTTCAGATCAACCCCAAATTGTTGAACCTTCTTCCTAAGCTCGCATGTTAAATCCACTGACTTGAAAATCATTAAGCATCATTCCAAACTGGCACGTAAGGCTACTACCCTTCTTGTGTATTCTTGATCGCGAGCTCCCCTTCGATCCAAATGACTTGCAGGTGTTAAAAATTTTCAAGATCAACCCAAAATCCACAAAAACAGTAAGCTTATCTTACTTCTTCCTCTCGGTAGAACGTCCTCTTTAGCTGAGCTCCATTTCTCTAGCAGCATCCCCCTCTTGAATCACTCTTAAGCTTATCTTAACTGACTCTCAACAGATCAAAATAAATCAGATCTGTCTTGCACTCGGTCACCCTCTCTCTCTCTCTCAAGTATGGCCAAAAGCTTGAACTTTTTCTCTCTTTAATTCTCTCGTCCCTTTTTCTCTTCATTTCCAAGACAACTCTACTTATATATAGACTTATTCCAAGTTAGTGGATTTCAAGTGTCAATATTCATTGATCCATTTTGTTTCACATGGATTGTACTTCTTTATAAGATTTCATTCCATGTAATACTCATATTCAATTCAGGAGTGCTTGAGAATGTAAAATATCTATTTGGCCCTCTAATAAATTTTAATTCACGCTCTAACCCTAATAATTCCAAAAATATTTTATGACCTTTAAATCTTTAAATTGATCATAAAATACTTTAATTGGATATTTTATCTCTTCATTTTATACTAAAAGAAATTCTTATAAAAATAAAATCATCAATACCCATTATTCTCTAAAAAGGGTATTTTCGTCTAACAAACTTCGAATTACTCAAAATCTCTTCGAACAAACTCATTTTTGCTCTGTTTCCATTTCAATTAATTCTAATATTAATTTCGGAGCTTTTACTTTATGAGATCCGTTTTTGAAAATTACTTTCACTCAGACACTTTCCTTCCGAAAATACTATTCATTCGAAAAAATAATTATTTTCTTATAGCTAAATTTTTGGGTTTTACAGTTATTAGTTATTTGGTTGTTAATTAAAAAAATTATTTTAAATTATAAACTGTTTGATTAAATTATTTTTAAAATACTTTTATATTATTAATTTACCAAAAAGGACATTAAAGAGAGGAATAGTACATTTATTTTAAAAATATAATTGTTTGAACCTCAACCATAAAAAATTAATCAATCGTAATAATAATAAAAATTTCATTTGTTTTCTATCAATTTTCACTCTTAATTTAATTAGTTTCAAGAAATAATAATATGATATTTTTTACTTTTTTTTTTGTCTATTTTATGGTTTTCGTAAAGTTCACTTACACCAATTTCAAACTTGTGGGCTCATTTGGTTTCTCCATTTTTTTCAAGAGCAATAAAGATTTTGTTTTTTTTTTTTTTTTTCCTATCTGTACCAATTACAGCATATATATATATAAATGAACTAATAATAAATTCAATTACAATATATATATATATGAACCAATAATAAAAAAATTATATTATTAGCTAAAACCAATAAAAAAAAACACAAAATATAAAAACTTATTGGTTAAAAAGAAGTTCTTATATATTTTTATAAAATAAAAAATAAATGAAAGTGGAGACTATGTGCTTATATTTATAAAAAAAAAAAAAAGTGTAATAGGGTGTTATAATATATCAAAAAAACAATAATAAAAAAAAAAATTGCATTATCAACCAAAATCAATTGAATTTTTTTTTTTAAAAACCCACAAATATATAAAACTTATTTGTTAAAGAGAAGTTCACATATGTTTTTATAAAATAAAAAGTGAATAAAAATGGAGGTTATGTGTTTGTATTTATAAAAAAAGTATAATAGAGTTATAAGGATATAGAAATATAAGTAAAATAAAATAGAGGTAGATTAGACATTTTAATTTTTTTTTAAAAAAAAACTCAAAAAAAGCAACTTAGAACCAAGTAGACCATTTTCAACTTTTTTTAATTCCCTAAAAGCTCTACTAAAATGTCAATCAAATATTATAAAAAAAATCAAGTAAAATTTTTAATATTAAAAAAATATTTTTAATCAGTAAATAAACTGTATCAAACGTATAGATATTCTTATTGTAATAACAGACAAAATTACTACAAAATCTTAAGTAATGATGAGATCAACGGGCTTAAGAAAATAAGAGCAAAAAAGTTAAAATGAAACCAGCCGTAGCCTCACACAAAAGCGGTAGGGTTTTTTAAGATTAGGTTTGCTCTCACTCTCACTCTCTGCCGCATTGGCTAGGGTTTTCCCTCTCACTATTTTCTTCTCTCGCGTTTTCTCTGCATCCAAACACACACCACCACGCATCTCAGATCGGTTTATTCATGGCTCTCTCCGATCAATAAAAAGGGTCTCGTGGTGCGAAAACTAAACCGAAAGTCTTGTCTCAGTATCATCGTCGGGAGATATTTCCAAAGAGATGGCGACCATGAACCCCTTCGATCTTCTCGGTGACAATGATCACGAAGACCCCAACCTCCTCGTCGGTGCTCAGCCGACCAAGCCTGCTGAGAAGCCCAAGAAACCCGCCTCGGCTCCTGCTCAGCCTCAAGCCGCCAATAAGACGGCTGCAGCTGCTAAGTTCCCTTCCAAGCCGGCTCCTCCTGCTCAAGCTGGTGAGCTTCCCTTGTTACATGCATAGCCGCCTCCTTTTCGTTTCATCTTCAATTTTTTTGATTCGTCTATTACGTATTCCTGCATACTCTGTTTGTTGGTTGCAAGAAAATAAACTTAAATTTGGTAGCTGTATGTTTATCAGCTGAGTTTGATGAATCAAGACAGAGAAACTATTGTTTTGTGTGAGCTATATTTGTGGATTCGATATTGTAGTGGTAATGGTAGTGGAGTGTAGCGTATTGATTACATTTCATGTGTTAGCTGTTCAAAGTTTGTTTTGTTATTTGTATTAATTTTGCTGTATTGCGTAGGTTGGTGTTAGTTGCGTGACTGCGTCTTCTAGTTTTGTATTTGAAGCTGTATTGTTTTATGTTTCAAAATTAATGAAACAATAATATAATTTCAATCCGTGTGGTCTTTTAAACCTATCTTTTGGGTCAAACTGAGCATTGTAAGAATTATTAACTTGTTATATTTTCTTGTATATACCTGTATATAGTTTGACGTGCATTCTATTTACTGTGCATACGTGTTGTATATCTCACATGCTAATTGAATTGGTGGCATTTTCTTGAGTAGCGAGGGAGCCGAGGACTGAAACTGGACGTGGAGGCAGTCGTGGCGGTGGCGGTGGCCGTGGCTTTGGGCGTGGAGGTGGCCGTTCCTATGAAAGAGATTTAAGCAACAATGACACATTTGGCAGCAACAATGGATTTTCTGGAGGGTACAGCAGACCCTCCGAAGAGGGTGAAACTGTGAAGCCATCTGAAAGGAGGAACTATGGCTTTACCCGTGGATCATTTTATCGTGGGGGTCGCCGTGGTGGCTTCAGCAATGGAGAATCGAGGGAAGGAGAACGTCCACGTAGGCAATTTGAACGCCGTAGTGGGACAGGGCGTGGGTTGGTTTTCTATTAATTTGATATGTTTATCTTCTGCCTCTTGATATAATCTATTTTGTTGTTCTATTTATTAATTTTATGTAATTTCAGGAATGAGGTTAAACGTGATGGGGCTGGTCGTGGCAATTGGGGAACTCCTACTGATGAAATTGCTCCGTGAGTATTTTGCCTACACAAGCTCTGTATATATATATCTTTCACTGTGGTAAATTGGTTTCTTGTTTTGAAGCAATCAATCGTGTTTATATGTATATTCCCTCTTTTTGCCATGTAAGGGAGACTGAGGAACCTGCTGTTGAGAATGAGAAGAATGTGAGTGCTGAAAAGCCTGCTGGAGAGGAAGAAGCTGTGGATGCCAACAAGGAGAATCCAGTGAACGAACAAGAAGAGAAGGAGCCTGAGAATAAGGTATATTTTCTTCTCTAAGCATTCGTGTCTAGTTGTTTCATAAGGTTAAATATCAATAATCAGTTTTCCTGGCAATTTAGAGTTTTGTATTCAGGATGCCCTTAATCTCTGCAAAAACCTTGTAATATAATATCAGTGTTTGATTAATCTGTATATGGACAAAAACGAAGCAATACAGTTTAAAGGTTATTGGAACTCCTGTTATTGATGGTGTGCTTTCTGTATCATGCAAAATCTATGTGGAGGTCCAATATACAAAGAGGGAATTCCTTTTTATGTTTGATTTTCTGGAATTACTTTTGATAATCTTATGCAAGATTCATACTTGAGAATTGGTATCATTACTAGTGCTTCTTCAATGAGTAAAAACATCTGTATTGCTCTCATTAAAGAAAAACATATGGTTGTATATCTTCATATCATATGAAAACATATGGTTGGATATCTCAAGTTGTAGAATAACTCTGGAGGCCTCGACTGCTGTTAATTATGATGTGAAGTACATGAGTGAGCATCCCTATGATAAGAACGTTTTATCATGTGCATGCATCAATTTTTTATAAATGACAAGAACACCAAAAATATAACTGACTCTCTAGTCATTGTCCTCTTTCAATTCCCCTTTCAATTTTTTATTAAATGGCAAGAATACCAAAACTAACAACTGACACTGGATTATTGCCCAGTTTCAGTATCCTAAAGGACTAAAATTATATGATATTATCAAGCCATCTTTTGCCATAATTTGGTGTGGTTTGTTGGTACAATGTTTCTGGAAGTTTTTTTCGTCTTTTTGTTTTTTTCGTGTTTGTTTGTGACAATACTTCTTCTTGGTTATTGGATTTCTTTAATATAAATGGTTGCACAGCCCTAATTCTCAATTATTCATTCTCAACAGGAGATGACATTGGAGGAGTATGAGAAGGTGCTTGAAGAGAAGAGGAAAGCTTTGCTTGGACTGAAGACTGAGGAAAGGAAGGTTGATGACAAAGAGTTCCAGTCCATGCAACAACTTTCAAATAAGAAGAGCAATGATGAAATATTTATCAAACTTGTAGGACTTTATTAATATTTCATTTTCATCTTATTTCACTTGACAAAGTTAAACTAGTATAGTATGTCGACTTATTATCTTCTGATTGTCAGGGTGCTGAAAAGGACAAACGCAAGGATGCTGCTGATAAAGAAGAGAGAGCCAAGAAGGTTTGCATTATATTCATTAACATTTTATTTTTTAAGAATAATTTATTGTTTACTGAAGAATGTTTTGTTGAAATTAAATTTACCGGTAATTGAGTAGATAGTTTAGTTTTTCTATTGCTACACTTTGATGAGTGGTGCTGCTCGTGTTAGTGACCTTTTCAGGGCTGCAGTAGTGTCACATCTTATTTTTCTTATAATAAAGTATACATTATATTAGTTGGTTGTTTTGTTGTACAATTGGAAAACTCTGGTTGCAATGTTGCTTGGTTTTATATGATGTTTCAGTCTGCCACTTGTTTTTTTTATGTAACTGAAGTTGTTTGCTTGCAGTGTTGTTCTTCAATAATGTTATCTGTCTTTAATGTGTTACCTAGAAAGCTGCCGTGCCCCATGTTCATGAGCGGTTTTGGTTGCTTGGTAACAACACCAGTTAATATGTATTTGTAATTCTTTTATGGTGTCTCATATCTGCCATGGTGTCAAATATTATTATGTCAGCGCTTGGGTTTTGTCCTTCTATTAGTTAACTAGCTTCTTGTTGACTGTTTACATTCTGATGTACATCTGTTTGGTGTAATAAGAACTCTTTGCACTGACTTGGGTAAAGTTTGCAAGGGCAATGTTTTACAGAGGAATATATTCTAGTATAAATTGAGTGTTTGAACAATTCATAGATCATTGCTAACTTTTTAGTGTTGTAAAGTTCTGTACTTGCTATATTAATTAATTAATTTACGATGACTGATTGTCAATGAGCATCTAGATTATTGCTTATTAATAATCTCAGATGAAAGGTTTAACTCTGATTTTTACTTGATGATTGCAGTCTGTCGTCATAACTGAGTTCTTGAAGCCTGCTGAAGGGGAGAGACACTATGGGGGTCGTGGTCGAGGCCGTGGCCGTGGCCGTGGTTCAGGTTCAAAAGGTGGATATGGAGGCAATTCTGGTGGCAATGTAGCAGCCCCATCTATTGAAGATCCTGGGCAGTTCCCCTCCTTGGGTGGCAAGTGAGAGATTATTACTTCGTAAACTCGCTATGGTTTTCCCCCATAAGGAATTCCTTGTGATCTATTTAAGAGTCGGGTCAAAGGCTATTATCAGGAACGATGACTTCCTGTATAAAGAACCATATTTGATGTCAAGTCCTTTTGAGTGTAAATTTTAGATATTTTTATTGATGTTTCATTGACATGCATGCATACCTTAGAGCTCATCACATGGGTCGTTATTATTAATTGTCTTGGAACTGAGTAGTGGCATCAGTTTTGGTTTATGTAGGAGGTTTTTTTTAGTCTGAATTTGAACATCGGCATTTCTGGTGTTTCTGATGGTGGTTTAATTTTTATTTAAGCATCAAGAGAAATGAATCAGTTTTGACCCTTTTACTAAACCCTAACAGGCTCCAATTTTGTGAATAATTGCACTAATAGCTCTCTTCAAATCAATGTGTTTTAACAGCGTGTTAATGGATGTGCTTTCTAAAATATGAGAGTAATTGTCACGGTAAGCTGTTTATATAGCAACCATACTCTGTAAGAAAATGAAAAAAGAGAGCATTTTGTTTTCTAGGCGTACTGTTGTTGAAAACCTTGATAATTCTGTAGTCAATAACAATGACGGTCATTAGTATCAAGTATTTATTTCACCCATTAGGATGTAGCCAAGTAACCCTAGATTACACTAAATTTAGTGGAAGATGGGGAAGGGTGATGAAGTTGTTCTCGGCATATTCCTCTATCTACACCATTCTAATTCTAGTGTGGGAAAGGGTTAGAATTATTGTAAGATTTTAGGCTTTTTTATACCAAAAATCAAAGACTCAATTACAAATTAGTTGTCTAGTTCAAAAGTATGTGCGTGCGAATTAACTTTTATAATTTTATTATCCGTTGTTAGTTTTGGTTAGTCAATTTAAACAGTTCATTTCGCAACAAAAAAATGAACAAAACAAAAGATTTTAGAGTTGTCAGGCTCTTTTAACTTGCTAAATTTGAACCTGACCAAGTGAAACTTTCTCCTCTCTGTAGCCACAATTAACAACAAATGTACGTTCTGAAGAAAAACACAAGAAACCAACTCCAGTCATTACCTATTTTCACAACTTTCTCACACATTAAACACCAAAGAAAGAGTCCTCTCTCTACCTTCAGTATCCGCAGCCCGCATGCCAACCCAAACCAAGAATCAGTTCCCTCTAATTTTCCACCTAAAACCCACCTGGTTCCCTCCAATAACATGATGACTCCAAAACCCAACACTACCTCAATATCCAATCATGAAATCGTTTCATCAAATAAGCTTATCGCTAGCTACATTAGATCAGGTGACTTACATTCCGCCCTTAAAGTCTTCAATAACATGAGAGTTAAGACTACAGTCACTTGGAATTCAATGTTGGCTGGCTTTTCCAAAAAGCGCGGGAGCCTTGAGGAAGCCCAACAACTGTTTGATAAAATTCCTCAGCCAGACACGGTTTCGTATAACATCATGTTATCCTGTATTTTACTCAATTCTGATCACGTGGAAGCCGCTTTTGATTTCTTCAATCGGTTGCCCTTCAAAGATATCGCTTCCTGGAATACAATGATATCTGGTTTCGCCCAGAACAAGAACATGAGCAAAGCTCAGGAGTTGTTTTTGGCAATGCCGGAGAAGAATAGTGTTTCTTGGAGTGCTATGATTTCTGGGTATGTTGAATGTGGAGAGTTGGATAAGGCTTTGCAGTTGTTTAAGGCTGCACCAGTTAAAAGTGTGGTGGCTTGGACGGCAACGATAAGTGGGTGCATGAAGTTAAAGAAGGTTAGCTTGGCGGAGATGTTATTTCATGAAATGCCTGTGAAGAATTTGGTTACGTGGAATGCTATGATTGCTGGTTATCTTGAGAATTGTAGAGCTGAAGATGGTTTAAAGCTGTTTAGGATGATGATAAGATTGGGGATTAAGCCGAATGCTTCGAGTCTGAGTAGTGTTTTGT
The DNA here is from genome assembly GCA_019925255.1 of Litchi chinensis. Lineage (NCBI taxonomy): Eukaryota > Viridiplantae > Streptophyta > Magnoliopsida > Sapindales > Sapindaceae > Litchi > Litchi chinensis. The sequence continues at coordinate 8,722,567 of CM034470.1, read as the reverse complement.
TGGGTTGCAGTGAATTATCTGCGTTGCAGTTGGGTAAACAAATCCATCAGTTAGTTTTTAAGTCTCTGTTGTGTAATGATACAACAGCAGTGACTTCATTGATTAGTATGTATTCTAAATGTGGGGATTTGGAAGATGCTTGGAAGTTGTTTCTTTGGATACCACAAAAAGATGTTGTGACTTGGAATGCAATGATATCTGGTTATGCCCAACATGGAGCAGGTGAGAAAGCTCTTCATTTGTTTGACGAGATGAGAGTTGAGGGCATGAAGCCAGATTGGATCACTTTTGTTGCAGTATTACTAGCTTGCAACCATGCTGGATTGGTAGATCTTGGGATTCGATATTTTGATTCGATGGTAAAGGAGTATGGAATTGAAGCTAAGCCAGATCACTATACATGTATGGTTGACCTTCTTGGTCGAGCTGGAAAAATAGTTGAAGCTGTCGATTTGATTAAGAAAATGCCATTCAAACCGCATTCTGCCATTTTTGGAACTCTTTTGGGTGCTTGTAGGGTGCATAAAAAACCAGAACTGGCTGAGTTTGCTGCCGCAGAGTTGCTTAGTCTTGATCCAACAAATGCAGCTGGTTATGTTCAACTTGCTAATGTTTATGCTGCAATGAACGAATGGGATCATGTTGCCAGGGTGAGACGATCAATGAAAGAAAATAAGGTGATAAAGACACCTGGGTATAGTTGGATTGAAGTGGGAACCATAGTTCATGAATTTAGATCAGGTGATAGGGTGCACCCAGAGTTGGTTGCTATTCATGAAAAATTGCAAGAGTTGGAAAAGAAAATAAAGTTGGCCGGCTATGTTCCAGACCTTGAATTTGCATTACATGATGTAGGGCAAGAGCTAAAAGAGCAGCTTTTGCTTTGTCACAGTGAAAAACTTGCAATTGCTTTTGGTCTTCTCAAAGTGCCGTTAGGAACTCCCATTCGAGTGTTTAAAAACTTGAGAGTATGTGGAGATTGTCATCGTGCCACCAAATACATATCAGCCATAGAAAGAAGAGAAATCATTGTGAGAGACACCACAAGGTTTCATCACTTCAAAGATGGGATATGCTCCTGTGGCGACTACTGGTAAAAAGATTGCTAAAAACGTGGGGCGAAAATTTCATTTCCTTGCAGTACTGGGAAAGTACTTTTGAATAGTTGTCAAGAAAAAGACAAAGGATTGCAACGCGTTAAAGACTTTTGTTCGATGATATCACCCAGCTGGAGGTTCGATTAGCTTCATTCAATATAGACTCTTCTATTTTGGAACTCATTTAGGCGCTGGTTGAATTCACAATGACTTAGTGTTCCCTAATATATTTTACGATGATTTCTTCGAAGTGTGTGCTGCTTGGCTTGCTGATGTTTGTCCAGTAAGCTACAGAGAGAGCTATGTTGCGAAGGACAGAAATTTGATGAAGAATGGATCCGACAAGGCAGTGGAATAGATGTTGGCGATACTTGGTTGGAATACTTATGACTCAAGAGATGATGAGTCTATGAAGGGATCTTGTTTTGTGAGGCATGTAGGAGACGTTAGGGAGAAAGTACAGCACCACACATAAATTAGTGACTGCATTTGGATCAGTAATAAGAGTACATCATTTCAGTTTTTAATTTGCAGCAGGAACTGCGAAAGTGGGAGATACGACACTCTGACATCATGGGACATTTTTTGCAATAAAAGGTAAAGACAATTTTGGTGAAGGATACAAATTACCGGCTTAGAACGTTTTCGTTTATTGTATGAAACTAGATGGTTGAGATGATTGGTGATATGGTACCCTAGGCCAGTCCGTATATTACACTCGAAAATATAAGTGTACTGTCACTTTCAATATATAAATTCTTATTACAAGCTTTCGAGTATGGTATTGTCCTCATGTTTTCTGGTTATTCATCATGATTTTATTTAACTATTCAATATATAAATTATAATCATGATGTTACCTTCTTCAAGCTCCAACCTGACGGGTTAATTTTATGGGAAAAAAATAATAATAAATAAATAAATAAAGAATAAGCTTTAAGATTCAGCTTTCCGTCATACTAATAGATAATTAGAGAACAATAGCAGTAAGTTCGGCATCCCATCATATTAATAGAATAGTTAAATAACAATTGCACTCGTTAACAGTACTCAAGATGAAAAATGACAAAATAACTGGAGACAAAAGAAAACTGCTATTAATCAATATTCCTAATTTGTACAAATGTTTTTAGAAAATCAAATACATTAAAAAGAATAGAAATTTTAACGAGAGTCGGAACTGACAAGAAAAAGCAAATCAGGAACAAATCATATTTCATATAGAATCATCAAGAGGAGAACTAGTTTTACATTCCACGGAACACAGGGTAAAACATAATCAGCCCACTAAGACTAATTCCCTTTCTAAGTAGAGCAGCAACCAGATTTCTGGTTCACAGGCTGTCCTCGAATCTGCACTGTTGGAGGCCTAGCATTGTTCATGCCCGGTTGGCTTGCCATCCTGAGAATATAAACCAGACAGTAAGCAAATGACCAATTTTCCAAATTATAGAAAAACAGAACACATCCACCCATCAAGAACAGAGCCGAAATGGGACATCATTACATGCAACGCTCCACATAACAAGGATAGTTCTCGTTATATGTTTCTTGATATGTACAAACTAAGAGTTTACAAAAAGCAATACCTGTTCTTGATTGCACCAGCCATGGCCATGAAAGCCTGTTCGACATTGGTGGCATTTTTGGCACTAGCTTCCATGAAAGGGATTCCAATTTCATCCGCAAATGCCTAAACAAAAAGAAAAAATGAAAATCTTTTTTAATTAAAAGGTTACTACTTTTGAAAAACATGTTAAATGACCCATAAAATATACTTACCTTTGCTGTCTCGTAGGACACAACTTTGTTTGCTGTGAGATCACACTTGTTCCCAACCAAAAGTTTGTTCACATTTTCACTTGCATAGCGGTCAATTTCATTCAACCATTGCTTAACATTGTTAAAGCTCTCTTGGTCTGTAACATCATACACAACCTGACAGAAAAGCCACCAGAATAAGACCAACTCTAATGCAGAGCTCACGTGAAAGACAGTGGAAAATATATCGCTTACAATGATACCATGAGCCCCACGATAGTAGCTGCTAGTGATTGTCCTAAAACGCTCTTGGCCAGCAGTGTCCCACTGCATTTTAAGAAAAGGCCCAAAAGCAACAATCAGAAAATAAAGAAAACCAAAACTGCATGATAGAAGGTTTAAAAGTTTTTTACAATCAGAAAGGAAAAAATAGCAACAAACGACATTTCAGATCATTCTAAGAAAGGAAAACCAAATGCAATTTAATTAAAAAAATTATAAAAAAAAAGGGTCTTCAAATTATTCTAAGTAAATCAATGCAATTTACAATGTAACTGCAAAACTTAAGCATTACAAAAATGCAATTTCAGAATAACGATAACCATATCAATAAAGTACCTAAGTTCTACAAGCATTGGAACAAATTATACCTTATTCTTATACCTACATTACTCGGATGCATAATTAACTATATAATGTTGATTAAATTATAATCATAACCAACCCAACAGCCAGGATTTCATATTTAAATCCCAAAGACAAATCAACTATAACAAGGCAATAAACTTACAATTTGAAGCTTAATGGTTTTCCCATCCTGTTCTACAGTGCGTATTTTCTGCATAATACAACATAATTGTACATTAGTTCCAAGCACTTTTCACGAAGTGAACAAATCAACACCAACACGAATGATATAATTACTCACAAAATCAACCCCGATGGTGCTTATGTAGCTCTCCAGATACGAATCATCCTGGTTTACAAAACAAATTAATCAAGTTTAGCATGCATAACATAAGCCATAACAACATTTTTCAATAATACCCGACAAAATCCTCAATTCCTATGTTGACTCTTATTAGTTCCTTTCTGCGATTTACTCCTTGATTGTCCGCACGGTGTCCAACTTGTTAATCACATTGTTAAAGCATCTTAAAATTGTACAAATAAACATCAGAACCACTTCTACTCTAAATTCAGTCCATAGATTTAATTTTTCATACGAAACATATTTAAATCCACAACTACTGAAAAAAGCACTTTTAACTCAGAAGTGAAAACGATGGACGAAAGCACTTACAGCAAACCTCAGAAGTAAACAAGATTTTCCAACTCCTGAATCTCCAATAAGCAAAAGCTTAAACAAATAATCACTGCAAAAAATATATATATTAAGACACAGTTAACAACAGCTCGTATATTCCTTAAATCGATTAATTATCCAACAAAATTTCACTATTCGTATATGTTCAAATTTTCAAAGCTCAAGCAACAAATCCGTTTACATAAATAACTAATTCTCTAAATTATTCCTATAAATAGGTTTTCAAATCATATTGATGGTTACACGCAACAATTAACGGATCCGAAACCGAATCTACAAGATCTGAATCAAGCATCCAATCAGAACCGCACGAATTCATCAAAAAATCATGGAAGCAAAAACAAAAAGGTACCAAAACTATATTTAAAAAAAAAAAAAAAAAAAGTAAATATATAAGCAAAGGAAATATAAAAAGCATATGAATTCATGACAGATCCAGGCAAACAAGAGTGAATTGGAGAGATGAAACGATTTGCAAACGAAACAAGATCTTACTATTCGTTATTCATGGCCGAGTCGCGCGTTGGATCGAGTGAATCGTGATATATCGGAAGAGATGACGATGGAGAGAAATTGGAAAATCAACAGTGGTTTTGAATGTTCAAAGCCGGAGAGAGATTGAGAGCAAGAGGAAGAGGAAGAGGACACAGAGCGCGTATTATAGAAGATATGCCAAAATCGTTGGGTTTTTATATTAATAATACAATTTACATTCATGATGGCCGAATGCAGATTTTGCTATTGTTGGGGGTGACGTGGCTGCCATAACTAAATCATGCCACGTGTTTTGCATTTCTTTTTTCAATTACCATATTGCCCATTTTCATTCTTCCTTCCGAATCCATTAGGTTTCTTGGGGTGTTACTATTAATAAATTTAATTTTCTTGTAAATTTATATATCTGTGGACCGACGTTCTTTATATGATTAATAGTTTTGAGAGATTCCGAATCAAATTTTTAATTTCTATATTACATTAAAATAGATTAGTAAAATCTTTCAAAAAAAAATTTAGTAAAAGTTATCTTTATTTTATCTACACAACAGTTTTATTATTTTCAATATATTTAGAAACTTTTAAAAAAATAATAATAAGAGGAGATTAGTTTGATGATATGTCCATCCTACTTATACCGTTCAAATTGTGAGTTTGAATAGTTTTCTCTCTCAAACTCTCAATTAATTGTAATCCTTAAAAAAATGGCTTGCAATTATAACTCTAACTCTCTTTAATTTTTTAAAAGTCTACTTCTTAACATGGTATTTAGTCTAAAAGTAGTACTAGATGTTTAAAATTTTATACTTAAAAAAGGTAATATGTAAATTATCAATATTCTGTAAATCATGATATATAAATTACGACTCGTATGTGTAATAATTTGATTAATTTAGCAAATTCTGATATATAAATTATGACTCATATGGACATCTTTTTAGGTAATAATTTGATTAATTTGACACTGCTCTGAATATGTGCATATTTTTATGTGTGATATTGTAAATAAAAGACTCTAAAATGTATCATAAAAGAAATATATAATTTTAAAAGTTTTAATTAAAGTTACATAATGTATGTGGGGAAACATATTATGATTGTAACAATTTTCTATTAACAATCATTACCATCCTCAACTTAGACGTTTTTATTGCAACAACATTTAGATTTAAAACACAAAAGATGATAAAAAGATAAGGAGGTTTTTTTTAAAAAAAAAAATTGAAATAGATTAAAAAAATAAAGAGTTAAACAATAATACAATTAGTCTACAATAACACTTTATTAGTAATGAAAACGAATAGTAACATGTTTTATGGATATTGCAAAAGTGGCTGTTCCATAAGCTCCATGACAATATTCTAATATTCTTCATACTTCCTTCATTTGATTTGTCCGAATCATACTTGTATTAATTTATAGTGTAAAGATCTAAACAAATATAGTTATAAGATTTGATACCTTTCAAATGTTAGACATGGTGCTTCTCCGAAAAAAAAAAAAATTGCTGGATTTGACAGATAACAAAACCTTTTAAAGGTCGAAAACGACCTTCTCCTAGATCTCTGGCCTAGTTCAGTTTTTTGTCTATGAAAGATTTCGTCGTGGCAAAGCTTGCTGTATATACACACAAGATCGCGATATCTTGTGACCGCATTAATAAACAAATTAATGATTATTAAAGGAGGGGTGTTTTAGTCATCATAATTTGTCAAATTTTAAATTCACGCGCAGTTTGGTGTTGACGAAGAGAAGCCACTAGTTTCCTCGCCGCTTCCTATACGCGCACGTCTGCATGAAGGTATGCGCCACCGCCTATATAAGCGCGTTTGACACATGGGAAAACCCGACGTTGGGTTTTCACTTTGTGCTCGGCTTGGTACCTGTAGAATAAATTACTTCATACGCTCACTGGCGGCGCGTGCGTAACGTTTTCTTATCAAAGAGGGCAAAAATGGTAGCCTAAAAGAGTTCCAGGAGGATAGAAGTTTATGTACGGCTGGGATGACCCGGCAGCAGTATCTCATCATCATTCCGATTGGAAAAGAGACTTCGTTTTTGCCGCTCGTGGGGTTTAAATGACAACAAATCAATAAAGTGATTTCCATGCATTCTATGCAAACATTTTATATTTAAATGGTGTAAAGTTGAACCAGGCAATACGATTCAAATAAAAGCAATACTACGTGACCAAAATGTTTACCTAAATTTACTGTTTAAATAATATAATAAATTTATTTAAAATTATCACATCATCAATATATCATCCCATAATTTAGATATATTTTTACAAAATATAATAGTATTATTACTTAATTATATTTTATATTTCCTTCTTTTACAGGTGTTAGATGATTAAGTGAAGGATTCAAACATTTATATTAGGGGAGACATTTTATAACAAAATAAAATAAAATAAAAATTAATTAAAATAAAAACAATTATAGTTCATATTATTTTTTTTATTTATGAAATTTATCATATAAAATGAAAGAAAACGCTCTATATATATTGTTAAAAATATATTCAAACTTTTATCGTGAGTATGAAAGAAAAGTGTACTAATTACTTAAACTATAAATGAAGGTGTAATTCACATCTAGTTAAATATATTTTTATTTTAAAAATTTGGTCATGATAACCTTTATTATTTTAACGAGTAAATCTCATAAAATAACACTAAAATATTGGTGATTTTATACACTAGCAGTAAAGAGCAAAAATAAATTCACAACATTCACTAAGTTATGAACGAGACGTGAAAAAAACTCAAAAGATTGAAAAATTAAAGAAAATTAGTCAATAGTTTATGTAAATATGATATAATTTGTGATAAAAAAACTTGTGATAACTAACGATAATTATTCACAAATATTAAAAAAAAAAAATTCATAGTAGGTTATTGTTATGCCCGTTTTCTCGACCTAGATAAATGGGCCAGTAAAATCCCAATTGGACATGAACAGAAATAAAAGTCCAGAAGGCCCATGCTCTAACTCGTCGCCACGAGCTCGCCCAGATCGCAAGGTCGCCCAAACCGCGAGCTCGCGTAACCTCTAGATCGTCCAGGTATTGTTCTGCCCATGTCAACCCCTACCCAGCTTGCTTGATCTAACAGACCAATGGTCTGCTCCAGGAGAAACCTTTTGCAGCAAGTCATCAGAATCACCAATTTCCTTGACTTCCCGCCGAAGACACCTGTGCAATTACCGAAGAGCAGTTAATACAGCAGTCATGCATTTAATGCAGAGAAGACTTCTCCTGGTGCATTAAATGCAGATGTGCGCATGGAAGGGACAATCATTACCTTCGCAATAAATGCAACCTGACTTATGTCAGGATTAGTTGAGATTATCATAATTTTTAACTTGTATTATACTTTTTTTGTATGGCTCTTTGTCATCTCCCCTTCTCTATAAATATGAGAGATCTTTACTGTACAAACAGGTTGAAAAAAAAATTAGAATACTGTCACTCTGTCGGAATCACCTCAGAGTGGCCGTAGACGTAGGTGCAGTCGCCGAACCACGTAAAAATTCTTATGTTAGTACTCACTCTTCCCCCTCATTTCTTCATTAATTATCTCATTACTTTTACCCAGCTACTACGACCAACATTCCTTTATCTTAATCATGTCCTACCAACCTTAAACCTCATTTACTTTTCATTTACTACACATTCGTTATCGTCACCACCATTTAATTACCTCATCCGCCGTCTAAGCCCCAGAACCTCTAAAAAAACCGTTTCAAACGTCAACAGTTATAAAACTTTTGGAAGTCAAAACACTTCATGTTTGAAGATTTGCTTGATTAGTAAGCATCTATATCACTTATTTTTACAACTCATATTAACCATTATCTTTTTTTTTAAAAAAAAAAAAATGCATTGTTCATTATCTTTGAAAGAACCAAAAAAAAAAAAAAATGTGTAAGTGAGAAAGAGGAACAACACATATGGAAATGAGAAAAAGCAATAACACTTGTGTAATTGACGATCGAACCCGGGACCATGCTGACAAAAGAAAGCAAAACACGCCTCTTGCAATCTCACCATTCAAGGCTTGTCGCTCATGTTAACTTCAAAAATATATATACTGATTTACTTATATATTTAAATATCTAATAATTAAATTATTATACCTAATAGGGATGGGCATTTTCGGGTTTGGATTGGATTGAGTTGAAAATCTCTCAACCAAGATTTTTAATCCAACTCAACCCAATAAATTCTTCAACCCAACCCAATTCAACCCAATGCCTAATAAATTTTCATAAAATTTTAGGGAAGGTCACGTGCTCTTTTTGGCCCTATACTAGGTATATCTCTGAATAATTGTGTAACTCTTCATCTATCTTAGTGATTCATTAAATGTATTTCATAAGGTTTGTTGTTATGAAAATGGATATCCGAACAACTTAAACAGAGATCAATTTCAATTGATTTCACAGGCTTTAAATCCATCTAGTTTCAACTTAAAATAATAATAATAATAATGATGAAGTCCACCTTAGATTTTCTCCAAATTCGAACCAGAATTCACAATACCGCAAATTTAACAAGAACAAGGTTAGCGGAGAAAGGTGAAATGTGGGATGCTTTAATTGAACTCACAATCATCTTGGAGCCAACATATGCTTAAACGAGGCCGAAGCACTCACTAGAAAAACATTTCCTTAAAATTAATATGACAATATTATATGAAGTTAAAACATATGGTTATCAAATCTTAGATAAAGATTTTTAAATGATATCATTACATCACTGATCTAGATTCTGTCGGCCTAAATATTCTACTTTTATTTCCAATTAACATTATTTCAAAATATTTGAATAAATAGTGTGTTGAAATTATTACATTATTGTGAACTAATTTATTCATTTGTGTTTTTTTTTTTTTTTGAGAAATATTTATTCATTTGTGTTTTACGAGATGTTTAATGAATATGTATAATATATGCTTGGCATGCTATCTCGTATCAAATCAATAGTTTAATTTGTTATTTATATTAGCAGTTTAAAATTTTATTATTATTTAAACTATTTTTTTTTAATTACATTTTCAGCTTTGTAAATATTCATACGTAGAGGGTGTGGTTGTCTCGACATTCATTTAAATGCCCGTTTTAATGATTAAAAAATATAAATTTGTAATAATTTTATTTTTCAAAAAATAGAAATATATATAACTTTTTATTTTAAATCATTTTAAGGACATGTAGCCTGTCCTAATTGAATTATTTGAAATAAAACCTAAAGATTGTCTCTCCTCGGTTGTGAAGGAGCGATGCTTCTCCACATTAATGGAGCAAATATGCTCCATCTCCATCAAAGATAGAGTTGAAATGTTTTTATCTTATTTTAAATTAATTTTGTTTGGAGGAAGGAGATGGATGATGGATCTCTTTAATCCATTTTATTTTATATTGTGCTCATTTATATAATAAATGAATATTTTAGAATAAGTTAGAAAGACAAATCTACCATTTTGCCGTAAACTTTTATGTCACCCCCGTCATGGTATGTATCTAGGTAGATTTGTGAAATTTTGAATAAATAGCTCACACATATGAAATTATATTTAAACTCGCGAAATACTTATGCAATTATCTCTTCAATAAAAAATGAAGCTTTATTTGTAACGCTTGGAAATGTAATAATAGTCTAAGAGTTAGTTTGGCATAGAGGTTACTTTTAAGATAATCATTATTAGATGTGCTGAAGAAATAATCTGTTATAAAATTAGTTAACATTTGGTTGATTCTGTTGTTAACTATTATAAAGCTCAAAAGAAGTACGTATAAATTTGATAAATTTTATGTTAATTGTTAGTGAAGTTACAAAATATCTAAATACTAAGTTTACAGAGATTATAATTCACTTTTGGAAATTTTAACAAACCTCTATCGTATTAAAAATTTAAAATAATTAAACAACTTCTCAAAAGCAATATGAAATAAAACTAAAAAAGTCTAAAATCAAAATTTACTCATAATTATATGGTTGATTTAGATCATTTTTACATAATCTAACTTTTAATCTTGTGTCGACCTTGAAAAAGAAAAGAAAAAAGAAAAAAACAGAAACATGAAAATGAATTGGCATTCACAAGCAACAACAATAATGGGCTCATGATAATAATCCAAGAATGGGAAGCCACATCGAGCTTGGTCCACTCAATCAAAAGCGCAAAAGCATTTTTTTTTTTTTTAAATAATATTCTATTTTTTATTTTCTTATATTTTTAACTAACATATTATAATTTTTATCAGTAAGAGGCTAAAGAAGATGCAGGGATCGCGGAGCAGGTGGCGGGGGCAGGAGTCATTGGTGAAGTCATCATCAGCAGCAGCAGCATCCAAATCTGATAGGTGGAGAGCAAGCGCAGACACGGAGAAGGAGCTGCCCACATACGATCCGCTCTCTCACGTAGCCAAGAAAGAGCTTTCTCGTCTGAGGTTCGCCGAGAACGCAATCCACGTTATCCCTCTAGTCGTGGTCATCTGCGCCGTCATCCTCTGGTTTTTCTCCAATACTGCTGTAGCTTGTATGACTTCCATCTTTCTCTATCATTTTTTTCTGCTTCTTTTTTCCATTTCTTCTATTCATGGCTTACTCGCTACAGACTACAGCTTGTGACTTTTCTTTAGAGTTACTCTTTTTATATTTAGATTAGAAGGCATAGAGTTGATATTTAATAACTGCTAGTATTGAACTCTAAACGAATTGTAATTTGTATTTTGTTGTTTTTAGCTTGTTGATTGCTTGAACGTGTTTTGTATAACAATCTTTTCTTTGGTGTACTGGATTTAAGGTCGAAGCTCAATTTAGTGCTATTTATTATATGAACTTTCTTCTCTCTCTCTCTTTTTTTTTGGGTCTTATTAAGATTTGGGTTGATTGATTGCTTGAAGATGTTTTTGTTGATTGCTCGATGCTTCAAATTGTCTGGTTAGGCCGTTCTTTGAAGGCCGGAAGTGAATTTTGTTTCTCTTGTTTTTGTTCTTAAATTATGCAGATTGAAATTGTAACTACTTAGTACTAAAATAGTGATATTCCTTTTGCGCTTTATTATTATTATTATTATTATTATTTATTTTTTATTTTTGTAAGTTCTTGAGGATTATATGTGAACTTTAATGATGGTAAATTCTGTGGATGATTAAGTTTCATGTTGAAGTTAATATAGTAATAGAAGGTGGTTGAACTCTTGGCAGAGTCGAGGATTTGAAGATTAATATTGACGTCAATGCTGCTGGTTCATGGAATGGTTTGTAGACAAACTTGAAGAGGGAGATTTTCGTTCTTGTCAAAGAGTCGCTATGGTATACAGGAAAAAAGGAATTATGGTGATTACTTGTACTATAATATCGAATCTCATATAGGAGTCTATTCATACCTTGATTGATCTATTAGCTTCATTCTGACTCATTGACTAGCTTTAAAATGCTGTAAGAGAACTTTGTTTTCTTGTAAGCAATGCACACTTGTCTGTTTTTTGTAGCCTTTTATGACAAAGTTTCTTTGCTGTCAAGATTGTTAATGAAATTCTGACGCGGAATTGATTTCCAGCTGATAGGAAATGAAGTTGAGCCGACAGAAACAATTTTCACATGAGAAATGTCTGTCTGTGCTATAACTTTGTTGTATTTCAATAGGCGTGAACTAGTGCAGAAGATTGTCTTTTAGGCCTGGTTTAACTGATCACTTGGTTACACCCTGCAAGTAGGATTCAGGTATTGGTAGTGCGTACAAAGAACACCATCTTTGGTGGTTGATTGCTTTCTTACTAGTCAATCCTCATTGATGATGCAAATGAATCGGCTAGAAAATTCATTGGGTACCTACTAATAAGTTGTTGCACCAATTTAACCTCCTCATAATAATGCACATCATAGTCATTCCTGTGTGTGATTTTCCTTGATCTTTAAATTGTCACAGCGGTAACGCAGTATAGACAGTGTGACTTTTGAGGGTTTCTAATGCTCTTAGAAACCAATCCAAATGCTACAAATGACTCTAGAAATGGCTATAAGCTTCATTTACCACACCATGTTGACATGAGTCTTCTTTGAGTTGCTTCTTGACTGGAAGCATTGCTTGTTGCAGTGATGATAAAAACAATTATGCATAAAACTAAATTTCAATGCGTTGCGTTGCCGCTCATGTATGCATTAATTGATTTCCTATATAGATGAATGTATAAAAGTTCTTATACAGAGGAGTACAAAGAAGAAATTTCTTCTTGTGAGAGTTTCGTTCTTTTTTTTTTTTTCTTTTGAAGACACGTGAGAGTTTCATTCTGCTGGTATGAAAATATGTACATATTTGTTTCCGAATTTTTGGTCCCAAGGCTTAAACTTTTAAGCTTGTTTTAGAGGCTTGCAATCAAAGTTAGTGTGTTCCAACACTGGACCAAGCCTAACGAGCTTTGGTATGATTAAATTGTTCCGAACCAAACACACTACCGGGTTTTCCCATTGCAAAAGCGATCCAACTAGATTTGCGCGGATGGTCAATGGAAAGATACGAGGCCATCTCTCGCTTTCATAGGATCTTAGTGCATCTTCCACGGATGCATTTCCAGACCTTGTTGCATTTGCTAGCTTTCTTGCAAGAACCACTGCATCCTCCAATGCACAACAAGCACCTTGCCCAAGATTTGGAGTCATTGGGTGCCAGGCATCTCCAACCAGCACAACTCTTCCTGTTGAAGCCGGAGGGCTTACTGCTGGCCACAGCCAACGATCTACCAGGGGAGTTCTGATGATGGTGTCATCTGGGGTAAGATCTATAATGTTCAGTAATTCAGCAGGCCAGTTCCTCACTAGGTCTTTAGCTTGCTTCTTCAACAGGACCGGATCAGTAATTTTAGGACCTGTAGTAGACATGTCTCCGATTATTAATACAACTTTAGAGAAGTCGAAAAGCTTGTGCCTTTTAGCAATGTATGAGAAGTAACTTGTCAGTATTTTGCATAAAAAGTGCAAGAAAGACCTGGTGATGGGTTGTTGCAGCAGATAAACCAATAGACTCTAGCAGGAGAAAGAGGAACATAACCAGCACGCAACCCTCTCCCATAGATGTAGTTAACTTTAGGTTCAAATGGCTGTCCGTCGGGATAATATCCTAGCCCGCGGTAAGCACAATGCCCTACATATTTAGGCTCAGAGAACCCCATCCACTTCGCTACCGGAGAACGAATCCCATCACAGCCAATAACAATCTACAAAAGGATTGAACTTAAATGACACTTTCATTCAGTTTGATAATTACTTGAAAGCAGACAAGGCTAATATAACCAACCTTTGCCTGTATTCGAGACCCGTCCACAAGTTCCAAAATAGTTTCACCATCTGCACTCGTTTCTATCTTTGCCAGTTTGGAAGAAAAATGGACTGCTTCTGGTGGCAGCTGATTGGCAAGAGTCTCCAAAAGAATTCTCCTCTCTACAGCCCGGACCTCTTGGCTGCGCAATCATTAATGATGGAGAATTGAAAGATTTCTACACGTCTGAGTTTAAAATAAATGGAAAAAATCTCTGTTTCCGAGACATTCAAATATACAAACTAGCAGTGGTGACCAAATTCAATACCTTTGATCTTCATCTTTGAACTTGAAAGAGCGCAGCTCCATTCCATCTTCTGACTTTACTGCCATCCTGCACAGCTGATCCCATGAACAAATTCAGGAAAGAGTAACAAAACCTTACACGTATGTCCAATTCAAATTCACAGTTCAAGAAATCTATGGCTTGACGCATTTGAAGGACTAAATTGAACAAGAAAAATAAGATGTACCCTTGAATTTCAAGGAATTGGCTCCTCAGATCATTTCCAACACCAATTGCATCCAATACTCGCCACCCATTCTTAAAAAGGGTGAGCGAAGTTCCCCCAGTTCGAAGCGAGTCGGCCTGTTCCAGCACCAGTGACCCAACACCAAGCCTATTGATTCAAACTTCGTGAATTTATTAAAAAACAGTTTCTAACTATAAATTACTTACAAACCAGACTAATAAAAACCACAAAATTAGTTGAAACTATATACAAGACATTTGAGGGATGTCTAATCAGACCGGTGTAGAGACACTGCTGTAGCAAGCCCTGCAATCCCCGCACCCACAATGACAATATCTTCTTTTCTGACTCCCACTTCATTTTTAGCGATGGATAGACAAATGGGTTTGGTTCTGGTGCGATGAGTAGACCATGGACAGCTCTGTGGATAATCAAATGCCCTGCTCTGAAGTTTGTGTGCCGAAGGTGGAAACAACGAAGAGTTCAAGAACAGAGGAGACAAAGAAGCGGAGGCCATCGGCGGTGCTTAGTGATGATTGATGCAAGTTTGTGAAGTAGAAAACGAGAGAGACGTCTATGGAAAACAAGAGGTGGAAATTCGACGGTTGATATTCAACCAGATCTTTTATTTTCCCCGCGAAAGTTACTTGGTTAGATAACCACTTTTTAAGTTATGGGCCTGAAGCCTGCAACCAGGTGGCCTTGTTAGTGATTGGGCCCCCATTTTGCAAACTGGATTTGTAAATTGATGAGCCTGGGATGGATTGCTATCAAATTTCGTTAGTTACCATCATACCTACTACCTTAAACTATATAATATGGACAAACAATAGATACTAAACACATATTAAATGCTCTTACCGTATAAAATATGTAATAGATATGAAAATTTCAAATAAAGAGAGGATGTCAAACACATACTAAACACCCTCTACTATATAATATATATATATAACAGATACAAAAATTTCAAATAAAGGGAGGATAATATATGTAGTAGATACATAAATTTTAGATAAATGGAATAACAATGTCAAACACATGCTAAACACTTCTTACCGTATAACATATATAATAGATACAGAAATTTTAGATAAAGAGGGGATGTTAAACACTTGTTAAACACCCTTTCCTGTATGTAAAATAGATGCAAAAATTTTAGATAAAAAGAGGATAACATGTGTAATAGATACAAAAATTTTAGATAAAGGGAGGGTAACATGTGTAATAGATATAGAAATTTTAGATAAAAAGAGAAGAGAGTGTTTCTCCAAATTCTGATACTATATTAATTATCATAAAAAAATTTAAATTAGTAAAAAATAATATAACTATAGTATTTAAAATTTGAGATTGATACATTGATAAATTATGATGGTTTAAATTTTGAGAAATTTTTAATTCTAATTCTTAGTTGTCAATTATATTTAATCGATGAGTTTATTTATTCTCTTTCACCAATTAATGGGACAACTTATCTTGTCAGTTGTCACAACAATTGAATCACATTTTAATGGTTACAATTTTGTTATAAAGTAGACAATTACATTAAAAATTGATGTCGTAAAGGACATGAGAAATCTTGTTTAAGACAATGCTAAGCGCCGACTGCAATTGAACTAAACAACAACTGAGGACAACGTGTCCTAAATCTTTAATTCAATTATATGAGAGTTTAAGGATCAACGTAATTTTTTTTTTTTTTTTTTTTTTGTGAAAGCAAAGAACCTCCATGAGAAAATGATTGACTAGAATCATCATAAACAAGGCCAGAAACCAAAGAAGGGCCACAATTATCCCAAAAAATATCCTCATTGTAGGTGAGGGCAAATTTAGCTGGAGAGTGAGCTACCATCTTCCCCTCTCTGGGAGCATACATAAAAGTTATCCCTCCAAAATCTAGACAGAGTTTACACAAGCTTTAACTAGGGAACCATTAACAGCCGAGCTGCACACCTACAATAAGGATGTCTTTTTTTTTAAAAAAAAAAAAAATTATTATTAATTAATGTAGATGATGATAAATTTTTCATTTACGGTTGAAAGTTCAAACCCTCCTAACTCATAATTTTAAATTAGAAAGTTGATAACACTCCATCTGATATTCATGTCCATTATTTGGAACATGGTTTTAGATTATATTTTACAATTTAGACAATTGTCATTGACGAACAAGATAACGCCTATCTAGTACCTATCATATCTCATAATTAGATTATTATCCAAACATTTAATAAATAAAATCAGCAATTTCAAAAACTTTTCATTCACATGATTTTCATGAATTAAGTATAATAATATAAAAATTAGAAAAAATGAAGGAAAACAAGATAGTTTGTGTGAAAAATATTAGGCGGTTTGCAGAGATACACTTGTAAACTTTATTTTGATCTAAGTTGCTCTCATGAAGGTTGGCAAGAACACCGCGCTGGCACCTTTAATTTACTAGCAGAATCTTAAATATGTTTTATCATATAATTAACCGTGTAAATCACCACGTATTTATTTAAAAAAAAAAAACTATTAATCATGAGCGCGATAGTTAAAACATTTAAAATTTTAATAAAAATAAAATATTATATAAGAAAATACCCAAATTTCTTTTCTACTAAATGTAATTTAAAACCTACTTATATTTAATTCATTTTTACTCAATTTTTGGATAAACTTAGTCAGTTGTACTAATTTCTTTCATGATATTTGATTATTTTTAAGTTATGATACACCGCCTTAAACATCATATCACCCATTAGTACTTTGGCTTGTTGCTGGTTGGTTTGACGACATCTCTTTAATTTTAATTATCACCAACTTATCTCGGCCAGTGTTGTTGTTTTTTTTTTTTTTTTTTTTGAATACATGAACTCTACTGGGATAGTTTAAAGAACAGTCGGGACCAACCGAGATAGGACATTAGTGGCACGGTCTGGAAGACTACTCCCAATTGGGAGAGAACTATCCACACGGAGGTGGGAGGGATAATCCATACTAGAGTATGAGAGCTACTTACACAATTAATGGGTGGGACATTAAATACTATTATATTATTAAGGGAAAAATCATTTTAGTCCTTAAGTTTTGAGAAATGATCAAATTTTTAACTGTGTTTCCCAAAATGACAAAATGAACCTCAACTTTTAAAAAAAGTATCAAATTAGTCTCTCTCATTGGTCAACTAACGGTCAAACTTAACTGCTATCATAGTGAGTGGGGGTAAAATTGTCATTTCGAATTATAATACAGGGTTGGTTGCGACACGTGTCAAGTGGGGGGATAAAATAAGGAAAAAAAATCAAAAAAATTGAAAAAGAAATGGGTTGTCTTTCAAACCCATTTCCAGACGGCAACCACATTTAAAAAAATCAAAACAGTTTCGACGACCACCCTACCCCTTCCAGCGACCCCTTCACCCACGGCTGACCACCGACCCTCGACCTCCAACGTCACCGTCCGACGGCCACTCACAGACCTACAGACGGGCAACCACCTCAACAACTCTCTCAACCCGTTTCAACGACCCGCACCTCATCCCGTTCAGCGACCCATTCACCCACGACGGACCACCGACCCTCGACCACCATCGCCACAGTCCGACGACCACTCACAGACCTACAGACGGGCCATCATCTCAACAACACACTCGACCCGCACCTTCCTCCGTTCAGCGACAGCAACCCATTCACCCACGACGGACCACCGACCCTCGACCACCACCTTCACGGTCCGACGGCCACCCACAGACCTGCTTGCAGTCGTCCGACTTGTTCAACAACCACACCGCGGCCCATTTGATAACCCGTTGTCAACCGGCACCCTTGTTAACCCGTTGTCAACCCGCACCCCATTCACCCACTGTCAGTCCATACCCCAGACATCTTTCGGCTAACTCTCGAGTGAGACTATCTTCATCAAATCAGGTGAGTCCTTTAGGGTTTTAAGATTGCAACTTTTGATTTGTCGGGTTTTTTTCTATTAATTTTTTTGGGTTTTGTTAAGAAGTTGGTTTTGAACCTGGGTTTGTGATAATTATTCACCAAAAACTGTATTTTACATGTTATGTTCAATTGTTGGATTGGTTTGGGTTTTCGAAAGTGGATTGTTAGATTTTACATGTTATGTACACTGTGCTGTTATGCATGCAATTTATTATATTTGATGAATATTATATGTAATATTATAGCTTTTGGACCACATGCTATTGTTACCTTTCTTATTATTTTATTCTCATTTACATGGACAAGTGGTCCACACATTATTGATTTCAATATTTTTTTCATTCAATGTCAAAACATTATGCATCCAACATTACAGGTCAATATATAAAAGCTGTAATGTCAACATTACAGGTCAACATTACATTCAAGTGGTCAACATTACAGGTCAACATTACATTCAAGTGGTCCATTATTGAAGTAAAAATTATATGCTGGAGCAGAAACTATTAAAAAACAAAAGCAAAGTAAAAAACTGGAGCAGAAACTATAAAAAAAAAAAAAAAAAAAAAAAAAAAAAAAAAACAAAAGCAAAAGTTTTAAACAGCTAGAGCAAATATTAGTAGGTGGAGCAAGAGCAAAAATTGTAAAATTATTGGACGTATGAAGTAAAAATTGTATGCTGGAGCAGAAACTACTAAAAAAAAAAAAGCAAAGTCAAAAAAAGTAAAAAAAAAAAAAAAAAGAAGCAAAAGTCAGAAGTTGAAGCAAAAGTAAGAAGTTGGAGCAAAAACTTAAAAAAAAAAAAAACTGTAATTTTGTGAAAATTATATAAAAGCTCATCAAAGGTATTTTGGTAATTATATATATTATTGTAATATTTAATTTTAGTTGAGGGTAAAATGATCTTTTTATCTATTTTAACTATGTTCAAGGTTAAATTAGTCTTTTCATGTTTTTTATTAAGTTTGACCTTTAGTTGACCAATGAGAGGAACTAATTTGATACTTTTTCTAAAAGTTTCTTTTAAAAAATACAGTTAAAAATTTGATCATTTCCCAAAATTTAGAAATCAAAACGATTTTTCCCCCATTATTAATATTACAAAGGGAGGCATGGGGCTGCTGGCGCTTACCACTGCGCCAGCAGCCAGTTGACATCTCGGCCAGTGTTGTTGCTTTCCACATTGAAGTGAATTCTTGAGCAACTGATTTTCTGCAGGCCCTATATAATTTGGTCCACTCTAATAAATAGCAGCGATTATGACCCGCCAACCACACATGTATAGACACATAAAGTCATTTAATTATAGATAGACCGATTAGCTCAACCCTCCAACTCCATCAAAGACTTTTGAATTCAATAAACAGAAATTATATGATGGATCACATGCATGCGCATACGGTGGTTTATCATCTAATCAGATTCCAATACTTACAGTCATTAATCTAATACTTGCAAATTCAAATTTACAAGATATAGTAATCTATTGGTTTTCGTTCATTTTATAGAAATTTTAAATGCGTTTTTGAGTTTTATTTTAAAGCTGAATTGCCCGACAAATTCAACCTATAAGTCTTGAACGCCTTTTCTCTTTCTTAGAAATGAAATATTGTTCATATATATGTTGAAATAATCATAACACGTGGCCATCTGCTTCTGGATTTTTGTTGTCGTTTTGCTATATATTTACATTTTCTACATCAGTACTATATATTGATATAAGGGTTTGAATATCTTATACAATCATTAACTTTATTTTTCAATTAAAGTTTTTGGATTGATTGTAAAGGTGATTATTGAAGTCAATCCAATGATTCTAATTGAGAAATTAAATTAGTGATTAGATAAGATAATCAAATTCTTAATTATAAATGGCACCGATCCAAAATTGTACAAAATCGCTGATGTGAATGGTGATGATGCCCTCCAGCTATGATTACACATACTTAGTTAGCTGAGTGGGTTAGCATAGAGGCCATTAATATTGCACATTCAATTGCTAGCCATTATTAACAACAATAATATCACTTTATCTAAAATAATATCTAAATAATATAATGTCCTATATTTTTCTAGGAATTATCCAATCAAATTATAATTCATTAAAATTTAATAAAATATTTGATAATATTTAATAATATAATAAATCCTACTACGATGTCACATGATTTAAATATCAATTTGGTATAATACTATTATTGTATTGATAAATAGGATCATCACTCATCAGTCATCACATATGACCAATTGACCATGCATTCATTCATATAATCAATAATATGTTTGTACAAAAATGGTTTCGAGCAAGGAGTTGGTGTGTAAGAAATAATTGCAGCCCTGTAGCAGTTTAACAAGCGTCTTATACCATTTTCAACTCCGTAACTATAGATTCAAGTGAACTTAATTATAAGATACAGTCTATATAATTACATGGTAAATGATTTATTCTTATCATATTATTTATCAAATTATCTCATAATTTATATGTTAATAATTTTTTTTTGAACTCTTATAAAACAGTATTTATCACATCATTTTGTTGACTCTTTTTTCGAGTTAAAAAGCATTCACTAAACTTGAACTACTTGGTTGTGTTTTTTGTCCCGGTGTGTCCCCATCCTTAATGAGCCATCAATGCTTTCAAGTCAGACAAATGTACGCCATTTTCTTGGTACAGCATTTAGAATTCCCAAACCGACAAGTAACAAATAGAGATAAAGGTACATTATCATCCCACGTTTTATGTTATAACTTATAGCTTAGAATTCTACACGATTGGTTAAAAGGGGATCACAGGGTTGTAAGGTTGTATACAACACCATAGTGGATTGAACTGCGGATATGACACTTGAAGGAGATGCAATGAATTGGAGGCAACATATACAAGCAATGATTTCCTAACCCTTAAAACGCCTATACCCGTAATTGGTCTAAAATGTGTTTCATCATAACTAAAAAAAGATAGAATTTACTGAAGGTAATCATTAGTTGTAAATTTTTTTAAAAAAAAGTTTTAATAATAATTTCATTCTCATTTGTGGTAGTGATAAGAATTGCACCAGCAATCTGACAATATTTTTCTTCATATTCTGATTATTATTATTCATAATAATAGTACATTATTAACTTTAAGATCCATATCCTGTCATGCACCATTATCTCCAATCCAATTATATTTAGTTCAATTCAATTCAATTCAATTCAATTCAGTCTCATTTAATCTAATATAATCTCATCCAATCCAGTATGAACCTAAATGATATAGGTTACCTGATCGAATTGGGATGGACACTTGTTTCCTACAATTGCACGATAAACAAATCTAGGTATTACCATGTAGACTTACTTGAGATGTGCTAGAGCCACCATACTCTTATTTTTGTATAGTAGATGTTGGATGAAGATGTACTTATCAATGGTTTTTTATCTTTTTTTTTGGATAGACTTATCAATATTCTAAATATTGCTGAAAAAGGTTGTCTCTTGAGACTGATAATCTTTTGTTGGTACTAATGATAAGAGTTTAAGTATGAGTGATATATGAGAAAGAAAAAAATATAACAATTTTGATCATCTATACTTTTAAACGTTAATATGTCATTAAATTATCAAAAGATTAATTAAAAAAAAAATTATGGTAGAGAATATTTGTTTTGTCTTTTGAATGCTTAAAAGGATGGATACCCAAAATCTATTGTCTTTGAAAGGAAAGAAAAACTACTAAGGAAGAGATTAAATCTAGTCTGCTTGCCAAATCTCATGAAAGAAACCATCTTTTCTTTCCTTTTACAACTCTTCCGAGTACGTTATCAAAGCGCACCAATCGTTTACAAATACAACATAATACAACCAATTAGGAAATTCAAGCACATGTATTAATTAATAGAAATGTCTAGACAACTGTCTAATTATTATTTTCTTTTAAAAAAAAAATTATTTGACAACTTTTACAAATCAATTTATTACCGAGACCAACCTAGATGAGATTCTAATAACATGGTTCAAATCTTTGCTCTCGAATTTCAGAAAAAAAATTATCTATATAAATAAAAGAACTGTTAGAGATATAAACCTGTTACTTGATTACTTGATTGGTGAGGCATGTGAGAGGTGGCTTATCATGGGCCATCCTACTTTTCTCTCGTTTTTCAAATTACAATGAAGGTGGCATCAAATAAAACTAGCTATATATAGTAATACCACAACAAGCATTTAAATTGCCCACAAGTAGCACAAAATGGCTTATGGTGATAAAAATTTGGCCCCCAAGCTCCAAATCGAAGCCTTGCAAACAGTGACACCATTCAAAGCCACCGATCCTCAGCAGACACGTCGAGTGTTGGCTACGGACCCCGTCGGTTCGGGAATTTTCCAAAGGTGTCTGAACATAGTCGTTTACTACAAGAAGGTGGAGGAGGAGGATTCTGGTTGGATAGCGGCTGGGTGGATTAAGGAATCGCTAGGGAGAGCCTTGGCAGAGCAACCTATGCTTTGTGGAAGGCTTAGAAGAAGTGAAGATGGTGTTGGAGAGTTAGAAATTTTGTCTAATGATAGTGGTGTCAGGCTCATTGAAGCCAAGTTCCCCTTAACTTTGTCAGAGTTTCTTGATGATCATTTGAATGGAAATGAAGATGCTGAAGCTGAGCTTGTGTTTTGGAAGGATATTGATGAACAAATTCCTCAATTCTCTCCACTATTTTATGTTCAGGTAAACTTTCTTAACTACTAGTAAAGTTTAGTGTACAAATGCAAATTTCAAATATAATATTGCTTGTTCCATTTTTCAGGTGACAAACTTTGAGTGTGGTGGATATTCAATTGGGATCAGCTGCACCCTACTTCTAGCAGACATCATGATCAAGGAAAACTTCCTCAAGAAATGGGCTAATATTCACAAAGATATACTTTCCAAAAACAACTCACCCAAAACTCCCATTTTTTACCTCCCCCGTCTCAGAAAAGCCAGTTTCAACCCTCCCATCCCCATCAGTTCCAACCAAGTCAAAAAGGGTCAAACAGTGATATTTAAAGCTGCTGATAAAAATCATAATTTGGTGAAGGAATCAGGCAAGAAACTCTACTTGGCCCAAGTTGAAGATATAGAAAGTGAGCTTGGTAGCAAAATGGCGTCAAAATTTCCAGTCTATTTGAAAGAGTCCTCCAATGTGATCAAGATTGAGTATTGTTCAAAAAATGTAGATGGGCTAATTCAGTCACAGTTGGACTTCAAGAGTCAAGTGAGGAAAGTAAGCTGGGATGATTTAGGAGGGGCCAATGAGATTGATTTTAGCCAAGACAATAAACCTGGTCATGTTACATACTGGATTGGGTCAATCTTGGATGGAGTTGTGATAGCAACTCCTGATGATTCTGGTGAGTCTACTACTGGACTCAACATTATTGTCTCAGTTCCTACTTAGACAATAATTTAATCAAGAGGGGTTTGGTTGGTGCATATTTCATATTAGTTTATAGGCATTTGGTGTGGTCATTGCATGCTTTCAGGATTTCTTATAAATTATTATAAATAATGTTGTGTGTATTTGATTGATGGATAACATCTTTGTGGCACCTGCTGTATCTTTTCCAAAAATTTAGCCTACTGAAATCTCAGAGTTTACTGATAAAAAAATGTAGCTTTAAAATGAAAGTTGGTTTGAGATCTTCTAATTAAGCCAACGTTATGTATCTTTGTTCTTCACAATGAAGATTCAATAACGGAGTTGAATTATTGAAGCAAGCTTAAACTACATATATTTAAATGTATATTAATTATGCTATTGTGTGTTGAAATAGTAACTTAGTTCTTCTTCATATATATTGAAGATACAAATGCAAATGCAAAACTTTTTAGGATACATATAATGCTATAGCCATAGCTCGTATATTTTTAAATACTGGTTATGACAAGTCAAGGGGTTGCAACCAACCTATTAAATTTGGGAGGACCGAAGAAAAAAGGTACATGTTTTAGATACGTTAAGTAATAAATACACTTTAGTAAATGGGTTAAAAACTTAAAAAAAAAAAAAAAAAAAAAAATTATAGAAAAGTCTACATGAACTTGTTTAGCGTTAATTACATATTCATTTTTAATTTTGAAGAGCAATTTACTAAAAGCGCTTAATCATTTGTTTAAAGCAAACCATATAAATGATTTTTAAATCCTAAGTACTAGTTATACATTAAAAAAAAAAAAAGATCGACCTAAAAATAATTCATATTGTTTCTAAGACAAAACAAAAATGCCAAAATAAAAGTGAAATTTTTTTCTAAAATAAAAATATTCATTTATAGTTTCAAACTAAACTTCAACTATTTTTAACCACTTTCAACTCCATAAAATATTTCACATATAACATCACACACGAAATATTTTTTCCTATACGAGGATACTTTTTAATGAAACATTTCACATACAATTTTATATGTAAAATATCTGTCCCTGTATGAAATGTTGTTCAAGCTTAAAAAAGGAACGAAAAATGGTTACAAGTTGCATTTACAATTAAAAATGAATACCCTTTTTATTTTACCAAATACAAACTTCACTTTTTTTTAATAGCAATTTCTAATAATTTCCGTTACGCATCTGATTGTTTCACAGTGACGACTGACCCAATAGCCATCTTTGGACTTTGAGAGCGAAGCCCAACCCATTAACAAATAAATACGATCTACCGGCTCGTTGGTTAAGTCCTCCCCAAATTGGCATTTTGTTGAAAACATTAGGGACATCTTCTCTGTTAGTCACAAAGCACCAACATATTCGATTATATAACAAATATTAGTAAAGGAGAATTTTCTCTTTAGCTTTATCGGAGAGAAAAGAAGATGAGAGACAAGTAGGCTGTGGAAGAAATGGAGAACAGTAAAAGTGGGACGGTGGTGGTGGCCAGTCAGAATCAGACAAAAGCTTTTCAAGGAATTCGAATGGAGAATCCCTTTGCTTTCAAAGCTTTCCAAGTATTTACTGGCTTTGGCTTCGGTTGTGGTGTTGGTATCGGCGTTGGTAGCCCCATAAATCTTGGTACAACCTTAAAACAAACACACACACACACTCTGTTGCTTTTATTGTTATTTGAAAGATGAATTTGGGAGATTTATTTAAGCCCAAAAATGGAGAAACCCATCAACAATCTCTGGCTAAGAAACCACGTATGCATTCTTCTGTCAATTTGTTTTATTGTTGTTCTGCCAATGAGTTGTTTGTGTTTGTTTTATTGTAATTAGTGCTGTATTATATTAAACAATGAGTTGTTGTTGCTCGTAGTATAAGTTATGATTCTTTCATATTTCGGTTCGTATAAGCTTATGTATTTTTATAGTATTGTAGTATGAATTTATAATTTCCTAGTATTGCCGATGAGGAGAAAGAAGAAACAAAATAAATTGGAAGAATGTGAAAGGCAAATGGTTTTAGTAGCCAATTGATGAATTGGAAATAGCGTCATTTGATGTAACTATGAAATTGATTCTCATTTTTAAAAGCTTTGATACCCTTGCAAATGCTATTTTAAAATCTAGGTGTTATCAAGTTTTATTAGTGGAGTCAGTCAATGCATATAATAGGTAATCTAGTAGGCATCTGCTTCAGTAGAACTGGACTGAATTAGTTGACTTCTTGGCCTTGCTACTTGCATCAACAATTGTAAATGTCCTCTTTTATATTTTCTCATTTAGTTGGTTGTTAAGTCTTCTATTGCTCATTATGAATGTGAACCTCTATTATTGTTTTAATCAGTAGAGTGCATTTTAATATCATGCTGATTCCAAATTTGTAAATTTACACATTTTTTTTTTTTAATTTTGTCACATGCCACTACTAGAACAAGGAATAAATGGTGATAAAGAGAAGTTTCCAGTTTTATGAACATCTGTACATGGAGTAAAAGCTTTTATGGGTGTTAGATGACTTGAGTTGTTTTATCTTTTTTGAAAAGTTTATATGATTCAGTAAAATTCTTTTTCTGCATTTATCCATAGATGATTTTGCTATCTTGCTAATGTTTATGTACATCATGTACCAGGTGCAATACCAATGGTGAATCAAGTTATGAGTGCAACAAGAGGTGCAACTGATGCATTTTCTGGTGCTAGCAGACTAGTAAATACTGCTGTAAGTCAAGTATATGTGGTTTTACTTCTTGTTATTATTGTTATTGTGGTTATGTATATTTTTATAGTCTGGTTATCTCTCATTTATCACACTCCAGTTATGGAAGGTGGGCGCCAAGAACATTCAAGCAGGCTTTGGATGTGGAGTTGGTTTTGGCCATGGTTTTGGACTTGGTATGTCAACTCTTATGCATTCTGAGGAAATAAGTTCTGTAATACAGACATGATAATGAATTCTTGGTGAATTGTGATTGTTATTGTACCATTGCAAACTCATGCTATGCCTAGGGGTTGCCAATGCTGAATCTTAATATTAAGATACGAAATGCGTAGTAGTTCTTTGCCATATCATTAAGTTTTTATTACATCTTTGGCATTGGCTTGGATTCTGCTTAATCATAATTTATACTGATCTCTGGATAGTATTTATGCACAGATATTTTTTTATACCATTTCATATGATTATTTCCTCTGGTATTGTTTTCATTTAGTATGTAATATATTAGAGGAGATTCTCCATACGAGCCACTTAGTGATACATTAACTAACTTTGAAGCACATTTGAAAAAAAAAAAAAGAAAAAAAAAAAAGAAAAAGAAAAGAACTCATCTGAAAAGAGGCAGAGGCTTGCGTGTCTGTCGAGGGGCTGGGGGGAGGGAATGATGATGATATGTTCTGAAAGAACACCTTTCCTCTAAGATGGATGACACTGTAAGTGTGAAACACGAAGGTTAAGGACTTGAGGCTCATTCAAATTTTCATCATTCTTCCGGTTTGGGGATTTTGGACTGATATGAAGAAACAGTCAGCTCAAAATGTATGTGGGTTGTATTGTACCATATGATATTGAATATGAACTACGTAAGAAACAAAATTGGTAATGTGAAGATTATAAGACTCAGATGGATAAACAGAGACACCTTTGAGAGGAAGCAGTGTCTTCGTTGGGCACAATGCACCTTTCACATGGTCTTGTATAACTCCTGATGTGACCAGAATTTATAAATGAAAATTTTGATCACCTTTCTGAAGAAAAAAAGTTTGTATTATAGGATAGTCTGAAGGGCCTCACACTGATCATAAAGCACATTGAGAGACCTGAGGAGTTATTTACGTCCATTTGTATCCTGTACAAATTGTGATGCTTGTCTTTGACTCTCATTAAATATGCAAATAAATGTACAAATAAACAATTTTCCTGAAACTATCGCTTGCTTGGTAGGCCTTGCTGTGAAGCCTGGGGTGGTGCATAAAATTCAATCCTGTTTTATGGTATGCATTCTTTGTCTATGATGTATGTACTACTTGTTATGGTTTTCAGTTCTTGTATCTGAAATTTGAATCCCAAATTTACAAGCAAGCAATGATGAAATTGATGCTGAAGTTTGGAATGGGTTCCTATCTATCAATCAGTCAAGGGACACTCCCAACGTCTTTGCAAAGTAGCATTGGAATGACAAATGAACCATCAAACCAGAATTCAATGGCAAATATTATGCAGTTGGCCACAAAAGTACCAGACTACACATCTCAAGTCCTGCCTGGGACTGGAATTCCGGGTATAGGTTCAACATATGAAAAGTTTAAATCTAAAAGCGCTTCAACTACAGCTGACACACCTTTTGGGAGAACAGAAAAGGTCCTCAGTAATTTTCTACAAAATCCACTCTTGAAAGAGGAGGGCACTGACCTAAATGAAGTGGTATGTATAGATGCAATGTATGTGTTTTTATGCTAGTCTTTGGTCGTTTTAGGATTGGGCTACAGAGTCAACTATGACAAGACTTCCCCATACCGTTTGAGTATTGTACTTTATCGGCTATGAAAATTACTTTAAAATTTTTTCGACATTTTTTCTGTCTTTTATAGGATTTAGTATTCTGCTAGTTCATTTCTTAGTTGTTATTGTCTATGATACAAGTTTATTGAAGTGTTCTGATTGATCACCAATCTGCTAAAAGACTAATATTGCCCCTCTTTGAATCCAGTGTGCTTGAAATTTGCTTATTTTCCATTGTATCAATGAACTAGAAATCTCAAAAATACTAATGTTTATATTCACATTTTTGCGACTGCTTTTATGCAACTATACCAACTGTTTGAAAAATCTCTCTTTGATGTAATGAAGCATTGCCATAAACATTGCTTTACTTAATCTCTAAATTGATGTTTGATTACTTGTATTTAAATTGATGTTTTATTACTCATGACAAATTAACATGCTTGAATGCATGAACAGGTTCTGATTCATTGGCTTTACTTTTGTAGGCTGGACGTTTGCGTTCTGAAAACAACATGCTTCAAATGGTAATGTTCTGGTTCTCCTTCATTTTTTTTTTCCCAACTGATATTGAATCCAACTTGCTTGAGTGATGCATCTCCCTTTGAGAATTTGTCCAATGGAGAAACTCCACTAGTTGTTTGTAGAAAGCAGTTTTTGGATTCACACGTAGCATTAACCCAGTCTAGTGACAAAGCTGTGAGTTTTGTAATTGGCTGTCTGCTCTAAACCTTTCTCAGAGCTAATTTTTTTTGTAATTGTGTAATTTTTATGAGATTTCTTACCACTAAGACATTGCTTATTATTTGGTTCATCTGCCATCCACTTGAAGATTTTCATTAAAGTTCCTTTGAATCCAGGTGCTGAAACACCAGAAAGTCATTGAGGAACTTATGGAGGAGAATGAGAAGCTTCGCCAAATCCTTGTTGAAGATCTGAAAATATCTCCCAGCAAGCTCCAAGCTAGTTACTCAAGTAAAAACAAATCTGCATGTGCTGATTGTTTCGAGTGTCGAAGAAAACAGAGGAGAAGGTAGGTGCATATTTGTATAATAGCAAACACCAGCCAGTTGGTCACCTGGATCTTAATTCCCATCTTGACTATGGATTTTGGACTTTTAGTTTTGCTTTGAAACTCAAGAACACAGAATTTTTTCCAAGGTTTCATGGGAAGCTACCCTCAGTAGAACTTGCAGAGGTAATTAATACTATCCCAAAAGCATTTATTAGACTGAGTAGATACACAAAGTGGTTGAAGAGATACAGAAACAGCTGCGGACTAAGCAAACTGACTGCATTGGAATTGGCTGTGACTATCACTTTCCTTGAATCATCTTTTCTCTGCAATGACAATTTGCTGTCTCTTAAGTCGACCGTGCCCGTGTGCTATGCTGCTTAGTCCTTCTCTGTATAGCAAGCTTTATAATTCTGCAACCCGAGTGTTATCATAGTTTGTCTAGAAGAAACGCAAGAATAAAAGAGGTAGAGATTGCTAATTATAGAAGGAAACAAAAACAAGGCTTGGACACAAGTTATTGGGCCCATCCACCCTGGTTTTAGTGGCCCAACAATCTGACTAACAGTTGGATTCTCCTAGAGTCCTTCTTCCTTTAAGAAACACCTAACTTTTCTACCAAAACAGAATTGTCAAGCAAAAGTTTGTAAATATATTTTCAATACAAAACAACAATGGAAAACTTTGTATCAGGAGCTTGAGTAATTGCTTGACTAAGTGAATTCACCAGAGTTAAAGACATCTCGACCTATATTCTCACAAGAAAAGCTTTGAATTCATATTATGTCTTGGTGAAGGAAGGCAAAGATTAAAAAAGGGCTTTAATGATTCTTTCTTGTGAGCTTTTCTACAAAGAATCCAATGCTTTTTCTATCACTTTATAGGGCAAGTCCATACTTTTAATTTTATTCGAGAATCGAATTATTGCCCCCTTTACACGTACACAAAATGAACATGTTCTCTGCAATTTCAATAGTCAACTATCCTTCCAGCGTATTGGCTTTCTGCTTAAAACTTCGTCTTTGAAGTTAGTGCTAATGGAACTGTTTCCACTTGCAGTATGAGATCTTAAATTTTGTGGAATCTACCTCATCATTCAACATAATTGTTGAACCCTACTATAGGCTATAGCATTGATGCCTTTCCATCCAAACTTGAGAGTTTCTTTCTTCTTCTTTTTAATTGTGAAATTATCTGGACCAGCTTGTGTTTTGACAAAGATACTGGAGGTCACCAAGATTTGCCAATATTTAGTAACATGAATTCAGTTTGACTGTTAATGAATCCTGAAGAATTTGAGAAAGGTGAAAGAATATGAAAGGTCAAAGGGGACATAATTATTGAGAGATGGGAATGGTTTTTTTTTTTTTTTTCTTTTTTAAATAGAGATGGGAATGATTTTGTTTTGATCATTGTGCTCCTCAAACCCTTGTATAATAATGTACAACCTTTCTTGTTAATGAATGTGAATGGCTCGTCTCTTTTGTTGTAGCAGCAAACCTTAAAATAGAAAATAGATATCAAGCCTTTCAAGTGTTCAAATCATTGTGTCTTTCCCTCACAAAATTATGGCATTAGACTCTGAATGTACCTTGACAATAGATAGAATCAGAGACATTTTTAACAAAGTTTGTTATTTAAATAAACTTTTAATGACTTGTATTTAATTCATATGTTAGAAAAGATTATTTCAATTTCTCCTCCTTTTTCAACAAAACATACAGGTTAACACCTTTGAAACTAAAAATATCATCCCCCTCTCTCACTCGCACACACACAAAACAGACAAATTAGTGGGGCAAACAGAGCATGTGAGTGTCACTTTCATCACAGTCATGTTGAGACTTGAGATGTCTGATTAGTGTCCCACCACCACCCACCAACTATCCTCTCCTTATGCTTCCACCACTAAAACCCCATTCCCCTACCCCCACTTTTACTCCCAACTCCAATTTTTCTACACTCCAAAAAGCTCCAAAAGGACCCTCCTTCCTCCATTCCCAAGACCCCTTTTATTCACCTCCTTTCCTTTCCTTTCCTCTCTTCTCTTTTTCCTTTTATCTTCCACACATGTTATTAGTTATGCCTACCTCCACAGCTACTTTTCCTCTCCTATTATTCATCACTCCATCTACCACTCTTCCAACCCCCACCTAACCACTTTATATTGCTTTTAAAAGCCTTTCATTTTTACATTTAAATTCAGAATTATGTTAATTGTGACATGGGCATGAAACACACTCTTCAGACTAAAATTATGTTAATTTTTTTCTCATTTCTTGGTGTTCTGATGGGTTATTAATTTGACAGAATTAATGTAAAACACAAAATCACAACGCGATATAACTTACTATAAGCTTAAATATACGCATGAAAAAACAATAAAACACAAACAAGAATGACGAGGTCTGTCCTTATTCAGTCAAGTCAAAATGCTACAAAAGAGCTGTAACAACCAATTAAAATCTCCAAATACTCCTCACCTCCCCTCTCACAAATCACAAATGCAGCTCCAAACAGAAGGAAAATAAAATTTTCTTTTAAAAAAAAAGACATAAAGAATACACAAATAAATATCTAAACTAATGATCTACATGCAGCAAAATAAAAGACACCGTGTAAATTCTAAGCAAAGAGTAGTGCAAGTCCTCCAAGCAATGGCAACAGGAACGCCATGCTACTTCCATGCAAAAATGCTGCCGAAGGAGGCGAAAAGCGAAGGGGTGGGTGAGGCAGGTGGCGGTGGGCTAGGACCAGTCGGTCCTTCCCCTGGTGAGGGTGCCGATGGTGGAGGTGGTGGAGGTGGGCTCTCTGGTGATGGAGTGGGTGGTGCCATTGGAACTGGGCTCGTTGGGGAAGGAGGTGGAGATGATGGTGGTGGTGAGCTCTCCGGGGATGGAGTGGGTGGTACCATTGGAGCTGGGCTCGTTGAGGAAGGCGGTGGTGCCATTGGAGCCGGGCTTGTTGAGGGAGGTGGTGGTGTCAAGGTGGGTGTGGGTGCAGGAGAACTACTTCTACTGGGTGGTGGAGTGGCGGGGGATGGTCTCGGTGTGGGCGTGGGTGGTGCGGTGGGGGCTTGTTGAGCCATGGTAGAAGCTACAAGAGCCAGAGAGAAGATGGAGACCAGCATGGCACGTGAGAGAGCCATGCTACTTGATTGGAAGATAATATGGAAGAGAGAGAGAGCTAGTGTTGAGAGACTAGAGAAGTAGGTTTTGTGAGGTGTAGAAGGTTGATATATAGAGGCAAGCACAAGCAAGTTCGGAAAATACCTGTAAATTCACCTCTTAGTAAACACACCTTTTATGCTTTCCAATTTTATGGTTGACACGTATTCTATCAAGTGAGGACCATTCCTGCCCGTGCCTGTCCGGCACTAGTGTTCCAATAAATTGCAATCAACCAAGGATTTTTTTCTTTCTCTTCAACTTAGTATTAGTCGTGCTTTTCAGACTCCCCACTAACACGTTTTGAAATCATTTTTCTTACTTGAAGTTTGGAAGCAATATATCTTAACTTTGCTTATTAAATTATCGACTTTTCATTTTATATGAATCTAAATATAATTAAATTGGATAATATTAACATAAAACGATCCTCATATTTATCTGTATTTATCTGACATTTATTGTTACAGTAAATTACAATCAACCAAAGATATTTTTCTTTCTGTTCAACTTTGTATTAGTAGTGCTTTTCAAGTACTCCACTAACACACGTATTTGAAATCATTTTTCTTACTTGAAGTTTGGAACCAGGTTATCCTAAGTTTGCGTACTAAGTTATCGACTTTTCATTTTATATGAATATAAATATAATTAAGTTGGATAATAGTAATATAAAATGATACTCATATCTGCCAACATTTATTGTTTCAGTAAATTACAATCAATCAAATATATATATATATATATATATTTTCTCTTCAACTTAGTACTAGTAGTGCTATTCAGGTACCCTACTAACATGTTTTTCAAACCATTTTTATCTACAATTTGCCATTAAATGAAGTTTTAGAGTAATCTATATTAAGTTGCGATGTAAATAATCAAATTTTTATTTTACAATAATCTAAATATAATCAGGTTGGATAATGTCATTACAAAACGATACTCATATTAAATTTGACATTTTTTATTATAGACTCGACCCATTATATTGTTAGGATAACCATTAGTCATTGGATTACTTTCACACAAAATAATAGAATTTATCAGGTTTGAAGAAGACAGCGTGACTAGAATGTTACAAGCGTGACGTGAGGGAGGGAGCATGGAAATTGGATGCAGCAACTGGGCGAGGACCATTACCTAAGCCATAGTACTGAAACAGGGAAAACTAGGCAAGGTTGTGGTGGTCGTCGCCTTTGAAATTTCAACGTTGACTCGAGTCGTCGGTGGGTAGCGTTTCCATGCACATGACTTGAAGTTTCGTGGTTTGGTTCGTCCCCACAAACCAACTTTGGGTTCCAAAAATGACGATACATGACGCTTTAAAAAATCGAGTTTTGAAACGTTAGTGAATAAGTGCAATAATTTTTTTGATAATATAATTCATGAATATTTCTCCAAAAAAATAATATAATTCATGAATAAATATAATAATTTATAAATAAAGTATTTTTTTATTCACGAATCATAATTTTTATTTGTGGACTAACTCCCACAGATATTGGAAATATCGTTTCAATTTTCATCTCCGAAACTCCTTTAGCTTTCTTTGTAATAAGAAAAATCTCCTTTTGGTCTTTTGACTATTCACTCACCCAGTAGCTCATTCACGGCAATCACAATCACAATTACTGAACTTGAGGGCTCAATCAAGAATAATCTGCCGCGGTCTACACCTACTTCGCCTGTTTTCACGCCAATTATTATTTTTTCTTCAATTTCTTGTATATTTTCTAAAATACAGCGATTCCTCCTTCAAAAAGGAAAAAAAAAAAATCCTGCTATTCCAAACTAAACATTATTTGACTAAACTCACAAGCCACACTTTTTTTTTTTTTTTAAATCCATGTATTTGTGCTTCCAAGCAGATTTTCATTTTCCTCTTTCATTTAGGATCACTATTCATCAAATCCTCTTGCCCTTTCTTTAAGAATTAATTATATTTACATTTTTGAAATATGATTTGACCATAGGTATAAATTTGCCAACGGCTAACATAGATTAGTGATAAAAAATTATTCATGCAACTTGACAATAGTATAGGCTCTAATCACCTCACTATAAGTGTCATCTGAAAAAAAAACTACACATACAAATTTAATAATTTGAATGATTTTATTTCGATAAATATATTCATAAATTTATTATCTTCTTTTAAATTGTGTATTGATATATCTTTAAAAAAAATAACTTTATATCGACACGTGATAATTATTTGAATGTCTAGGCATAAAAAGAAAATTATTTTCAGTATTTTATACATAATTAATTTTAAAAATTGAAATCATATCTAAAATTCTTGAAAACAGTGTTTAAATTAATTGCAAATCATCCCGACATTGTTAAATTGTTTTGTATGAGAGGGATAGTTTTTACTAAGGGTTTTTATCTCTTTAAGAGAAAAAATACTGCAAAACTTATTAAATATTAAATAATAACTAAAACCTAAAATTTGAATAAAATATTTATTTTTTTTAAATTTTTGAATGTATTATAAGCTTAATTTTTTTTTAATATAAAAAATATCTAAAAATTAATAATTGATATATATATATATGTATGATATATATTTATTAGTTATTCTAAAAGAGTAACTTAAAATATATTAACTTAAAAAAAAAATAAATTTAAATTATAAATTAAAAGATATTAACTTAATTTTAAGAAAATTTGAGATGAGATATATTTCGGTTTTTCTTTTCAGAATGTTTCTTATAAGTGTATATAGAAATTTCTACAACATAAAATTATAACAAATTTGAAAATAATTTTGAGAATAGTAGACTTAAAATAGATTATTATTATTTAGTAATTTACAATTAAGTTAAAAATTTATAAGTCTTTTTTTTTTTTTTTAAATTGTTTTGGGTTAATTTTTAATGATCAAATATGTTAAAAAAAAAATAAAAATAACTTAACGAGTACGATGGTGTAGATTTATAAATTTTCTTAAGGTTTCAAAAAAATGTGTATAAACCAAAATGCCATTGATGGTCAGATTTGATCTATATCTTTACATGTTAAGTATCATTTTATACACAGAATAAACAAATCACAAGTAGAGGGATCATCTTTTCTTCTTTTTCATAAAAATTCCAAAAACTTTTGCACAGTAAGTGGACTAATTCAAGAAATCTAATGGCGAAAGCGAAGAAAGAGCACCGGACGGAGATAGAGGCAGTAAAAGCACGCGCTTGGAAGGCTCTAGAAGAACAGTGGACACGTGGTCAGCTTTCTCGTCTGAGAACGTCGGGTACTATTTTGTCGAATATTTTTGGCCCATTTTGTTAAGGTTAGTCTTGTCTTTTCAATACAGCTGTTCAATTTTGTTGGTTCCATTCTAACCTTACCCAATTGTGTTGAGAGGGATCACAACAAAATCCCACGCCTACTCCCATCGTCAATCCATTCCTTCTATCCTCACATCTCAACATTTGCTCATGTCATTTTCACTCTTCCAAATTAATAACATACCCCACCCCTACATTTTTAATTCCTAAAAAAATGGAAATGAGTTAGGCGACTACACATATTTATGAGAAAATTTATTTTTTAAATTTTTTATTAATTTATTCGTTTTACCTTTAGTATTGTGTATGCACTCTTGAGCTTGTTGGAATTTCATGGGCTTTTAAAAATGCTAGATTTTGATAAAAATGATTAAGTCATTGTATTTTAAATGATAAGGATTCTATATGTTGTATACATACCTTATTAAAATTCTTTACAAAATCTATGAAAATAAGAAAAGGTTTACTGTAGACTTTTTTTTTATTCATAAATTTCACTTTGAAATCTATCAAATTCTATCACACAAGAAAAATACATAATATCAATATTTTTTAAGATACGGATATTTATTTAACTTTTTAAAAGATTTTCAATAAACTCTACAAAAATCTTTATTGAATATAGATTTTAATAAAATTCATAAAAATGTTATTTTAATGTATTTAAATTTTAATAAAATTTACATAAATATTAATTGAATATATTTAGATTTCTAAGATCTTTTTAATTTCAATGGACTACATTTAATACACCTCTTTAAATTAAAAATTCAATTATTGACTTTGACCCCCTAAATTGGTATAAACTAATTCCAACTAAAAAAATATTCAAGAATAAAAGCAATTTTCAAACCGGCCAAAGCTGCCACGATAGCAAATATTCGTGTTTAAAATGATTATAATAGATTCCACGCTATGACAATCAACACATACCACCGAAATCGGGTCGGGGACAGTCGTGGTTGAATAATGATGACAATTGGAAAGTCGGACAAAATCAAAGACTTGCTAGCTCCATAACATAAAATTAATGCTATTAAAAAATAATAAAAAAATAAAATTAATGCACACCAAAATTATCAGAGCTACAAAACTGATGTCTTGTTCTCTTTTATGCACATATTTCCTAATCACCGAAAAAAAAAATCATAGTTGGAAAAAGGCATAAATGAGAACTTGGTTCCTTAAACAAAAATTGTTGTTTATGAGAATCTTTAATTATACTTTTTAAGACATTAATCAATATTTTTAACAGTTAAACCAAAATCTAAAAGAAGTGCTAAGGAATTTGTCATTATCTAAGCATGACTATATAATCCAACAACTAAACTGATAAATAAAGAATTATATACTTCCTAAAAATTTATTCCAAAAAGTTTAACAAAATATTGTGACAAACTTATTCGTAGTTACTATATTAATTTTAGAATGATATATTAACGATGATATAATAATATACATTATCACATTATTTGAACAATAAATTTGAATAAATTTTTAAATAATACAACATTGCTTGTAAATAAAAAAGAAAATCGATTGCCAACAAGATAATATAGATCGAGAAATGATGATTATGCTAAAAGTTTATATCTTTTGATGTGATACATCATACATGGTTTCGAAAGCTATTCCTGCGTTTTAGTTGTCAAATTCAGCAGGTATAACCAACATTCCTCTTTGGATCACAAGGTCATTATTTGTCCAAACGTACCTTGAATCTACAGTTCTACTCATAACATCCGGCACTACCATTCTTTCTTCTGATTCATTTTCAAGCATCAGATACTGCATAGTTAATGAGAAAATCTACTCAATATATGCCATTTGGTATATGAATTTGCTAGTTTGGATCTATTGATCGGTGAGTGCTGACTGTTGACCCTACATTTAAAACAGTGGTATGGCCAAGTGTAACTACAGGTTTAATATGCCACAACAAAATGCCAGACACCTGTAAAATTCTAGAAAAAAAATATCCGGGCAGAGCAAAAACAAATCTAAATAAGATATAAACTGGATGATATTATCCGGGATGATATCACACACACACTCTTCTCCAATGGCGAACCGACGTACACTAGGTCTACATCAGTTCTTTTCAGTAATAAAAGCTGCAAACGTCCCCCACATACATCCCCAAAGGAGGTTATCAGAAACAATTAAAGGAACTCCAATAGACCTGTATGTTTGGATAGCCATACAACCTCAAGTCCTTCAACCATAATTGCTTATTAAGTTATAATTTTCCTCTATTTTTCATTAATAAGACATAGAATCAAGCTACTAAATCATGAAGCAGAAACCATCTCGATACAAATGGAAGCTAGTTAGTGAAATCTATTTGTAGAGAGAAGTCTTACTGCATCTGCTCAGTTAAAGCCATACAGAGAGATTTTACTTGTATTTACCGAATTTTTCCCACTAAAGATGTCTTGACAAGTAGTCTTTCACATGATTCAACCTACTTCCTTAGTCACTTGCCAGAGATTCAGTTTCTCGGTGGACTAACTAGCATGGGAGTCCAATTCACAATACACAAATTCTACATATTGCTTACGAGTTATTTATATTACAAAAAATCAACTGAGGCTGGCAATGGAAACCAAGCCAGTGCTATCAAAATTTGTGAACTACATCTCTTTATTTCTACTTCTTCACAGAATTAACTTATCACTATATCTTAAGCATCCATTCTCAGTCTCAATCCTTCCAAAATTATGTAACTTCACAAAGCATACCTAATGATTACCTTCAGTCGCTTAGCAATGGTTGGGATGCAGGAGCTGCAAAATAACAGATTATAAGTTTAGCACTGACATACACTGCTAGAAAAAGAGGTTTTAACTTGGGTGAAGTGATAAAAAAATCATTCAAAACAATTTTTAGATTCAAATTACAACAAGAACACAAAAATAGGTATAGTATTAACAAGTGAAAAGATGCAGCATAGGTAACCAGAAGATCAGCATTCAAAATGAAAATGATAACTAACAAGCAATTTACAGGCGATTCTCAAACCTCAAAAGTTCATCAAGTTTATTCTCTTATCTCGCATTTTGAACAATGTATTGATGTATGTTTCACCATTCACATTTCACAGTCTGTCTTTCAGCCAGTCTGAGATATTAATTCAGGCAGAACAGGCAGGAAGTAAATTCTAAAGTGCGATGCACCTGTGCTCATATGAACTTTTCATGTACATCCTGCACTTGTATAAAAAGTTTATTTTGGGTGGCATTCCCCATTGAAAAGTATTTTTTTCAAAATAAAAAAGAACTCAAAATTAAAATTCCTTGAAAGTCTCTCTATATGCCTTTTAACCCTCCATAACATTTGAGTCCTGAATGAATAACTACTGTCTTTTGACCAGCTTGAGATCTCACTTTGTTTTGTTTTCACCTCATGTGTTTATCTATTTTTGATCTACTAGATCTTGAAAGGATCAAACTTATTTCTTTTATGTAGAAATTTTAATTTCTCAAATTGATTTCCCAAGAACTATATTTTAACGGCTGATAAATCTGCAAAGCAAAAAGAAAGTCACAGACTGGTGATTTTTGGGTGCCACAAAATTGACTCCTTCACTCCTTTCAGTTTGTCGACTATCTGTGCTGTTGTTTTAGAGTTTCAAAATATAAGTGTTTTATATCTGATCACTTGTGTGATCAGAACTTGTTTTACCAATGTAGTTATTTGGATGGCCATATAACCTACCACCTCTACAAGCAAAAATTGACTATATTTGAATAGATTAAACAACTAAACCTTTATATATACTCTGTCTAAGTGTATAAAGTAGATCAATATATTACCTTCAGAACTGTGCCTTCCACTGGAAGGACTAGTCGGTGCTCTGGATCTCTCAGTAATTTCAGTTACGACCAGTCGTGACAACAGAAGCCCCGCAGTAAGAGCACAACCCATTAACATAACAAAAACAGCATCCCATCCCCTTGTTGAGAGGAATCCAGTAAGTAAAGGACCAAGAGCTGCACCAACTGATCCAGTACCATCAATAATTGCAGTTACTGTTGCCAGAGCTCGAGAATCTCCTCTAACAGAACTGTGTGTGCCAAGGTCAGCAGAAACTGCAGTTGTTATAAGGGCATATGGCCCATTCACAAATAGGCCAGCAACCATCATAAGTATAATGTTTACAGTCTTTGAGACACTCCCATACGAACGATACAAGAGCATGGAAGGAATTGCAGCATACATGAAGCTGGCCGCCGTAGTCGCCCGAGCTCTAAGTTTATCAGATACATAGCCAGCAAGGATTCCACCAATAATTCCACCTACATCAAATAGAGTGGAAAGATTGCCAGCAGATTTGACTGATATATACTCTCCACCAATTTCTGCAGAAGTACAGAATTGAACATCATGGGAAGCATTATGCTTGATCTACAGGAAATAATTCAAACAATCACAAGTCTCTTAAACAGGTTATTGGCCTTGTGGTGTGTTTAAAAATTGTGTTTGCAGAAAAGCAGATTTGCTTTCAACAATGATGAATTAATATCCTGAATGCTCTTTTCAGGTGAAAGAATGATCTAGTGAAACTTCATAAATCAATCAACAAAATTATGCATTGCCAAAGGAGAGAACAGCAAAACAATATACTTCAGCCTGTCATGCTCTTTTGTGAAATTTAAATTTGGACAATCATCCAGTCTGTATCAACTATTTGTGATTGTAAGATCAAGGCCAAAAAGGCACCATGTAAAAACTCACACCTGGTCCAATTTTCACCTCATTCTTTTGCCAGCATATTTCTCTGATTTCTTGTGAACTGTCACGACTAGCAATTATCTCATTTAATCTTGTCACTCGAAGTACATAATTAATATGAAACATGCTAATTTCATCAGATAAAGTCATAAAAACTACAAAATTCAGAGTAATCTTAGAACGACTCTCTTTTAGATCAAACTTAAGTA
Organism: Litchi chinensis; assembly: GCA_019925255.1. Lineage (NCBI taxonomy): Eukaryota > Viridiplantae > Streptophyta > Magnoliopsida > Sapindales > Sapindaceae > Litchi > Litchi chinensis. The sequence continues at coordinate 8,681,836 of CM034470.1, read as the reverse complement.
TTAGACAAAGAAATGACAGTGCATAATACCTGTCTGGCTTAAATAAAATGGCAGCCAGTACAAAAAAGTGTAGGCCACAAGCTTTGAGAAGAAAAGGCACAAAGCAAATGGAATCACGCCCGGAATCAAACAAGCTTCAATAAATCCAACACTCTTCCTACACACTGAGCCATGTTGTGAACCAAACTTTTTTTCTATTTCTGCAACATTTTCTTTCCGTATCTGTGATTCTACATCATTATACACCGCATGCTCATTTGCAACAGGAACAGTTGGGCAAGGAAAGCCAACATCCTCAGGATAAGCAGCCAAGAACAAGTAAACCAATATCCCTCCCATGATGATAAACAAACCTGGCGCTATAAAAGACCATCCCCAACCATAGTCCAAAACACCAGCGGCAAGAAGAGATCCACTAATATTCCCAACCGAAGTATGGGCATTCCAAACACCCATTATCAAACCCCTCTTTCTTTTCCCAAACCAATTCCCAATCACCGCCACAACAGAGGGCCAACCAGTGGCTTGAAACAAACCGGCAAGCATTTGCATCACAAGATAGAATCCAAACACATGAATGTTGAAAAAATACCCCATCCCAAAAAGCCCTACGAAAATGCCACTCCCTATCATCCCACTAGTCAAAAACAACCTCAGATCTAAAGTATCACCTAAATGTCCAGCAACATACATTCCTAAAGAGTAACAAGCAAGAAATGCAACATCAATCTCCCCCAATTTGGACGTCCCATCGGCCTCATTAAACGGAGCCCACCCTTTACTTCTCGATAAATTTCGATCAGCCCCCGCAAATTCTTTCTCAATAAAGAGATTCCCTACGGGCCACGGGTAGTTGTGTGGTATCGTATGAGGGTCTGGATAGAGCACACTCTTGACAATACTACTAGGTTTTCTGGATGCATGATAGCAAGCATATGCAATGAAAGTAATCAACAAAACCATGTACCTATATGTTGTAAAACTCCAATCTTTGCCTCTTATTTTTCTTAGACACAGAATTCCACGTGGGGTTTTCCTCGTCATATTAAATTCAAAATTCCCTCCCATCCTTGCCATCCCCACACACAAAATCAACCTCTAACCAACGAAGACAAGATTAAAATTTTCACGAATCTTGTCTAATCTCCATGTATATATATATATATATATATATTCAAACACAAACAAGACCTGCGTTTTCCATGGATTCCAAAAAACAAAAAAAGTGACATTAATGAATAATAGAACCAGCTTTTAAGTTAAAAAAGAAAATTAACGAAGAAGTTACAAGAAGCGTACCTATTAATAGAAATTCAATGAGCGTTGATACCAAACTTGACCAATCTGCATCACTTGATAGAGAGAGTGGATGTTTTTTAAGAGAGAAAGTTTGGTTACCTGGGAAAGAGAGAGAGAGAGGGAGCGGCGTTGGCGGGAGCGACACAAAAGAGAGACGAGAGAGCGTACTGACCTGGAGGACACGTGGCGGGATGTGATGAGATTTGATTTGACAACTGATTCTAGTTGCGCGCCACGTAAAGCACGACCAAAGCTGTTCGGTGATTTGGCGGGAGTTTGGGTTACGGAGCGGTAGTCACGGTCGTACAGATGGCGCAGGAAATGTGGTTCTTCAAATACATGAATCGTTACGGGTACCTGTTTAGTGAATGATCTAATTGTTATTGCGGCAACTTTTGGTTCCTACTGGCTGTTTGGATGTGCCTTAGAGAATCTGTTTTTCGTGTCTTTCATTAGCTTCGAAGTAGATTATTTCCTGTCCCCAAAAAAATTGAAACTGTTCTCGTTATTGTATTGAATGTTGTCGAACACATTACGTTTGCACAACAACACTCTTGGAAAGTGGAAGCGCAGTTTTACTTTTGAGAACAACGCTCAAACTAACTTTATTTTTTGGGCTTGCTCTTTCGCTTCTTGATCCTCTACAAAATTAATCTTTAGCTATATTTTTCTTTAGAGTGAATTATAACTTAATTATCAAATTCAAACTCTAATTCTAGACAGATAATTTATCCCCTACCATTTTCAACTCTAGGTTGAAATTAATTAAGTGATGGGTAAATTAATCTTTTAATCTTATTTTATAAATTAAATACTTAAAAAATTAATATAAATTTTGAAATTTAAATTAAATAAAACGTTTTTCATCGAGAAAAAAAAATCTAGACAGATAATTTATCCCCTACCATTTTCAACTCTAGGTTGAAATTAATTAAGTGATGGGTAAATTAGTCTTTTAATCTTATTTTATAAATTAAATACTTAAAAAATTAATATAAATTTTGAAATTTAAATTAAATAAAATGTTTTTCATCGAGAGAAAAAAATCACTCAATTTTTCTCTCTTACTTTAGCTCCGACAATCTCTCTTTCTCTCTCTCTCACTGACGACCTCCACTTTTTTCTTGTTCCCACCGCCGACCTATTCCTCTTCTTCTTCTTCCCCATCTGCCTCCATTTGATGTTTGATGGATGTATTTGATGGATTGGTGTGATGAGTCACCATTAAGGGGTTTGTTTAGGGTTTTTAGTTGCCGTCCATGATATTGGTAGATTTGATGAATGAACCCAGAATTGTCAATCCCAGAACGATTGACAATTTTGGGTTCATTTAAATTAATCTAGATCGGATTTTTTTTCTTCAATTTTTTTTCCCAATTTATTGAAGATTTTGGGGTTCATTCGAATGAACCCAATGTACATTCGAATTTTTTTCTTCAAATTTTGTTTTCCCGTTTTTTTCAAAATTTTTTCAAAATTTCTTCTAATTATTATGTTTGTTTTTTTTTTTTTTGCAATTTTTTTCTTCAATTTCTCTTTTGATTATTTGGATTGAACTGAAGATTTTCATTTTTTGTTGATGGGGTTGAACTAATAATCCTTTGAGATGATGATTTTTTAGATTGGTGACTATTGGTGATTTTTTTATGGTGAACCGGTGATTATTTGGGGTTGAGCTGGTGATTCTTTTATGATGATTATTTGGATTGATTTTTTGAACTGATGATTGTTGGCGCTAGAGAAAATGGAAGACAGAGGTGGCGAGAGATGGGATATGAGAGGTTGAAGATGGTGATGATGATGATGTTAATTAAATAAAAAAATTTATTTCATTATGTAATTTTGTATGGTGGACCCGATAAAAAATTTATTTTTTATTTAATTATTTTTTTTATTTGGTCAATTATGGCAATTTTAATCACCAAAAACAATTTCGTCTCTTTGCCATTTTGATACTATTTAATATTAAATGTAACAGAATATTGTTAATTGCAAGAGGTAAATTATAATAGCACCAAAAATAATACTTTGCTCGAATTATAATTTGAACTTGTTAGCTAAATTATAAATAAGATTTAATTACTTTTTATTTTTATTTTTTAATAATCAATAAAAAATTAACTTAATGGAGAATCCAAATTCCTTTCCATCACATATTGTCTAATAATTGGTTTATTTGTTTCTTTTAATTTTTTAATTCGATTTTTTTTCCAAGTTACCACCAAAATGGTAAGGTCACCAATATTTCTTGTCATTTAAAATTGATTTAGGTTATTATTATTATTTAGAAAAAACACCATGTTAATCAAATCTATCCAAAACAACCATAATTTATAGCACTTCAATATCTATTCGTATACCCATTTGGATTTATACTCCTAAAGTATCACACATCAAATATCTACTTCAATAAATTTAATATATATATATATATAGAGAGAGAGAGAGAGAGAGAGAGAGAGACATATACACTTCAATAGCCATCTATTTCTAAAGTAAGGAGCAGATGTGATCCAAATATTTATATTTCATTTCCATATACCCCTAGAGTAATTGAGTAAGAATAATACGAAAGCATCAACTCTTTACTGTAATATGAAGATAAAACTCTTACAAGTGTTTACAAATATACAGCGGCATTTGAAGACTCGCCGTTAAAATGATGATGGACATTCATAACCATACCAAACCAAATGTGATTTACAGTTTAAGTCATTGTTGATATTATAAAATATATGTTTTCAATAAAAAATATAAATCTTTTATGGATGGTTTAATATTTTCATTTATCAAAATCCTTTAGTCTTTGTAATAGTAAAGTCGGTGAACAATTAAACTCAACAGACAGTTATTCATTTTAGGGGACGTAAATACCATATTTGATAAAAAATATATATTTTTTTAAGTAATTTGTCCGCGCATATAATACTAATGTAAGTCAATTGTATCTCAACCATTTTCATTTTTCAATGTTCTAGCTTTAAAACATCGGTTTTTGTTTAGTTTTAAAAATCATCGTTTTAAAAGTTAGTATACTGGCTATGAATAATATATATATATATTTTTGAAAATAAATAAATAAAAGTTGGTATACCAGTAAAAAGTTAAAATGGCTTAACATTTAATCTCATTTATAATAATCGCGTAGCAATTGAAGCTGATATATATTCAATTTAATCAATAAACAATAAATCATTTCAAATTTTGTATGTTCATTTATAACTCAAATGATTAATACACATTTCCTCTTTTTCAATGTACATGATAATGGTTGTGTTGAGTGTTCAATTTTGATCATATACATTTATCATTATTTGTGAAGAAATTTATCTTCTTATCAAGGAATAAAATTATCCCTCAATATAAGAGTAAATTTTTTACCACATATAATGTTTAATCTCAAACCATAAATCATCGGTGTCAAAATTTTGCTATTATTTTATAATTAATAAAAAACATGTTACAATTCTTTTTGTTTAAGAGAAACTCTTTAATTATTTTTTTGAAAAAAAAATAAACTGTTTTAATTGAATGGTTGAACATAAACACTCAAGCAATTGATTATTAATATTAATAATGAAGTTTAAGCAGCATCGTTTAAAATTACAACTGTCATCTCTTACTTTGGACCGAATGTTTTGTTATTAAAAAAAAGAGTAATTAGACTTTTCAAGAATTTTATCCCAATTTATATTCAAATGACGTGATATATGAGTTGTCATGATCCTATTAATTATTATATTATCACATAAAATTTTGATAACTCATATGTCGTATTATTTGAACAAAATTTTTAAAAAGCATATCATTACTTAAAAAAAAAAAAAAAATCTTTCCATTCTTATAATAACTGTAATTTTCTTATAAATAAATTATCAAACTTTGGCCCGCACACGTGTGGACCAACCGGACAGAGCGTGCGAGCTCTTCAACAGATAAGGCATTCTTTGTTTGAAGCTCGCTTCCAGTAAAGAGTCCACAGCGTGTCACCATGGGCTCTCAAGTTCTTCCTCAGGTACTCTTTCACTTTCTATCCTTATACACATTCACAAAATCCATCTACTCTATATGATTCGGTCACCATTTCCATATTATTAACACAGTTTCTGCTTCTTCTTTTTGTCAAAGGCTTTATGCATGATCTCAAGAAACTCTACACACTACGTCCCTTCAAAGAAGCTAGGGTTTTCGACATTCATTTCTCGCGCTCCCTGCATTACTCATAGGGTTTCCATTGCAACCAAGCCGGTTGGTTGGAATCCGTGGTTTTTAGTGAGTGCAGCGTCCAAGAGAAGTTTTGTGGTGAGAGCGGAGTCGGAGGAAGCGGAAGCAAGCGAAGCTGTTGAAGAGAAGGTTGTCGAAGCAGAAGCTCAAATCGACGAAGAGAATGTTGAAAAAGCAGAAACCGAAGATAATGTTAAAGAAGAAGAAGAAGCGAAAGAGCCACGAAAGCCCCGCATTAAGCTTGGAGAGATAATGGGGGTAATTAATTGATTGATAAATTGAATCTGTTTCGTTTTTGTATTTTATATAAATTTTAAAGATAAGTTTCTTGTCTGTAAGTAGATATTGAATAAGAGGGCAATTGAGGCATCAGACAAGGAAAGACCGATTCCAGATATTAGGACTGGTGATATCGTGGAGATTAAATTGGTAAACTGTGTTTTCAAGTCTCTTTTCGGGTTATTGTTAACGTTTTAATTGAGATTTCACAGAATTTTGGTCTACATGATTGGATTACAGGAAGTGCCTGAAAATAGACGGAGGTTGTCTATTTACAAAGGCATTGTTATGTCAAGACAAAATGCCGGTATCCACACTACTATTCGAATCAGGAGGATTATTGCCGGCATTGGGGTTGAGATTGTATTCCCTATGTGAGTACTTGACTTTATTCTTGTTGGTGAATTTTAGTATTTGGTTTTTGTAGAGGATTAATTTGTTGTATGATTTTGGTCAAAAGATTCTTCTTATTAACATAAGCTTTTGTATGTGCTGAACATTGTATGAACAATAAAACATATAGAAAATTTGGATCCTATCTATGTCCTTGGCAATTTAGTGGTTGTTTTCGTGTGAATGGAATTGGTATGAATAATTACTTGTAATATTATAAGAAAAGGGGAATGTAAAATCTTGTTAGTGCTTTAATCGTGTCCTATAATTTACATCCTCCTTGATGCAATGCTCTGAAAAGTGGACTTGTTTCTTTTTATGTAGGATAATGAGACAGGAGATTATCTTCTTAGAGTTTTCAAATGTCTCTGCTTGTTCCTGTTAAGTGCATAGGCTCATATTTATCTCCATCATCATGTACTGTTCTGTAGCCTTAAGTGTATGTTGCATCATTCAGTAAATGATACGTTAAAGTTTATTGTGCTCAAGCATAAGTTCTGTGTATCATTTGGATGCTGCAAAAGACACGGTAAGTAACACAAAGTCGTTAATTTTCTGTTGCCTTCATCTGCTCCTGCTGTCAAATGGAGGTTTAATGTAGATAGATTCTAGTTTGTTCTTAAATTTGGCATATTGACTGCAGAGTATATATAACATAATGTCCATAGTACCTTGAACATGCTAGCGGGAATAAGTTATTTCAGTTTGTGATGATGATGCAAATGGTCTGAAGAAATTTTCATGCTAATGATGTTTATCCAGAATGTTTTTCTTGTCTCTGGATACATCAAATGCGCTTCTTATTTGTTCCACTATAAATAAGTGAAAAAAATAACTATGAGGTTGTGACCTGATCGATGTTTCGCGCTTTGCCATTGCAGTTACTCACCAAACATTAAGGAGATAAAAGTAGTCAGCCATCGGAAAGTCAGGAGGGCAAGGCTCTACTATCTTAGAGACAAGCTTCCCAGACTCTCCACATTCAAATGAAAAACACCGAAGCCACTGCTCATTGATTACTTTCGCCTTCAAAGCAGTTCACTGGATGCTGAGATATTTGTAAGAAATGTAATTCTGTTTCATCCATTTTGTATTAGATTTTTTTTTTTAAAAAAAATTATTGTGTATAGATGATTAGAAATGCATCTGCAGAGCTAAACAAAATCATCAGTGTCAGTTTATGTAACAAATTATTTCAGTCTTCAGTGTATTTTTCTAGCCATTAACCACTGTTGCTTTATTCAAAGCGAAACATCATTAGAAGTTTGCACAGATTGGTTTCGAAATATGTCACTTCATTTTTGGTAAATGGATGTTGCTGTTACTTTCCACTCTAATTCGGAGAGCAGAAGCTATTGCGATACTATTCCTAGTATTTAATTATGAAAACAAGCCATATGTAGCGTGTTATAATACTATTACACGAACAGAGCGAACTTTTGGAGGAGCTTTTTAGATCAGCAAAGTGAATGATTCCCCTCTCATATAATACCTTTGCAATTGAATGTAAAGTGAAAAAAAAATCGAAGAAAGGGGAAGATTCTTTATGATCCTTTTTCACATGCAAACTTTAGGTTTCTTATAGCATTTTAACTCTTGGTTACTTACAAGGTAAAACATGAAGTAAGTTGGTGCTCAAAAGACAATTCATCGGATCGGATTTCTTAAAGAAAATGAGAAAAAAAAAAAAAACTCTAAGCTTTGTTTTAATCTTCTTAACACTACAATGGCTGAAAATAAGTGGCTTTCCAGGGTTGCGAAGTTATGTCACGATCATCTTGAACCATTCATTTTGACATATTAATTGTGATTATCAATTTTAAGTAATCTGAAATAGTAGTATGATTAAACTAATATAAAGACGGTTGAAAACTACATTGTTTAACTCTCATCTTATGTAATTACATAGAGGAGGGACCATCCGCTTGCCCAGTCGTGATTTGTATATAAATATATTATATGGGAATTGTATTTGTCTGTCCTGTTGTGTTTTGCTATTAACGTGCAAGACAACCGTTAGATACCACCAATGCCTGCAATGAAATTCCCCATGTTCCTTTCCATGGCATTAGTCATCATGATCGAGAGAGAGATCTGGTTTACTTAATCACGTCACCATTCTCTACAAGATTACGATACAAGTTCTATTTGCGTCTGAAAAACGTGTATATTACCAACTTTTTTTTAATTTTAAGTTATCAAAATTAATTCAGAATACAATCGAAATTACGTTGATATGACACTAATGATATCATTTGGATAAATGACTCTTATATAACTAGAAGTCATCAATATCTTGATGGAAAACAATCTATATATATGAAAAAAATTTCACTATTTTATGAATAACGGTGGGGTGCACGGTGGGGATACACATTCGAACCCATGAAATCATGAGAGGGAGTGCAGTTTTTTTACCACTCAACTGACCCCCCTTGCGCTATTATCTATCTTCCATAATCCCACAATTTTTATTTTTTGGAACCCTATGAAAATCGTTAACGCTAATCTTGAAGATAATCATACAGAGAATATAAGATTATTAATTCAAAATACTTTGTATAATAAATTAGTAGCAAAAATAGTATTGTAAATGCGAGAGAGAGGACTAAAATAAATAAATAAATGAAATGAAAATGGCTCGCCACCTAAACTCAGAAAGGACACGTCACATACAGTCTTTACAGCCAAGTGCCACAAAGTGGGCCCCGCTTCCAGTCTGTTACATTTGAACCGGACTTCAACCTCCTATAAAACGACACGTGTCAGCTCCAGTCCTCCCTCTCTGATTGAATCACCTCCACCTCTACCTCCACCTCCACCTCCTCCGCCATTACCACACCAACCCACACACGGAGTGAGCGAGAGTTGCAGAGGAATCCGAATCACGAGTCTACACCCACCTGTTTTAACCTAAGGCCCCCCGATTTTCACTCTCGTTTGGACCACCTGAAACGGAACACCCTACTTTTCCGCCGCAATCACCGCAACCGAGAACTTTCTGTTGCACCACATGTTAGTCTCCTTTTTTTCTTCTTTTCGATCGGTTTCTCTAAACGCTTTGGTGCGCACTCATCATTTCGGCTCCTTTTTATTTGTTTTTTGCATTTCAAAGCTTATCTTCTATTTTCGCTCCATGGATTATTAGGCCATCGTAGAAATTGATGACTTAGGGTTTCGCTTCGTGTAGTTGAGTAAGTGATTGTTGATTGTGATAGAGAAGAAATATATTTTGGTTGATCTAAGAGTGGGGTCCAGTCATGACTTCTGCTGCTAGTAATCAGTTGATCTCTGTTCAACCAGATGAGCTCAAGTTCATTTGTACGTATTTTTCTCCTTTTCTATTCGTTTTATTTCACTGTTTTTTTTTTTTTTTATATGAAGAATATGTATATTATCATGATTCCTGTTACGAGTTTGGTTGATCATCTTAGGTAGATTAGCTTGTTGTGTGAAGTATAAGCTATCCTTTTTGCGCGCGCGCGCGTTTCTGCAGTGATTTGGAAACATTAGAATTAGAGGACTTCTTAAATGGAATTTGATTGGATAAACATGAAGTGATTGAGCCAGAACTGACATTTTTTTTTTTTTTGGTATTGTGTGGCGAGAGTTGTTATAGGTGGTGATGGTATTGAATTTGAATACAAGTAAAATGAAGGTGTAAATGGTGGAAGTGGATATGGGTGTGTATGATGGAAGGAATAGATGACTCAAGTTTCAGACAGAATGTGAGAACAAATTGGAATAGATCAGTAATGTTTTTAGGTTTTGGGAGCATAATTGATCGTCTTATTGTTCATTGTTGTCTAGATGTTATGTAAGTCATGTCTGTTCGGAATTACGATATTGATGTCGAAGCTTTTGGTGTTTGATGTAATCTGATGAAGTTATCCAGAGTTCTGATAGGAATTTAAATGCCGTTCGGTTTGTTACTCTGGGTCTTTCAATTAGTTTCTTTGGAAGTGCTTTTTGATAATCTTTCTTATATAGTCTCTTCAGAGACATCTGATAACATTGGAAAACTGGAATGATGCAGAGAATGATGTCCAGTATAATGTGTTCTGTAGTGCTTGTGCTCACATTGGCCTCCTATGCACATGGACGTTTAGTGGCTCGGCTTCAAATTTGGTTTTTGTTTTTTGTATAAGAAGAATGTGATAAAAACTTGGAATTGTATCTTTGTTCTAGTCTGGTTTGACTTTGAATTTTTTTTTTTTTAAATTACCTCCTCTTAGCTCTTTTGTTATAAGAGGTTGAACTTTAATGGTTATAAGGATAAGAAGCTTGGGGTAATAAAAAAATAAAATAAAATAAAAGGACAGGAAAAATCTTCAAAATGAACATGAGCTGAGGGAAAAGGCATGGAACCTTATGATAAATGGTAAAGGTGTGGATAATGTTCCTAAAGTTGCAGGATGATACATAGCCAATATTTCCTGGCAAAAATATGTATTTTGGTGAGACTTTGATGAATGATGAGTTGATTGAGTTAAATAGTATGTGAAGAACAGGATAGAAATTTAAATGAAACTTTGTTGGTAAATTCTTTTTGTCCTTCTGGGTATAAATGGTTAAATTTAGTGCTTGACATGGAGTCGTCTAAACTTGAACTTTATTTCATGTTATATCACTACTAAAAGACATCTTAAAATATTGTATTTTTTAGTATTGAAATAAATTGGACAGATAATCTAAGTGCAATAGGAAATAAAATTTTGATCTTGTATCTTCATTTATTCTCTCTCCTGCTTCCCATTACTTCATGTAAGAAAAATAAATTTAAAGTCTGGGGAAACTTGTAAATCATCTAATTGAAGTTGCAAACTTCTAGTTCTGCAGTCATGATGGAAAACATGAATTCTGTTTGACCAAAATATAATGTTTTTGAAGGAGGTGTTGAACTGAATGATGTTGGCAATTCTTTGGGTTGGTTGTTTACTTTTTTGAATGGTTGAATTCAATAAGTACTAAAGATGATGTCAACATTAATGAACCAAACTTAAAAGCAGCTCGTAGTTTTCTTCTTTTCTTTAAAATGCTAGTGTCTTTGTAGAAGTGATTTTGATTATTTCTCGGTTGTAATTATTGTTTGAATAGTATGCCGTTCAATAAAATTCTTAAGGGCTCATGATCATAAATTTCATGTTGCAGTTGAGCTAGACAAGCAAAGCTTTTGTGATCTTAAAGTTGCAAACAACACTGAAAATCATGTTGCTTTCAAGGTGTGTCACTGTTACTTTACTGCTATTCATAAAGTTATTGTCACTGAGTGTATTGCGTTCTCAAATCCATTTCAGTAACATTTGATTCAAGTGTTTTCACTTTTGCTAGGTCAAAACCACTTCACCTAAGAAGTACTTTGTAAGACCCAACACCGGTGTAATACAACCATGGGATTCATGCATGATCAGAGGTGCTAGTTACAGTTTTGTCTTTCCTGAAAAAGAAAAAAATGTATATATATATATACATACATATGTATATATATATTCTGTGTAATCTTGATAGAAATTTCTTTTTCCTTGAATAAAGAATGTTTTAGTGAAAAAATGAATTTGTCTGAAGAATAAACTGCTCAAATATGGTTGTTGATGCTCTTGGAGAGGAGGTAGATGTGAACAAAGTTGCAACTGGCCATTTAATAGATTTATATGAGGCAAATAATTTTAATAGTGGTTGGTATTTTATCGAAGAAATGTATTAGCGAAGAAATGTATTAGCTTACTTCATATATGCTTGCTTCCTAGGTTCTATGTATTAGCCTGCTTTTAATTATAAGTTCTGCCAGTGGCGATAAAAAGGAATTATAAATTTTGCCATTTGTTCCTTAGTTTTTTGACAATTAAAACTTGCTTATAACCAACCACTTGTTGCAGTTACGCTTCAAGCCCAACGAGAACCTCCTCCAGATATGCAATGCAAAGACAAATTTCTCTTGCAGAGTACGACAGTGCCTCCAAATACTGATGTTGATGAGCTTCCTGCGAATACTGTAAGAATATTGACCCAAGAAATTGTTATTCTGTTGATAATATAATGAAATTCAACTGATAGAGGGAATATTATGTTTAATTTTGCATTCAGTTTAATAAAGACAGTGGAAAAACAATTGAGGAGTGCAAACTTAGAGTTGTGTATATCTCCCCCTCAGCTCAAGGAAACTCTGAAGATGACGCATTAGGGAGCTCCGTACGCAGTTCCGATGCCAACTCTGTGAGTTTAATGGAATTCTGCATTTCATAGTTTCAATTTTGTAAATCCTATCTGGGATTTGGTAGATTGTGTGTGCACAACTAGACATGCCTGCATGAAGCGCAAGCATGTCTATGTATGCTGTGCCTGTGTGGCTGTGTGGACACATGCATTTCTGCTTGTGTTTGTGTTGTTAATATAGTTAGGTGAGGCAAAGCTACCTGCAGTATTGCAATTTGACAAACCTTATCCAACAATGTGGTACAATTTTTGGTTCATCTGTTGAAATGAAACCTATCTCAAGGTAGCACTTAAGAAGACTGATGTCTCTCTTTGTGCTAAAACTAGCATGTTGACATCTTAAAATCAAAAGCTTATATCCTATGATATTTGCAAAAATCATATGTTCAACATGCTTAAATATGATATTATTTTTAGGAGATATGATTTAATTTCATGTGGTTGATCATCACAGCAGTCTCTTCAATAAGTTGAGGTGTTTGGAATGAAAAGTTGAATGAAGTTTTGAATAATCTCAACATTGTAGTATTGTACTCAGAATGATGTTAACCTAACAGAAAGGAAGCCCTGACGAATGTCAAGTTGCCAGAATCAATGTCATTGGTTTGTTAGCAATAGTCATCACTTGTATCAAATGGTTAATGTTCAGAGTTGACATATTATCACCACTAATGCTTGCAACTGGAATCTCTTACTATCTTCTCTGTGCATTGTGAATGCATAACTCATAGTTTGTGTCTCACATCTTTGTTTGATGATCTATTTCTTACCTACTGAAGCTGTCCATATGATAATCTGTACACCTGTCTATTTGTAGAATAAACTTGCATGCAGTCAATCCTTCTTTGTATGTGGATTCTAGACTGACAGAACACTAGTTGCAAAAGGATCTTGAATGTATCGTTTAGTTTTTCCATTTTAAATCTGCTTTGAAGCTTTTGTCAGGCAGCTACCCTAGAAACCATAGTTCTTTGCAAGCTTGTCACAATCATTTGCATTTTACTTCGTGCACTAGATATCGCTTAATTTATAATTGTTATTATTTTTAATAATTTCCTTTTCCATGTGATTCAGGCTTTACAGCATCTGAAGGATGAAAGGGATTTTGCTGTTCGCCAAACACAGCAACTACAACAGGAACTGGTATGCGTTCCTATTTGATAATATTTTCATAAATTTTAAGGGAGTTTCTTAGCTGTTAAAACTTTTGAAATTGCGAACTTCCAAGGTTCTACCAGAAAAGTTGGTTTCTTAAACCTGTATCAACATTTAGGTAATCTATAGTTGTGTACTTCTCTAAATTGAATCTTTGTTTTGACATATAACAACTATGGAAACCCAAATCAGAATTCTCAAGTTGAACTAAACTAATTTGGATGTTTCAGCATTTTGAGATGATTAATTCAAATAGAAGTCCATAAATTAAACATTGGAGGTTTGGTGATACATAAATGTGGCAACTACCACCAACAAAGAAAGGAAGAAGGATAAAAATTAAAAGAAGTTGTATGATGATAGGGCAACACTTTGGATATTTAATTGTGTGTGATCACGAAAGTGCGAATAACTTTCACGGTTATTATGATTCATTTCATAGTTATTCCCCGGGTCAATTTGACTAGCTATTCTTCTTCCTTTTCTTTCACATGCTTTCCAATATATCATTAAACTGATCACTGTGAGGTGTGAGCTATGATCAGCTGGCGTTAAAAAGAGGTTATTTCCCCTCCTAATTAGTTTATTAGATATAGTTCCATTGTTTTAGACATACAACTGCTGGTCCTAGCTGCAAGAATAATTAAATGACGTCTTGTCCTCCTTCAGGACATGCTGAAGAGACGAAAACTACGAAAAGGCGGCCCTGGGTTCTCCCTCATGTTTGCAGCCTTTGTGGGACTCATTGGAATCATGGTTGGCTTACTCTTGAACCTTTCATTGTCATCACCTCCTGCAGAATGACTTGACACCGTTTATGACTGCAGGATCAAATGTTCATCTACTTCATTGTATAATTTTAATTTTTCTGTTGGATGGGAAAGTTAGCCTGCTTCCTGCCCATCTTTTTGTATATTGGATGTTTGGGAAATCGTGTCTTGATAAGTTTGTTTCGCCAAATATGTTTAATTCAATTCATATATTTTCTACTAGTGTGAACTCGGTAAATAGATTCTTGATTGAATTTTTTTGAAATGTGTTTTTGGCTGAATCTTCCATTAAACATAAGCTGCTGTTTTCGCCAGACGCAAAGATTAAGATGACTTGCTAGATTTTCAAGTTGTTGGATGATATCAATTGAACAGGATCGTAGAGTCTTGACTGGAAGACTGGTTTCACGTCTAAGGGGATGCTGTAGTCTATAGATCCGAAGGTCAGAAGCTCTCTACATCTTCGTAAGTTGTTATCACTAATCAGTTTTAATCTGTAAATGCTAGTAAAATATGGGCAAGAGAGGAAGCCAGTACATTTTTAAGTTTGCCTCTTGAGTCCCAACAATGGCTTTGTGAAACAGAGTATGCAAGAGACTAAACAAATATCAATAATTCATCGTAGACTAGAATCAGTTTTGAGAAATGAAATCTTCCTGAGTTAAACTGACTCGACTATCATAAAGCATAGCACGATTGAAACTAGAAGGGATGATTCATCTAAGTTTGATATGAACTCTGTGCAGAAACATTTCTAGAGTCCCAACTCCTCATCAATTTGCTTTTCGCCTTTTCCAAGTAGACAGAGCAAAGAGGTCAAATTACTCCAAGTTGGCACAGCACAGGTGTGCCCCATGTGAATGCGTAGGTTCGAGTGCTGTTCGCAGTGATGCGAACAATCTTCGTTAGACCCTTCCTGTATGAGTAGATAAATTACGGATAAGTCTTTTAGAGTGGTAAGGGTAATTTTTCCCTTGAACAGGGGTTGTGATTTAGATTGTATCATAATGTCCATCATAATGGTCATGGTAGAAGAAATTAGCTCAAAAAAAAAAAAAAAAAAAACAATGATTAAGCAAAGAGGTCAAATTAAAGAAATGTTATAAGCAATTTCACATAAAATTACTTGACTTGGGACATAGCATCGTGGGTATTTTGGTAAAAAAAGCTAGGAAGGGAATGAAAAAAAAAATAAGGGTTAACTATAATTGCCTGTCTTATGGTTTGACATAATGACACGAATAGTGCCATTTTAATGTTAATAATGTAAAGGCACCCTTAAGTCCTTAACCATTTAGACCCCAATTTATTTTAATGATTGACCATACTGACATTATAAACTATTCATATTACCATCCATTTAATTCATTTTTCTTTTAATATAATAATATTTTTGTAACTACTACCATTTTTATGACAACAAAAATAAGTTCAAAAATAATAATGTTTTTCCAAAAAAAAATGAGAAAGATAAACAAAATTAGAGGTCTTCCCTAATTGGTGAAGATTTGTTGGAAAAGCTTGAATGTCCTCTAAAATGGTTGGATTTTTGTAAAATAGCGAAAATCTATCATATCTCCTCTATTTTTGGAGTAAGTTCAATTAGACCGATCTCCTTTAAAATGAAAGAGATCATTTCACTTTTTATTTTATAAGTTCTATTTTTTTTATTTAGTTAATTAATTTAAATTATATTTAAATCTTTGAATAATATGTTATGCTTTTGTTGGACACTTTAAATTTTTTTATACATTTATTAACTTTTATATGAAAATGAATAGTTTACTTTATATTGTTACTGTTAAATCCACCGTTAAGAGATCAATTTGACTAGAGGTACCGTTGTGTTATTTTTATTAAATTGACACTACTTGTGTCATTATCTTAAACCACAAGGCCTGAATTTTGCAATTAACCTAAAATAAAAATTCCTCGAAGCAAAGCATTTGACAGCTCACAGTCCTCAGATAATCAGATGATTCAGGTCTAATTGTCTAAATCACACGGAAAATTTTCGTCTTGGCGGCAACTTCGCACGTGCGAAAACTCGAATCCCAAACGTGCCAAATTCCCGCCTCTTAGTCTCTCTCTTTCACACTTTTCTCTTGCTGATTCTGCGCACTCCGTCTCTGGAAACCCTAACTCTCTCTCCTGTCTCTCCCAGCTCGTGATGCAAAACAACCAACTCAGCACTGAGTCATCGTTGGAAAAGGCATGGCACGTGGTGGCCCTGCTCCTCTCAGTGGGCCGCGCCGCCCAACCCGCCGAGGTCGCCTCCCGATGCACTCTCTTTCGCGCCACACCTGACCTCATCCTCTCCCTCTGTCTCATCCCTAACTCGCCGATTTCACTCACTAACGACCTCTGCATCACTCTCTCTCTAAATGCCCTACTTTGTTTTGCTGGATTTGTAGCCCGAAATTTCGCTCTAACAGATGATGCTTTCAAGCCCCGGATCGAACGCGAATCCCGCTCCACGGACTTCCTCGATGTGTTTTTTAGGAAGCGAAAGCGATTTCTTTTTGATAATTCCGATGGCAGTGAAGGTAATTTGCTTTTGTTTTTGTTTTTCTCTTTTGTGGTTTTGGAGTTGGATTTTGATTTGCTTGGTTGGTCATTTTCAGTGCCTTTGCCTAAGAGAGCTACAAATTCTTTAACTAAGGTAATTTTTAGTTAATTGATTTGAGTTTTTGTATTTGCTGATTTATTTACTGTTTTTTGTTTTTTACAACAATTTATTTACTGTTTTAGTTGCTGTTAGCTGTGATTAGGCTATCAAAATGCTTTTTTTTTTTTTTTTTTTTCCAGTCCTTTGTTAGCAACTTGAATATAATTTAAAAATAATAATTATTTGATTTATTACCCAAGCCAACTCCAAATTTGCAGTTGAATTTCATATGGCAGATTATTATTATTGTTGTTGTCGTCATCGTCGTTGTTTTTTGAGAATATAGAATGATGAAACAGATTGATTTCGGTGTCAACTATCATGAACATATTTATTTGTCTTTTTCATTTTACTTTTAGATGTCTTGATTTTGCTTTTGTTTTGTAAGGAAAACACAGTTCTTTTAGAAATTAGTCTATCTCCCATTCTTGTTGAATTAAAATGTTGTGTAGGTACATTATTTTATTACCGATGGTTGCGGCAATAGCATAAAAACACAGCCAAATGACATTTTGGTCATGGTAAATCAAGTGAAGCTTGAGTCTCCCTTGTTCTGCAAATCTAGTTCTGGACAGTTATGTTATAAGCTTAAAGACATGGAACGTTTAGAAGGTGAAGTGAATATAAATTTGTTTGGACAAAGGATGGTGTCCAAACGATTAATGGCCAGTGATGTGGACTCAGAATCAACTCTTCCACCTAGATTTTTAGATCTTGATTTGCAACTAAATTGTCTAGAAGATGTGAGACAAAGCAATATATCATCCATGGAGGCTGGGAAAGTTGATGATGCTTGTAAAGCTACAAATGTTGAAGATGTTGATTGTGAAAAGAATATTGAAGAGAGGGAGGAAAAGCTGTTATTTGACTTAAATCTCTTCCCACCATCTGATACTGTCCTGATTGATGTGCCACCTGAATGTGAACCCATCCGGGGTGACATTGTGATTTGTGATGATAATAAGGCATCTTTGGGTAGAGAGTCCAACACCATGCCTGCAGATACCAGGGCAATTGCACCAACTACAGAGCTTCCTGTTGCCAATAAGCAATCTATGAAATGCTCTGCTAAGAGAAAAATCTTTGGCAAGGATGGAATGGATTCAAAATTACAAGCTAACAGCAAGTCTACAGGGCATAGCAAAGCATTTGGCACTCCTAAAGAGAAGCAACAATGTAAAAGAGATCAGATGTCAGTCAGCATTTTGCGAAAAGCGAAGCAGAACCTCTATGACATGGGTATGAAAGATCAAAAGGGAAATTCTACATCTATTTCTTCTAAGGTAAGCTTTGAAAGTATCACATATTCGGATATCATATGCTAATTTTATTGTCTGAGATATAGTTTCTTCATATGAAATAGCACTTGATCTGTTTTATTAGTTTAGTTATATTATTTTGAGATCTATTGATGCTTGCTTTGTAGGATCAACCAAAGCCAAAAGTACTGCCTATTTTTGAGTTATATACTGTGGAAGAGGAAGAAGGTTCAGGTATTTCTCTTTTTCTTCATTTTCTTTCTCATTCCAGCCAACCTCTTTGTCATCCTTGGTTTTGGGTCTTGACCTTCACTAAAATCCCAATTGGTAGGTGGTTATGGCACTGTTTACAGAGCACGGAGGAAGAATGATGGAACTGTAGTTGCTATTAAATGTAAGCGTGACACAAGCCATCTAATGTCATATTGTTGTCTTTTCTGATTTTTTGTCTGTGTATTGAGGTGACATGGATGCACTATGTATGACCTAGGAAGTCAGAGGATTGTGGTAATTGTAGGTCACATGAATTAGCACTTCCCTGACACCAAGTTGCATGTTTATGACTCTACAGGCCCTCATACAAATGCAAATAGACAGCATGCTAACAATGAATTGAAAATGCTAGAGCGTTTTGGGTAAGGTCACTATGAATGTTTACTACATGAAATTTTCTTGATTTAGAGGTCAAGTAATTGTGATTTATGATATGCAAGTTACTTCCTATTGATGCAGGGGGAAAAACTTTATAATAAAATATCAAGGATGTTTTAAGAGTGAAGACTCTGATTGCTTTGTTCTAGAGCATGTTGAGCATGATAGACCTGAGGTAACTATCAACTTCTTCAATGTCCATATTTTGTTGGTTTCCCTGTTTGACTTTAATTTTCTTTTAACTATCAGGTACTCAAGAAAGATATAGATATCTCTCAGTTACAGTGGTATGCCTACTGTATGTTTCGAGCACTTGCAAGTCTGCATAAGCAGGTATTCAGTTTAGCCATGTATGTTCTACATTACATTGATGTACTTGCATGTTAAGGAGGTAGTGATCCTTAGATGCTTCATGTATTTGCAGGGAATAGTTCATAGAGATGTTAAACCTGGCAACTTCCTTTTCTCTCGCAAGGCTACCAAAGGTTATCTTATTGATTTCAATCTTGCTATGGTTAGTGATACTTGTCTTGATGTTCTAATGTTCTTCTTTGAGTTGTTTATACTTATTGTTCTTTTCCAGCTTCTGATTGTATTAAATTGTTTATACTTATTTTTCAATTTCATCCTTGCTTCTACAGGACCTGCATCAGAAGTATGGAATCATAAGTAAGCTCTTTTTTAAAAAAAAAAATTATTCCACAGTAATATATTTCAGTATAAAATTGGTAGAATTTAATTTTCAGAATGAATACTTTAGCTGCACTGCTTTCATCTGAAGGTGGTTTTGTAAGCAAGTACTAATAGTTTAAGCTGTTGAATAACATAGAAGGATTAAGTTGACAGTTAATAATATGCCTAATTATGTTCATTATTCATCTCCCTTTTTGCAAGGGTGTTATTTTTTCTTTTATTTTTAATTGCTTAGTTCCATCCATCTTTGGCTCAAGATCACTCAATCATGTTTAACCCCCTTAAGTTAAATCATCTTTTGACAAAATTCTTATCTCATAATTGAGTATTGCAGTTATTTCTCCCAAGATTTTCTCTTATCACTGCATGGTTAGACATTTGAATTAATAAGATATTTTATTTTATTTTACAGATAAATCAAAGGTGGAATATGATATAAGCTTTGATCATTCTACAGTTCCACGTGCCAAGTACATACCTCCCTCCCACAGTAGGAAGATCCCAAGTGCTAAATTCATGGATGCTGTTAAATATGAGGCAACAAGGGGATCCAAATTCAATTTAGAACCTAAGAACCTAAAAAAGAAGGCTGTGGGACAAATGAAGGCCAACAATGACTTGGGTACTCGGAATGTACTCAACAGTCAAGGGGCAGACGGTTCTGGCATAACTTCTACCAAAGATGTTACAAGCACTAGGACTCCTTCTGCGGAAAGGCTGAGAGAACCTTTACCATGCCAAGGTAGGAAGGAGCTCATCAGCTTATTGCAGGAAGCAATGAGGAGTCAGAATCATGAAGCATCGCCTATACCAGCTCCTATGAGAAAGAGGGTTGCTGCCCCTCCTGCAAAGTTGGACAGAGAGCTTGTGTATCTCACTCCAATGCCTGTGCACTCAACTGGTAATACTGTTGCTGGAGCTGGCTTGATGAAGACCAAAGGTACATTTCATATATAAGACTTGGAAATTTTGGTTTGACAAAACCTGACCCTTTATGGAAATTAATAATATTTTGTCTCTTATCAGGGAATGGAAAACACAAGAGGGAAGGTCCTTGTGCTGGAACCAAAGGCTTTCGGGCTCCTGAGGTCAGCTATCATAGTCAACTTCACTTAACGCTTTAAGCCTTATAGATCCATCACCAAGTACTTATTTTGTTTCACCCCAGTACTTCAGGGATATTTTGCAGCATTGCATCTTCTGAACTGAAAAACATAGGTGCTTGGACAGGGATGCATGCCAACTTTACTCAAGAAAACAGTGTGATATTCACTTATAAAAATCTTCCTAAGTCAGTTTGTGTTGAGGACTGCCAGTTCTTAGCATGTTCATGAAAACTCTATATAAGAAAACTGTGAGTTTAGGACAGAGCTGCAGTTAGTAGATCCTCTAGCATGGAAAATATTTTATTTGTTTATCTAAACTTTGTGGTGCCAAGTCACTGCCAACAGCTGGGAAATGGAGTGCTGCTCATCTGAGTTTATTATTAGTGACCAATTATCAGACTATACTATTAATACTTAGTTCATTTGAATGTCAAGGGGTTTTTTACTCTCGTTCAGTGCACATAAGGGATCAATCAATGGATTCATTTTTTTTTCTAGCTGTTATCTTTATTTGAATTTGTGCAAGGTGCATCATCTTATTTAGTAATAAAAATTACAAAAGCATTTCTTGTGAATTCAACATGTACTATTAAGGACCTAAAAGTAATTTGCTTTTCAGTGTTTTAGGCTTTTCATGTGTCCCAGATACCAGCTATTGATTAAACAGGAAAAAACTGAAGAATTCTTATCCTTACCTTTTTGTTTGTCTGTCCAAAAGATTGAAACAAAAAAGTTTCAACCTTCTGCTGCTTAACATGAGTGAGAACTTGTCTGATTAAATGAAACAATGAAGTCTCATGTACAGTGATGTGAACAGGTCTTGTTCAGATCTCAACATCAAGGTCCCAAGCTTGATATATGGTCTGCTGGGGTCACCTTACTCTACCTAATGATTGGGAGAACACCCTTTTTTGGCGAACCTGAACAGTAAGAACTCCCTGCTTCTGATCCTAAAGCATTTATGCAGTTTGGACTTATCTTGTTCTTGATTCTGATATTTGATAACCCTATTGCTGTAATTATTAGGAATATAAAGGATATTGCAAAGTTGAGAGGCAGTGAAGATCTATGGGAAATTGCCAAACTACATGACCGTGAATCTTCATTCCCTGAGGTATTTTATTAATTTACATTCTGATCTAAGCAATGCCAAGTTAATTATAAAATTTCCAACTAGTTCTTATCATTGTATTGCAGGACCTCTATGATGTACGATCTTTGGCACCTATGAACTTACGAGACTGGTGTCGAATGAACACAAAGAAACCGGAATTCCTAGAGCTAATACCGGATTCTCTATTTGATCTGGTGGATAAGTGCTTGACAGTGAACCCAAGATTGAGGCTGAGTGCTGAGGATGCTCTCAAACATGAGTTCTTTGCTCCATGCCATGAGAGCCTAAAAAAGCAGAAGCTGCGCAGGCAGGTGCTCAACCTTGACAACAAAACAAGCAATCCATCACAAAAACAAAGCATTGCCCAACCCGTGAAGATATCTCACTAGCTAGATTGATCAGCATTTTGCAGGGTATAATCATTTTTTAAACTTAAATTTGTAGTTATAGCTAGCCCTCTGTTTGCAGCTTCTGTGATCTCAATCTTTCTTTTTTGCATTTGTTAATGCCGTAAACTGTATAGTTTCTTTCATTTATTTTCATTCTTGTAGTTTCTTGTAAATTTACTTCTTCAAAGTTGTAATTGTAGTTGTATCAATTACATGAATGAAAATCATATTTTATGCACATGCTCAATCCGCCAGCTGAAATAGCTATATTTCTTCAGGAAGATAAAATATTGTCAATACACTTGATTCCAAATACGAAAAATATAATATGACATCACTTTAGCTGTCTTCCAAAAGTCAACAGAACACAATAGGAGAGCTAAACATGGTACGTGTCTCAGGCTCCATTCTTGACCGAAAATGGTGTTGTAAATCGTGAGAGAAATAAACAGTGCCTTGCGTAAAAGTTAACAGGAAATGACTCTTGTCGATGACAAAAAGAATATTATTGTAGCAAGCAACTGTAGGGAACTTGAGTTTTCAGCAATGAATGCATGATGTTGTCGCTCTTTCATCTTTATCGATAGGACAAAGTGTCAAGTTTCACTTTAATAAATTCCCTTGATTATTACGACATCGAAAGTTTCATTGGACTATAGTCACAGAGGCTGTAATAAACCTCGTCTTTATAATTATCGTATTGACGATTTCATTAGGATTTCACTATATTTTCGATCAAGATTTTACGTCTTACAGTGGCTTGATTGACATGAATTTGTATCTTCCTTACGAGGAAAAAAATAGTGACCACCTGCACGAAAAGACTTTTCATTATTCTGAAGTATTTTCAAGTGACAAAGATCATCTAAGGCCACTCAGAAATCGCTTGGCTCAGTGGGGCAAAGTGCACTTGCATAGCTTCGATAAACAAAGCGCCGTAGGTTGGAGTATGGCCCACCAAGAATAGCTAATTATGGTGTAATCCCCATTAAAAAAAAGGGCAAATTACATAATAATCCATATAGATTAAAGATTGTTTTTCCATTAGTTTGGGATCTCATTCTTCCTTTACTATAAAGAGCAAGGTTTAATAAGTATTATTGTCCAGATTGATCTATAAGAATTAATTTCTAAAGAGCTCGGTTGTTTATAACTAGTAGCTGTAGTAAATTAAAAAAAAAAAAAAAAAGATCTAAGGCCAAGCTTAAAAATTGCCTGTTGAAATCATGGTTATTAACTAAACAAGGGATTTATAAATCATTGACGTAACCGATGTAGGACTTAAAAATATGACGTGGCGATATCTGATTGGTACTACCACGTAGATCAAAGTCATACGATAGCTTAGTAGCTAAGCAATGCTTAAAATAAGATCTCTTAATTGCCGTTAGCATAGGGCTTAGTCAACCTTCCATTGTAGAGTACAATATATGTGTCCCCTATAACCACGAAATTTCCAGAATAGCCTCTCAGTTTCCCAAATTACCCCTCAACCATTGGATAATTCTAGTAGCTTCTGAACCTAGTGTTAATGCAATACAAAGACGGGCCCAGACAGACCAATCAGGACACGAACAATAAAATATAGCTCTTTAACGAAAGGGCAGTATTGTAACTTGACACGGCTAGATATTTCGAACGAACCTCCTCAACGAACCGCTATAAATTCCATCTGTCTTCTCCATCAATAAATAAAAAGTTAATTCTTCGTCAATTTATAAAAAAGTCATTTAGCCGACGAATTTTCTCGCGGTTTCTCTGTACCCAAGCAACGATGGACGCGGCGTTCTCTTCCTTCTTCGATTCTCGACATGGATCGCGCTGGGACTCTTTCAAGAACTTTAACCAGATCTCACCCGTCGTGCAGTCCCACCTTAAACAGGTATTTTCTTTGTTTATTTTAGCGGATGTTTTTTTCCCCCGTTCTGGTCAACAACTTCATTCTTCGGTAGAGAGATAAACTTCCTATGATGTGATTTTTTTCTAATAAAGTGTTGGAATTATACAATATCTATGTTTCGAATAATCTAGTCTCGCATCTGATGTGTAGTTTCTCATGAAATTTAGGTTTCATTTTAGTTTTGGAGAAAATGGAGAAAAATCGGATCTTTAGTTAATGAACATTTTTATGTGATAAATCGGTTGTCCATATTGCTGTGTATATTATAGATCGATGACAAAAGGACTATAGTGGAAGTTGCGATTGAGTCTTGATGGTTGCATAGAGTTGGATTATTAACATATTTGTTTAATGTAATTGGAAAATTAGGTATATCTATCCTTATGTTGTGCACTGGTGGCATCAGCTACTGGAGTTTATCTGCATCTCCTGTGGAATATTGGTGGTATCCTTACCACATTTGCAATGATCGGATGCATTGCTTGGATGCTTTCAACTCCACTTTTTGAAGAGGTACTGTCTTTGTTAGTTTTTTTAATGGTAGGTTATTTTATGTTTCTTGTACTCACTTTCGATTTTGAGATGTTTTGCTTCTTGGTGAGCAGCGCAAAAGGGTTGGTCTATTGATGGCGGCTGCCCTTTTTGAAGGGGCTTCGATTGGTCCTCTCATTGAGTTGGCGATCCAAATTGACCCAAGGTATATGTCCCTTTTGTTTGTATCATTTGCTGGATCATAGCTGTGAGTTCTTGTTTCAAAATTGGATTGTTGTATTTTGGGCATCATTGTGGACCTTGTATCGACATGATAAGATTTCATTTGTGTTACAAATATGATGGTATAATCTGTTTCACATTGTCTTAGTTCTAGTTTTTTTCTTTTTTTTTTTTTTTTGCTGTATGATTAAGTTACTTCTAACAAGTCAATTGATTGATTGCTTCCAAGGTTAATGGTAATGATTATGAATTCTTTCCTTGTAACAGTGTCCTGATCACGGCATTCGTGGGAAGTGGGTTGGCCTTTGCATGTTTCTCAGTAGCAGCTATGGTAGCAAGGCGCAGAGAATATCTGTACCTCAGTGGCTTGCTTTCGTCTGGCTTGTCCATGCTTCTCTGGTTGCACTTCGCTTCCTCTATCTTTGGGGGTTCTACAGCGCTCTTCAAGTTTGAGGTGAGGGGATTAATTAAAGGTTTTAACTTTGGTTGTGTGAATCTTGTCTTGTTTGGTGTTTCATTGTTGTCAATACTCATTTGCAAGCTGCTTCCATATTAATCTGTGCATGCATGACTATCTTTATGCAGTTGTACTTCGGGTTGTTGGTGTTCGTTGGCTACATTGTTGTGGACACTCAGGATATAATTGAGAAAGCTCACTTTGGTGACCTAGACTACGTGAAGCATGCCCTGACCCTTTTCACGGACTTTGTTGCTGTCTTTGTTCGCATTCTCATCATCATGGTAAGTTATTTTGGAATAACATTACCCACCAGCTTTCAATTTCTTAGGTTGATTACTTGATTTGTAGGATAAATCGTGATGTAATCTGTGTAATGATGCTATATATTTTGGTTGTGCAGCTGAAGAATGCAAATGAGAAGAATGAGAAGAAGAAGAAAAGGAGAAACTGAATATCTTAGTGGGTGGGTGGAACAGTGCTACGTTTTGTTAACTATGGGTTGCAAAAAGCAAAGTTGTTGTCTATACAGTCAGTGTTTTGTTTTTCTTTTCCTTATTTCGAAGCTAAACCAGTGTTAACACTTCCAGATGTTTCATGTGTCTTGCTTAGTGGTGTTGGTAATTGTCTAATTTTGCTGATTGTAAAGGGTTTGAATCCTCCTGAAAACTGAAGTGCTGATTTCAGTTTTTTTCTCTAAATGAATTTACTGTTTGCAGTGTATGGCGTTGTACTAGTTTGAATTGATCTTATGGGTAATGGCAATTCTAGCCTTTTGGGTGGCCCTGCAAGTGTGATCCGGTGGAAGGAGTTCATCGAAGAAATTCATTACGTGTTTGGTGGAAAAATGCTGCGGGCCACGAAAATTCGATGGGATTTTAAGTACTGTTTGTTTAGATAAACTTGTGAGGCACGAGTCGCACGACTCACGCGGAGAGAGAGGAAAAAACATGCTTGGAGCGGGGGTTTAGTATTTTATTGAGGGGCTGGATATTACGGGGGCCAGTATCGGCTGTCGCTGATTTGAGACCACCTATAAGGTTTTGAAGACTGAAAAATAAGTGGGGTTATTAGAAAAATATGCGATAATGCTGTAATTATTGATGAATAAACAAAAACAAACACAATTGGAGAGAAATTTGGAAGTGTGTAGAAAAGAAGTTACGAGAGAGAAATTGGAGGGACATTAGCAAAAGGAGTATATTTTACGAAGGGGATTCTTATTTTTAGACATTTTGGTCACCTATTAATTTATAAAAAATCTCCAATACAAAAGGCAACAATTAATACTAACTCAATTTGATGGTAAATGCCTTGGCCAGCTTGCTAGCTAAGCATGTTAATTATCGTGGATTGCTTCATGAGAAGGGGAAATTTTTTACGATAAATGTGTTCACAATTCATTATGCACGTATAATAAATCGAGGTGGTGCAGTAATAATTATAGCAATCCACTGATTCGAGAAGTCCAGTTTCCTCGTAAGTTCATAACTTTTTCCGCATCACACCACTCAACTCGGTAATAGACTTTGGACATATCTCATTCAAACTCAAATAATTATGCTTTCCTTAACTAAGTCTCAATCAAGACACGTTAATATTCACACCTAAAATTACGATATTTGTAATTAACTTTCTTGGGCAAAAGTAGTTTGATTAGCAGAGAGAACACTACCTAACCTTAACTCTCAACCTGTCAGCCAACACTTGTTTAAACAAACCGTAGCAAAGGCTTATGGGACATAAATCCGTTGTGACTTGCGAGCTTGCTTAATTTTCGGAATAAGAGCAGTCACGGTGTTGTTTATACTTCACATCGAATTCCTATGATTAAGGCACCCCAGGCAGGCTCAAAACACTTTAACCCAAATTTCCAATAGAAGAGAGCAGGATGTACATTTGGCCCTAGGGCTTTATAGAAGGCCATTTGGAAATATGTTTTTGAAACTTCTTTTGTATAAACCACTTGAAAGCATTGAAAACATATCGTCAGGAATCCTGCGTTGAATGCTTGCAAGCACAACATCCAACTCCTTGCAACCTAGACTTGAAAACGCTTATAAAAATAATCCACTGCAATTTCGGCAATGCTATTCTTATTAACTTGCCACCACACACCATTGCTATCAATGATATTGAAAACAGTATATGTAGTCTTGCGTTTGGAAGCCCTCATATGAAAAAACTTTGCATTCTTTATCACCAGATTTAAGCCAATCAAGGCGGAATCTTTGAGGCCAACAGGCCTCTTCTCTATTCAACTAGGAGACACTACCTGATTAATTCTATTCAACTCATTTTTTTAAAATTATTATTGTTTTCTTTTCGTAGAGTAAAAATATATATCCTATTCCAACAATACTGAACATTATGCACCATCTCAGAAAGATCACCTACACTTGATTCATTCCTCTTTAATAAGATTATGAATATATTCACTTTGAACACAAACTTCTTCAAAATAGAAGTATTTATCAAAACCTCAAGTAAAATCGGTTTATGATCCATTACTTCTTTAAAGTGTATGTAATAATATGAGAAGAAGCCAGTATTTTGTTGTAAATGAGTTGTGAAATGAGAAAAACATGTTTGCTGCTGGCCACATGAGATCATTCTGTCATCTTCATAAAAAGGAAAAGTTATTCAGAAGTGAGAACTAAGCTGTCTGGATATTTTCCCGATTATATCAACTAACTTATTCGATAAAATCTTTTATAGTTTTCTGTTTTAAAAAGATTTTTATAGTTTTTTTTTTTTTTTAATAAAATATTTTATAGTTATATGAAAGGTTTTTAGATAAACTGTTTGAGAGGAATTGATTTTGTTTTAATTAAATTAAAAGCGACTCAAACCACCTAGTTTATAATTAAATGTGAAGACAATCAAATGTTTTGGATAGAGTTTATTTATAAAGGATTGATAATGAGATAGAATTAAATTAATACTAATTAATTATTGGCAAAAGTTGAGATGTTCAATTATAAGACCTTTGCACTAATATGTTGAAGTGGTAGGATTTAAGTCATTATCCCCTTCTCTAAATCCCAAATTACATTTAAAAAAAAATACTAATCAATATTTTTTTTTAAACTAACACTAATCAAGTTTTTGAACAACGTCAAACCAAGTCATGGGTATCTACAAATTTAGACTAACGAACCCATTTCCTAAACCAATCATTAAAAATACAAATTTTATTTGTTCTTAAAATCAATCTCCAATTTATATTTTCTAATGTATGTTTTTTTTTTTTTTTTACGTTCATCTTAACCAAACTCGTATTAATTCCATTGTTTTCCTATTATGTCTATTTCATGATCTCCATTTTGTCTCTCGTTTTGAATTTGTTTTATTCATCAAACTTATATAACAGTCATTTCTTTATATTCTAATTAATATAACACAGACATGCATGGGAAAATAACCTGTGAAATGCTCCTTTGATCAAGTCAACTTTCGTTACTTGAATTTCTTCTATAATTGTTTAAAATTAAATTAAAGATAAAATCTCTAATCTTTTGGGGGAAAAAAAAAACCGTTGAATATGTCATGCGTGTCCCTTTTTTTCCTATTTTATTGATTACATTGAGCTAAATAATGTAATTTCTGTATTTATTCACAACAACGCTCCCAGGTATTGGACGGTCTGAATGGGCTTTGCCGGACGCAATGAAGCGCCTCCTGAAAGACAACCAGGTGGTGGCTCCTGCCTCTTTCAAAAGTATACCACCTAATGAAAAACCTGTTGTGGGAAAGGACTGATCAGTGCCGCTAATTATTAGTAAATATTCTCTTTAATTTATGTAAACACGTGTGCATGTTACTGTTACCGATTTCCTCTGGGGTCCCTTTTCGGATTCTTTCTGTTTATTCGAGTTCTATTTTACATCCGGCATTAGAGGTGGACATTTCAAACCCAATCCGATAAATTCAACCCAATCTGATAAATCTAACCCAACCCGATTATTTTTTATTGGGTTGGATTGGGTTACATCTTAAAAAAATTAGTTGGATTGGATTGGATTGGGTTGAAAATTAAATTGGATTGAATTGGGTTAAAAAATTTTCAACCCAATCCAACCCGAACTTGACAAACATCTATCCCTAATTCTAAATCCAAGATTTTTTTCCCTCTCTAGAAGAACATTTGTTTAGGATAAAGATTAAGGACAACGTTTATGTCGAATTTACTTTTTTATTTGCAATAATTTGATCTTTATTTGTATTTATTTTATCTGTAATCAAATTACTAAGACTAAGAAAGTTATCAACTAAATTATTTGTACATTTGAGGTAAATTAAATCTAACTCAATCAACCCAACCAGACTATTATTGGGTTGGGTTGAAAAATTTTTAACCCAACCCACGTTGCGTTGGGAGATTTTCAACTCAACCCAATCCGAACCCGAAAACGTCCATTATACTTTTGAAGATTTAATGATAGCAAACAAGTGGCATTGACGAATTTTATTAAGATTATTGTCCTAGATTTTATTTATTTATTTATGCCTTTTTGTGGTGAATTGAACCTTTTTTTTTAAAAAAATATATGTAGTGACTTAAACTTTATTTGTATTAAATCTATTAAGTAATCAATGGAAATGTTTTGCATTTAAACAAGTTGATTAATAGGAATGTTTTGTATTTGAGCGAGGTGCTAACCCGATCGACTTAACCTAACCCAACCCAATAATTATTGGGTTGGGTTGGGTTGGGTTGAAGAATTGATTGGGTTGAATTGGGTTGAAAAATTTTCAATCCAACCCATATTGGGTTGAGGGATTTTCAACCCAATCCAATCCAACCTGAACCCGAAAACGTCCACCCCTATCCGGTATAGCCATGCTTTCTTTTTGCCGATCATGATAGCATTGCACCTGACTCATGCCATCATGGTGATACCTGTTTATGTCGGACAACAACGTGGCAGTCCCATGAGATTTGGGTCCTAATTCACTATAATTTCTACTGTAGTGTTACATTATTGCTATTAAGAGATGTTAACTCATATCCTTGTGAGATTTTAGTTTCGACCAAGTATGGTATTTCCTTTCTTATGCATTTAAGACCACACTTGTCGTTTTCCTATTTTGCAAGTATGATGATAATGCTGATGCAGATATACCAATTATGAATTGTGCGTGTATGGAAATCATTGCATATACTAGTGCTACAAATGATAAGCATGGAGAGGCTTCCAAAATGCAAACTTATGAGTGACAAATAATTTTATGTACGGTTTATGAGCGAAAATTCATAATTCTGTGTTTCGAATGTTATGCAACATCGTGGTATCAAGGTGTAGGAATAATTTGATTCTTCATTTTATCTTGATCCCACATGTGTTACACACTGTTTAAACATAGACTTTTATTATAAATGTCTGCTTCTGTTTGATACGAAAATTATTTTATTTATTTTATTAAAGATATATCCAAAAGAAGGTTTTAAAATATCTAGTTTAATTCTTTCTTTATAATCATATAAAAAGTCTTGGTTTTTCATGTTATCATTATTCATAGTTTTGTTGTTAGTCATTTGAAAGCAACTTACATTAATTTTTTCTTTATTTTAAAGCTCGGGTCAAATATTCATAATTCCTTTTTAAGGTTTGTGAGAATGATCAAATGCCCTATATTTTTTGTGCTTATTATGATTTTTTTATGGGCTTTTCCATTTGCTAAATGGATGAACTAGTCATTGTCACTGTTGTTATTATTATTATTATTATTATTAGGGGATTAAATTAAAATAAAATTATTCACATCTTGTATTTTTGGATAAGGATGAGACTTGAACCCTTAATCCTAAGAGATAAGGATAGAATTTGAATTTTTAACTTTTTAAAATCAAAAGAAGTGTTCAACCACTCATACTAAATGGTGGTGTGTCATTTTCACTGATTTTATGAAAATACATCCAATTAAAAGTTAATTATTTAATTCTATTAAAAAAAACAAAAGTAGTTGTTAAGTACATGCGAAAAAAGAATAATGGTCATTTAAAAATTGAGAATTTTTAATATATTTTAATTAATTAATGGTTTGATGAGTTAATGACCTTGCCATAAATTATTATTCCAAAATTTGGGAATGTTTTATGTAAACCATAAAGTGTTTTCTTAGTAGTTTTATGACTTAATCACTGGACAGTTATAATAAGTTTACTCGACCATTTGAAATGATTGAAATAAGGACAATTTTAATGTAAAAATAGTCGTTTAATTTCTTTACATTAACTTTATGTGATTAATAAATGAAAACTCTATCCCATATGGATAAATTATAACAAAGTAGAACGCTACACAAGGAAATAAGTGTCTCGTCCATTTGAAATACAATAACATAGTATTATGGGCTTGTGCTTGGGTCTAAGCAGTATATGTTTAAGCGTAAACGATTAGCCTTGGGGCTCTTTGCCTCATTGAGTCCAAATAATTTATTTTTAGATTTTAGTTTTAATTTATTTTTAATTTGACTTTAATTAAAATTCAAATTTTGTTTGAAGAGCACCACTCTTCCGACATTGATTTGGTAAACGGACATTCCTTTGATTTAATTACATTGTTTTGATTTAATTAATAAATTTCAATTTTGTCTGCAAGGTTACAATTCTTCAGATATTGTTTTTTATAAGGCAAACACTACTTAAATTGGAATACTTATTTTTCTTTCTAAATTCTGCATTCAATTCTAAGCATTCATTGTTCAAAGTATTTTATTTCTGATATGCAGTCATATTGCTTCATTATTCTATTGTTTATTTTAAAATTGGATTATATGTTTGAAATACTATTTGCTGTACATATATATAATTAATTCGTTGTTCACATTCCGATTGTTTGTCCAACAATATATTCAACCATCAATAAATTAATTTAATTAATTAAAATGAACATATTTTCATTTTATACTTACATAAATACTTTCTAAAAAAAAAAATTAGACAAGAAAAAGAAAACTAAAGTTTTTGTATTAGAGGGTTTAACTAATATCAATTTTGTGTATAGCTGTTGGATTTATTCATAGTCATTTAATTGCAATCTAAGAATTTGTAAAGTTACGCACTTTAAAGTTCAAAATTTAGAAAAACCGAGAAAAAAAATTTGCTATCTCTCATCTCTTACTATAGTAAACTAGTACAGTAGCAAACTTTATACTTTAAAATGAGGGATAATCCACTTTCCCCATTGTAGTTTAATATAATCTTTAATTCATTTTCTATAATTTTGAAGAATCTTATTTTATCCTCTATTATTACCGTTATTGAAATGACTGAAATGATCAAAGTGTTTTTATAGTTTTACCTTTCTATATTAATGGTCAAATTTTAACTTCCAAAGTCAATTTTGATAACAAGAGATTTTTTGATATTTTTATAAACTATAGAGATTATTTAATTTATTTTATATATTGATAAAAAAGATATTAACGATTTAAAAAAAAAAAAAAAACCTAGAGATTTTAGCATTATGTCGAAATAAATAGGAAAAATAAGATTATCACTTAAAATACTTTGGAGAGAAAAAGTATTGGGACAATCTTAATTAGCTCCTATTATATAATATAATCTTTAATTACTTCTGTATAGTTTATTGAAATTTTATTTTACCATTAAAATTTTATTTTAACTCTTGATATATAAAATAATGAAAAAGATCAATAAGATTTTGGACTTTTTTTTTAAATTACAAAGAGTTTTTTCGGACATTTTCTTAAACTACAGGGAGTATTGTGCCCAATTAATCAAACGATGGGGGTTGATGGCGATTTTTTAAATGAATGATGAATTTTGGCTATTAAGACAAACTACAGGGGGAAAAGGATTGTCCCAAAAGTATATTCAGGTTAAAAGGGTTGAACACGTGTCATCATACGAGTACATGGGCGGCCACCACAAAAAATTGGCGGGAAGTCCAACTGAAATTATAAACCCTAGAAAAGATTTAACAGTCAGACGGAGACCAAATCTTTCAAAATCAGAAGATGAACGCGGATCCTTTCGCTTGGATCTCCGGACTCTGCCACGTGTCCTCCTCTCAGGAAGATCGACTACGTCGCTGCCGCTTTGCTCACGAATCCGACGACGAAGAAGACGATGAAGAAGCCGAAGACGAGTCGGAATATTGCAGAGACGCTCCCGCCGGCATCATCATGGTATCTCCTCCCGACAGTTCCGCGACCGACGAACCAAATGACGACAATACCCCTGGGCAGTCCACCGACATCTTTCAGACCCCGCCAGAAGAAGAAACAGCCGGTGGTTGTTCGGAGGGAGAAAAGACGGTCGACTTGGGAGCGGATACTGATCTAGGGTTTTCAGAGGTGGAGTTGACGCAGAGAATCGACAGCCAAAATGAGGTACTTGATTGTGAATTAGATACAGTTAGGGATTTGAAGAGAGAATTAGCCACGAAAGAATGTTCAAGTGACTCTCAATTTAAAAAGCCTAAAACTTTGGATGAGAATTTGAATTTGGAATCCCCAAATCACTGTTTAGAGGCTGAATTGGCGGAAAGTAGACACCAGTCGAACTCGAATAGGGTTAGTTCATACGAAACTGAGGCTTTAGAATTAGAAAGTGAAGCAAGTGATGGGGTTTTAGGGTTTAGTGAGGGCTTAGAAGGTAGTAGAAGAAGTCGCGGAGGTTGTAACAATGGTGATGGTAAGGAAACTAGGAATGTAGGTAGAAAGAGCATAGAGGATATTGAAAAGTATAGATATGTTGGTGCGAGTGCTAATGGTGAAACGATGAGAACTAAAGGGGTGCGCGCATTGCCAGTTTCAGTTCTTGGGCAGCCAGAGACTGCCCGGAAGGAATTAGATTCGGCGAAGAATCATAGCGAAATCACACTTTTGGATGTGTTGAGGATGCTGGCGGAGAAGTGTGGTTATGATCGTAGTCTCGAGAAAAAAAGTATTTTGGATGTTGCAAAGAGTCGTGGCATGACTTTTCCATGATAATGGCATTTAAATTAGTTAAAGATGTTGCATCATTTAGTTAATTTGTGTTCATTGTAGAATTATGTTAAAAGGAGGATTTAAGGTAGAAGATGATGATTTTAAGAACTTCGATAAAGGGTGTAGAAAAAGAGAGAAGTATGATATCCTGGCTGTGAATTTATTTTAGCAGTTGTTGAAAGCTTTGATGGCAAGTGATGGGGCAGAGATAGAGGAGGTAATGTGACATTTTTGAGACTGGTTTGAGTTAAAAGTGGAAATTACTCTTGTTATGTTAAGTTAGTGGTGTACTGGAGTAAGGGAAATTTCCCTTAAGGTGCCAAGTTTGGAATGTTTGGAGCACAACGACATTTCCATACAGGAAATCTTGATTGAAACTTGATGTAATGTGAATCACTATTGTTCAATTTTCATGGGATATGTTCATGTTTGATTGGACTTTTGGATAAAGAAGTTGTTGGTTGCACTTATTTGTTGTGATAAAGTCAACCCCGAGTTTATGGTTCACAAGTCACAATTGAATTAAATTAAACAACAGGTGAAAGCTGAAAGGTACATCATTTCTTTTATTTTTTATTTATTTCAATTTTTCGGTGTCGAATCAAGTAATGTACAAAAATATCTATATGCACATCAACGCCTTGTCTGAGCAGTGCCTATTAAATTGAAATTTAAGTGGCTAACTCTATAAATGCAAGCAAAATGTTGCCCTCTTAAGTCAAGATACCAGCAGTAATTGACCCACTAAAATGGGCATATGCATTGAACATTTGGTATGTGCTAAGGTGGACAATCTTGACTTCTAGAGTTTTCTGTGGAGTTATAGGGATCTACCGATCTAGTAAGTAGGCAGGTTGTCCACAGATAAGGCCTTCACATATCAAGTATTGGTCCTTATTCATGAGTCTTTTTCTTGTTAATAAATTCACATTTCCTGCCTGTGAACAGCTTGTTTTATCGTTGCAACTTGCAAGTTCCTCGTGATTTTTATTCTCGTCTATTCATAAGACTGGCTATCATCCGCCGGTCCTCCTTTCTACGTTTTTCTTGGTGGGCAGATGATGACAAGTGAAGCTCAATGAATGATCGAGATTCAAGGCTGTAAGAACCAAGAATTTTCTCGATTCAAGCATCAAATAATGGATTTAAATTATTGTACACAATTTAATTAGCAGGAAGATGAATGAATGGAAGATTTAGTGCCCAATAGAACCTTCCAAATGTTAAAGGTTATAGGACTTTTACTCTTGGTTGTCCCATAAGTTTCTTAACAATGAAACCAAAGTGCATTAAACTAATAATACATAGCATGCTCAAACTAGATAGTGATCTCGACAAATTGGGGCATCCTCGGAATTGCTTGACTAACACTTGCCTCAAATATGCTATCAATGCAATTAAGTTTGTTCCCAAGTTTGCCTACTTGCCAAAACGAACGAGAAACGGAAGCAGCCTCAAGAGCAAGTTAGAGAGGTGTCCGTTTCTGTAAGTTTTTCCGTCTCATGAATTGACCATGGATGTTAATTATGATCTTAAAGACAACTTAAACACAATAACACAGTTGATCATATTCAAATCATCTCAACTTGAATGAAAGCTCGTGTTTGGGTTGCACATGATAAATCAAACCATGCAGATATCCTCTAAAAAGACATAATAATGGTTGTGAACGTCAAGTTCCTTCACATCAAATCTAGTTAAAAGCAAACCAACAAAAGGATGCTCAGATATTTTTTGCAAGGCAAAAACTACTGCATACATAACTCTGGAAATTACCACCTCTAATGCAATTTCGAGCTATATACTATAATCTGTTGTCAACCTATACAAAGAAAACCCACCCAAATTTATCTTTTAGCATTTCACATTCAAAAAGGTCAAGGGAAAAAGCGCAACCAACAAACCTCATTCACAGATCTTTTAGTATTTGGCATTGCAAAGTATGTGGATCCCAATCTCTGGACCTGGCAGAAGGCAGACCTATATAGCCCTAGTAATTTAAGTACTATTTGACAAATTCTGTTATGGTCGGACATGATTTGGGTATACTGAGCTACTACTAGTGCTAGCCTGTTGGCCAAAACTTAAAGTTGGATGAAGAAGCTCGGCCTGCACAAACGAGCCATTGGATGGCACGTCCAGCAGCAGATCCTGATCAGAACTTTCATCAACAAAATGGAGAGATTCCAGCATGAGGGAGCTACCATCAGGTGGCACAGCAAATAAGCTTCTTGGACTAAAGCATGAGCCATCAATGTCTATGTGTTCCTTGTTTTCGTAGGCAGCCTTCACCATTACTCTTTTGGGGCTTCTCATTGTATTCTTTGCATCTGAAAATGCAACAATACTTTTAGCTAGCAAATCCAATTCAAATGATCAAAATAGTTACATCATACAGTTGATATTTATGATAAATGTGATATGAATCTGTCAAAGAAAACTGTCACTTGTTTGTGGAATTTAGCAAATTAAATTATTAACGTTGATTCTTCAAGTTGAAAAAGCACTTGAATGAGGTGTATACACAGAGGAAAATAGATTAATTCAAAGTTGTAGCTTTAAGTTGTCCAGTTCATGCACTGAAGACATTTTATAAGCCTCATCCAGCTGTTTGTTAACTACTGATAAAAAAAATTTTAAAGCCTGAAGCTACAACCTTGAGCATCAGGACCTGACAAATGATCAGGAACAGTGTGTATGCAGGGTAAAGTATTTGACAGTTGTGGTTGGCTATTGTCAATACATGAATCATCTAACAGAGAAATAACTCTAATAATGTTCAACAAAATATAATTGGAAAATACTAGAGCAATAGGAAGCATTTTGTTCCATTAAAATCAAGGGCTAGAGGCTGAAGAATAGATGGTGAAGGATTCACTCAGCACATGTTATACCTGTTAGGTATATATCTGTTCCACTTTAAAGAACCCTAGTTGTTAGCCTCTTGTTTGGATTTTCTTTTTCCTTTTAATCTGAGAGTTCTTTCAACATTTGAACCAATGTCGTTTTTCAACCTTCGCATGCAGAAACATGGTTAATTAGGTTCTATTTTACTTTTGAAAAATTCCACCAAGACGTTTAGCTTACCTGGAAATTTTTTGTTTTGGCTATCACGTGATCTCTTGACACTTACGACATTATTTGATGTAATGATGTTTTGTCCTCTGGCAACAACAGACCCTCCACTACTGTTTCTAGCTTTCTGCACCCAAAAGTAAGCTTATAAGCAATAAGAAATTTGTTGATCAAGAAATAAAATTATAGTAAACATATGTGCATGAAACATTATTCCTACATTAAGACCCCCATTCAAACCTTGAGAAAATGATAGTGTTCCACCCAAGCGGATGTCATGGAATTGGAAAGTGCAAGCCTTTTCAAAGTCTTGCAGTCTTCACTTTTCACCGCTGAGAATGTGAAATCAAAGACTCCTTCTGCTAGCAGTTGCTGAAAGGAAGATAAGTTGTCCTTGAACTGAAGGCTATCAAACATGTTTTTGAGGCTGCAGATGCAATAATGAACCATCAATAATGTTTCTTAACTCTGAAACACTATCTTTAAAAGTTCCATGTGACCTGCAATGTGTCGTTAAGCATTACAAACACACATGCATAACACGTATGGCTATCACTTCCTTTCTATAGGTAAACTGATACCATCTAAAAAGAGTTCATTTGCACTCTTAATTCCTACAGAAACGAATGGGTGGGCTTCAATCTCTTAAGATTTCAGCGCCACCAACATTAATGTGGAAGACCTATGTGTGCTACTTTGAAAATTGCCAAAACATGCCATGTGAAATGGGCTTGTACCTCTTAAAACTAGAAATCATTTTCTTGTTTTCATAGTAGTTACGTATTCAAAATGTAAGATAAAAATATCAACCTATCCACATATTTAGTAGTGTCAAGCGGTGGTAGATACTTCAGTAAATGCTGCTGCTCCTCATTTGTCAAGTGTCCCATGAACTCCTTAAAGTTGATAATATCCTGCAACAGAAACAGAACCATGATATGTCTCTAATTTCAACAATTTAAAAGAGAACAAGATTTGAGCAATTTTATTTAGTTAGATTCACACATTCTTCGAAAATAAAAAACTTATCAAGGAATGGAAAACTTGGAAAGCATATATGCTACTTATATTAACATTTGTTGCCACCTAATAATAGTACACAGAAACTAAGGATGCTTTCTATAGGTACAACTTCGTCTCAAAATGTGAGAGTTTGTTAAGACATGGTTTTATAAACATAGGCACAACTTTTGGCATCTTCCATAATGCATGAATTCTATTTTAAAACCTAAACAGTACATAGTTAAATAACATCAAGTGTAAATGGTTTCCATGCAACTCTCAAACAAAGTGCAATAGAAAACTTACATTTAAGTCTATATTACATAGCGGTGAATTATGATTTCCCAGGATTTGAAAATTTTCATGGTGAGATTTCTCCCTGCAATTCCAAACAACAGAAATGTCAACCAAGATAAGATTCTCCTCCAATTTAGAGTAACAGATTTTTGAAGTGACTCTACCATATCACCTAAAATGCACACACACATTGTGTATTGCGGCAACTCCACCCACCCAAGTTTCCAATTTATCACATGATTTGTAACCCAGATTAATACAGATATAGCCCAAGTTTGCCTTTGACTCATGTTAAAGTGCCCTCATTTGGGTTGAGACCTACTCTAATGTCCATATTCTCAATTATATTCCATTTTCAGTTTGTGAAGATGACAGTGACGGATATAGGATTAGAAAAATAGTTGACACCACCGGTGTTCTTAACCTCATATGCAATCAACCAAAACATTTTTGAAAGTTCTAGAAACTAGGTAAGAAGCAGCATACCTCTTATGTTGATCTTGTTGCATGCCTTGTCCAATGAGGTTCTTAGTTTTGTCGATGCCACAACTTGAAAAGTTGCCAGTGTAGTTATAATTATGTACAGGAAGGCTAACTGAACCTGAATATGCCTCATTTGCTGAGTATTGTTTGTTTTCAACAGACAGGGAGCTAGCTTCAGATTCCTCTTCTCGAGCAATTGAGCTTGGATGTCTAATAAGAACACTCCCGTGTCCTATCTCAACAGAGACCATTGGTGTTTCACTCTCAAAAAGCAAATCTTCCTCAGAAGATCCAGAAAAGTATGAAGATTGTTGTTCATGTAAAATAGTATACAAATCTTTAGTAAGTTTCTCGACAGGAGATGGCTTTGGACGATTGACACAGGTTCTCTTCCTAGAGGGTACCACACTGTCCCACGCATTTGACTGGGCTGGACCTGAAACGATTAGCAGTATAAGAACATTTAGTAATTGTGTTTTCATGCAGCCAGCTGCTATCATAGCATAATTCTTGAGTATTAAATGATGCCAGTTTTCTTTATCTTGTCAAAAGATAAAGATTCAGTGAAGACATTATTTTTAAATTTTACTGTGAAACAATGAACCAGATATGCATCTTGATACTGAATCTAGTATGCAGCTGAGTTTCTTCCAGGGGTTGAAGATTAGTTTTATCCAGTGCTCAACCTGTCAAATCACTAGCATCTGCACTGCCAAATTGCACACAGCTCTCAGAATTAGATATGGCTGACCCAGAACTGGATCTATTACTTGTATCTTCATCAACAACCTTTCGAAAACCCTGGTTGTAATCAGAAGCAAATCCTCCGACTACAACATTATCATAATTTGACTTTCTCTTAGGAACTTTTACATCTTTGTTCTTGTTTATAGACATGCTCTTCACTTTGGAAACCCTGTGATCCTCATAATCATCAGGATCAGCCCGAGCATGAAGTGGGGTATAATTAACCAGCGTTCCCTTTGTTCTCCACCGAGACCCACATGCATTGCATAGTACCGGCTTATCAGGAGGCCCATTGCGCCAAAGAGGAGTGCCTATTGCAGCATTTGGTTATCAGCAATTAATAAACATAATTCTTAAACAAATCTATGTACAATAATAATTATAGATGTAAAATAGACAAGAAATTTAAGTACTGATCATCTACAGCATCATTACCATTCAATTTAAGTTTTATATAATTGTGAAAAGTATGTGCAGTTGTCATAATAGTATGTGGGATAAGTTGGAAGCTAGAAGAACATATGTATGCAAGCTATGGAAGTAGCATCTGCACAAATGAGCTATATGTTTACCATGATACAGTTCCAATACACTGTCCTCTCAGAGTGTGTTTTGTTTTTCTGAAATGGAACAAAGAGGAAAAGAAGAATACTACATTATGCATCTTTCATAGCAAAATATAATGATGTAGGAGAGCAACACCTAGTTCCATCAAACACATAGAGATGAGAAATGGATTGTGACCTCCAAGGTGTGGTTTTAAGTACTTCGTTGCAACATGAGCATAGCAATATTTGGACACAGTTAGGTTTTAAGGATTCATAATAAACAAATCGATATAGAATACTGTGATAGAAAACACGTATACTTGGTGACGAAAGGGAAGAAAGTTCTATTAAGCTCAAAGTTGTTAAACACATAGTAGAATAAGGACCAAGTAAAAGATTGAATGGCATAAGGAAACCCAACCACTGCCAGAAAAAGAAATACATGAGACAAATACGTGAGAAATTTTTTCCAGTATATTCCAATTTGTAATGCTCGATCAGTCTTGGATGAACAGATCACTGAATGATTTCACTATTAATTAATCTGGATACAACATTTCAATTTCTGACTCCTTTGTGCCCAGTCCACCAAAAGTATTAGGTTCTCACCCTTCTCAATATAAACAAACTTAAGTTATAACTATCACTTTCTCAATGAGGTAATTCGAAACCAAGCACTAGAGGTCCTTCGGACAAGCTTGGCTCAGCAAACAGATAAAGAACTATTGATAAGTTGACGCATTGGCATTGGGAGTGGAGTAGGTGGTGAAATCCTCAAAACAAAATTACAATCAAACGTGAAATAAAATGGAAAATCTTCCTCCTTAGACCATGTAGACATTTTCCTTAGCAATTCTTTCTACAAAACCATTTCTGAGTCTTCAGCTCAGAGACCTATTCAGCATTGTTTATCTCTTGGCTCATTCCAACTTCTAAGTAAATAAGCAGGCTAAAACACAAGAAGATAACATTCAACTGGAATTGGATCGTTCTTTTAGCTTCCATAAACATTTATTTTTGCAATATGGTGGCAGGCATGCAAAAGATATTTAGAACCTTTAATGCCACTTGAATTACTCCAGAATAAAAATCATTTCTAATTGCCATAACCATAAAAAGGAAATGGAGAAATACTGCAATGAAATGACATTAGGTGTTCGAGTTTCCAGAAACTAAAGAAACTTCCTTGAGGATAGATAAATAAGACAACCACAGCTCATTCCAAGGAATACACAATTAACCAGGTCTTGAAACCACAAACCAAACTATGTTGGACTAGACAAGGAAAAGTGTAATGATGAACACTTGGAATAAGTGACTTCTTAGCATCCGAATTCGATTAGTTTCAAGACTTAAGTTGCAAAACAACTATCTTTATAAGACAATTGAAGGCAATTTGGAATAAGAGCTCTACATTGAGCACTCACAAGCGAACAATTCGAAACAACTTCGACAATTGTTCATTTTCATAAGCAAGCCAGGGAAATCACAACATTAGCAGTATCACTTCCCACTGATTATGAGTGACAAAACAGTTTCAACAACAAACCACAAACTACTTTCAGCTATAACCTATCCTGGATTCACAACAATACAGAAATGTAGGCTACTTATTATCATTGAATATAATTTAACTCACTTTGCAATATTTTCTTGCATTGAATCATTCAGTTGACAAAAGAATTCACACAAAAACTTCAGTTTGACTTGGTATTTGGTTCTATTGACAGCTATGGAGCAATTCACCAATCTGATAATAGAATGGTAATTGCCCAGAATTCAATTGAGTCCTAACTCAACACTTGCACCGTGATTTATGTTCAAACTTTGAAAAATAGTCAAAGCAGAAGAACACAATCCAGGAGATATAGTAAAGTTTGACAAAACAAATGAGAAAAACAGAAAATGAATTGAATTACAAACTGTAATTGAAACCAGAACAGATATTCAGAGCAGCAAGCACAGCTGTGGTTCTAAATCAATACACAAACACAAACAGCACAACAGAGAAACACATATTCTGTTTGCATCATAGATTCATTTTTACCAATTGGCACATACACAGACAAATATATTGATTACCCAAAAAAAAAAAAAAAAGCACAATCAAAACTCAAGAACACAATTTTTTATCTTATTGTTTATCAAAAATGATAAATGAAAAAAAAAATGGAGAAACAAGAACTCACTTGTAACTCCACAGTGATAGCAAGGACCTTGCTTGCCCATGTCTCTCTCTTTTTTCTTAAGTGAAGAAAAATAATTCAAACAAAAATTTACAAACAAAAAGAGAGAAAAATATATATATTCACAAAAAGTTGGATTCAAAATGGAGAAAATATGTGAAAATATGGGTTTTTTTTATTATTTATTTATATTTGTTAAGGCTATTAATTTGTTCAAGCCTTATAAGGCATATACAACGCAACTGGGTACAAAAAGGCTTTTTCTGCAACAAACCCAGACACACAGTGTGCTCAACAAAAGCAAAAGCCAAACACCCAGAAGAGTTCTTTCACAGTTCAATATATTTCATAGTTTATATAGTTATATTATATATTACAAAGAAAAAAAAAAAAAAATACCCCAAAAACAAATCAACAAGAAGAAATGAAAAAGATTGAGAAGGGTATTTCAGCTGGGAATCTGTACAATCCAATGAAAAACAGAAAAGACCATTGAGAGAGAGAATCTAATAAATGGCTGTGAAAAGGGAAGGTGAAAATGTGAGAGAAGAGAAATAGAGAGAGAGAGAGAGAGAGAGAAAGAGTGTGTTTATATGCAATATGTGACCTTTTCTTCTTTGTATTGTATATCAAGTAAATGTTCAGCTTTCTCTACTTTATTTTGATGTTATTGAAAGAGAGAGATACATAGATAAATAAATGAATTTCATTTTTATTTTTGTTTTTTTAATATTATATTACATTGTTATTATATTTTGTAGCTTATAATGGAAGGAAAGCAATA
The DNA here is from genome assembly GCA_019925255.1 of Litchi chinensis. Classification (NCBI taxonomy): domain Eukaryota; kingdom Viridiplantae; phylum Streptophyta; class Magnoliopsida; order Sapindales; family Sapindaceae; genus Litchi; species Litchi chinensis. Next base: position 8,638,469 of record CM034470.1, on the reverse strand, counting down.
GAATATTATTGCATATATCCGGTTGACCGTCGACTTTTCTTCCATATTGTTAGTAATATTTTTCAAAACCCCAATTTATATAAATTTTGTTAGATAATAATAAAATCATGAATTACAGTTTTAGACGCGTTCGATATATATATATGTGATAAAATGATGTTATTTTATTAGTCTAGCAATTCACATTTTCATTCTAGATATTATAAGTTGGACTTTATCATCTTTATCAAAAATCTCGATTATATTATGATATTCAAGTTTTTATAGTCAGTGCATCATAACTTTTAAATTGTTAAACTATTAATCTCAGTCATTTATCATATTATATCGCTTAAAAACATTTTTCTCTCGTGTTTAATTGGAATGTAATTAATTGCTAAGATTAGTAGTCCAAACAATTTAAAAAGTTATGATATATAATCTATAAAAGCTATATATATTTATATATAAGGGTTTTTATAATCAAGTATATCTGATTTTAAAATATAATGATCAAATGTTTCAAAAAAAAAGTAATGAATAACTAATCAAATACATTCATTACATTTCTCTCCTAAAATAAATTATTTCTTTCATTCAATTGAAATGTAATAGATGAATTTAATTGGTTGGTTTTAATTTAAAATAAGGTATAATTGATTATAAAAATATTATACATATGAATAATGATATACTTTTTAAATATTTTATCTAAATCCATACTAAAGTGATATGGTATGTAAGTTATTAAGATTTTATAAATCCATATAATATATGTGTGTGTATATATAGACACATATAAAGCAATATGAAAAAAGGCCGAGAAGAACAAAAAAAGGTGAAAGAAACTAGAGAGTTTGTTTGGTTTGTTTTTAATTTTATTGATTTTTTAAAGATAATATTTATATTCTTCTGTTTACGTGATGACATGATGTTGATAAATATAAAATTAAATGGGTCTCCAAAAATGGAATAATCTAAAGCCACCCCCAGCATGGCGATTCGTGGTCACAACGCCATGTGTTGATATCTCATTGGTCCAGACTTGTAAGTATATCAACTTTGGCCCACTTGCTATGCTTTTGTGATTTAATTTAGATCTAAGGATGATAATAAGTTTGTGACTCGTTGTAATTTCAGTGCCCTGTCATCGTGGAATAAACCTTGTTAAAAGCAAAATCCCAAAAAACATCAATATGATAGGGACATTTAAATTTTTCCTACACAAAACCTTTTTTTTTTTTTTTTCCTTTTATATTTTTTCAATTTATCATTTATTTTAGAAAAAAGATCATTTTAGTTCCTAACTTTTGAAAAATGATCAAATTTTAACTATGTTTTAAAAAAGAACAAAATGGACCCTAACTTTTCGAAAAAGTGTCAAATTAGTCTTTTTCGTTAGTCAACTAACGGTCAAACTTAACGGATGACATGATATACAAGAGTAATTTTGTCATTTTAAGGATTAAAATAATTTGATCCCTTAAATTTTTTTCTTAATTTTTTTCAGATCATTTTAATCTCTAAAATGATAAAATTACCCTTGTACATTATGTCATCAGTTAAGTTTGACCGTTGGTTGACTAATAAGGAGAACTAATTTGATATTTTTTCGAAAAGTTAGGGTCTATTTTATCTTTTTTTTTTTAAATAGTAAAAATTTGATCATTTTTAAAAGTTAAGGACTAAAATGATCTTTCCCTTTATTATTTGCAAGCAAATTTAATAAGAAATAGAAAAAAAAAAAAAAAAGTACAAATAATATGCCCAACCCATGACACGAAGTGGGTATCCCATGAATTTGACCCATTTTGCTGCCATGTGACTTTCCTTCTCCCTTTTTTTTTTCCTCCCATTTTTTAAAATTTCCTACTTTGTGAATAATTTGGTCCACCATACCTCTAAATTGTACTATGAAAATGAACAAGACTGGGGACATCTTAGCCATCTGATTAGGTGGCTTTTCCATCGACAGATTTTGACCCAAAACCAACTGACATACGGCTCAATATCATGGTCAAGATGATGCTGTGAATTGGACGGCTAAGATTCACCAATCCCTTGGCCTTTAACAGAAGCCCTTGTGATAGCAAGTAACACGACTTCTTCAATAGGGTTTTACTAACTAGACATAAAAATATATATTATATATATATATATATATATAATTCAATGGTTTTGTGGACATGACCAACCTTTTTTTTATCACCATAGGCCATAGAGTCTTCAATCATTCACAATCTGATTAGATGAGATGAAGTCAATCACAAAATTCTTTACAACGCGTTTATATTTATTATTTTAATTTTTTATTCAAGATTGCAAAAATGTTTATACGTTGAGATTTCTAATTAGAAATATATTAGATGATACAATCGAGATAAAATATAAATTCTTAAACATATAATTCTATGAAAATCAATATATAATGATACATTTGAATGTCAACTAAAGCCCAATTAATCTAATATTTTATTAAAATCATTTTATTCCATTATGTTTTTTTTTTTTTTTAGCTTTAATGCTATTTTTTAAGAGTTTAATGCTTACTGTTAAGTTGTGGAAATTAGATTTTTACTTCTTCTATTATATTGAAAATAACATAGTGATTTTAAAATAAAAAACATAGTGTTGTGCACGTATACTCTTAATAAATTAACTAAGTAGTTTCCATTCAATTACGTGATAGAGGTTCAAATTCTATATTTAATGGGAGTTATATCTCTTAAATAATTTATAACTGTTAAAATTTTAAGTATTTTTAAAAGAAAGAGATATTATACCAACTTATAAAAACTTTATTGATCCCGCATATCACTATTTAGTTGAGATGGTCTAATTGATTATTGTGTTAGAAGTTTAATTCTCGTCGAGGGCACTCCAAGGCTTGTATGGACAGCTTTAATTATCTTTTGTTTATGCACACAACTAACATTTGATCTTGATAAGTTTTACCAAGCTTTCAATCATTAATCCCAATTAAAAAAAAAAAAAAAAACCTTTGTCACTAATAGAGATGATTAAATTACATCACTCGTTAATATCGATGGTTTGACACTTTCATTCATTAAAATATTGAAGATTTAATTTCTATTCATATTATTTTAAAATTTGTATAAGTATTTTTTTTTTTTTTTATTGATCGTATGAGTTATTTTTTTATTATAAAAATATATTTTAAGTCATGACATTAATGTTTGATTTCCATAAATTTTTAAAAATATTATATTTGGTTTAAAATGAGAAAATGGAGGGGAAAAAAAAGTCTATTTGGCTAGCTACACCATACTAATAATGTACTAGCAACTTAACAAGTCATGGCAATACAATTTAATGTTTTTAATTGGATCGGTAGATAATCAGAAAATGGACGAATTGAATTTCTCAGTAAATTTAAATACACATCTGGTCAAATTATACGTAATAGTAAAA
>CM034470.1:8618740-8634558 GCA_019925255.1 Litchi chinensis | reverse complement strand
CGTTTTATTTCACTGTTTTTTTTTTTTTTTTTATATGAAGAATATGTATATTATCATGATTCCTGTTACGAGTTTGGTTGATCATCTTAGGTAGATTAGCTTGTTGTGTGAAGTATAAGCTATCCTTTTTGCGCGCGCGCGCGTTTCTGCAGTGATTTGGAAACATTAGAATTAGAGGACTTCTTAAATGGAATTTGATTGGATAAACATGAAGTGATTGAGCCAGAACTGACATTTTTTTTTTTTTTGGTATTGTGTGGCGAGAGTTGTTATAGGTGGTGATGGTATTGAATTTGAATACAAGTAAAATGAAGGTGTAAATGGTGGAAGTGGATATGGGTGTGTATGATGGAAGGAATAGATGACTCAAGTTTCAGACAGAATGTGAGAACAAATTGGAATAGATCAGTAATGTTTTTAGGTTTTGGGAGCATAATTGATCGTCTTATTGTTCATTGTTGTCTAGATGTTATGTAAGTCATGTCTGTTCGGAATTACGATATTGATGTCGAAGCTTTTGGTGTTTGATGTAATCTGATGAAGTTATCCAGAGTTCTGATAGGAATTTAAATGCCGTTCGGTTTGTTACTCTGGGTCTTTCAATTAGTTTCTTTGGAAGTGCTTTTTGATAATCTTTCTTATATAGTCTCTTCAGAGACATCTGATAACATTGGAAAACTGGAATGATGCAGAGAATGATGTCCAGTATAATGTGTTCTGTAGTGCTTGTGCTCACATTGGCCTCCTATGCACATGGACGTTTAGTGGCTCGGCTTCAAATTTGGTTTTTGTTTTTTGTATAAGAAGAATGTGATAAAAACTTGGAATTGTATCTTTGTTCTAGTCTGGTTTGACTTTGAATTTTTTTTTTTTTTAAATTACCTCCTCTTAGCTCTTTTGTTATAAGAGGTTGAACTTTAATGGTTATAAGGATAAGAAGCTTGGGGTAATAAAAAAATAAAATAAAATAAAAGGACAGGAAAAATCTTCAAAATGAACATGAGCTGAGGGAAAAGGCATGGAACCTTATGATAAATGGTAAAGGTGTGGATAATGTTCCTAAAGTTGCAGGATGATACATAGCCAATATTTCCTGGCAAAAATATGTATTTTGGTGAGACTTTGATGAATGATGAGTTGATTGAGTTAAATAGTATGTGAAGAACAGGATAGAAATTTAAATGAAACTTTGTTGGTAAATTCTTTTTGTCCTTCTGGGTATAAATGGTTAAATTTAGTGCTTGACATGGAGTCGTCTAAACTTGAACTTTATTTCATGTTATATCACTACTAAAAGACATCTTAAAATATTGTATTTTTTAGTATTGAAATAAATTGGACAGATAATCTAAGTGCAATAGGAAATAAAATTTTGATCTTGTATCTTCATTTATTCTCTCTCCTGCTTCCCATTACTTCATGTAAGAAAAATAAATTTAAAGTCTGGGGAAACTTGTAAATCATCTAATTGAAGTTGCAAACTTCTAGTTCTGCAGTCATGATGGAAAACATGAATTCTGTTTGACCAAAATATAATGTTTTTGAAGGAGGTGTTGAACTGAATGATGTTGGCAATTCTTTGGGTTGGTTGTTTACTTTTTTGAATGGTTGAATTCAATAAGTACTAAAGATGATGTCAACATTAATGAACCAAACTTAAAAGCAGCTCGTAGTTTTCTTCTTTTCTTTAAAATGCTAGTGTCTTTGTAGAAGTGATTTTGATTATTTCTCGGTTGTAATTATTGTTTGAATAGTATGCCGTTCAATAAAATTCTTAAGGGCTCATGATCATAAATTTCATGTTGCAGTTGAGCTAGACAAGCAAAGCTTTTGTGATCTTAAAGTTGCAAACAACACTGAAAATCATGTTGCTTTCAAGGTGTGTCACTGTTACTTTACTGCTATTCATAAAGTTATTGTCACTGAGTGTATTGCGTTCTCAAATCCATTTCAGTAACATTTGATTCAAGTGTTTTCACTTTTGCTAGGTCAAAACCACTTCACCTAAGAAGTACTTTGTAAGACCCAACACCGGTGTAATACAACCATGGGATTCATGCATGATCAGAGGTGCTAGTTACAGTTTTGTCTTTCCTGAAAAGAAAAAAAAATGTATATATATATACATACATATGTATATATATATTCTGTGTGATCTTGATAGAAATTTCTTTTACCTTGAATAAAGAATGTTTTAGTGAAAAAATGAATTTGTCTGAAGAATAAACTGCTCAAATATGGTTGTTGATGCTCTTGGAGAGGAGGTAGATGTGAACAAAGTTGCAACTGGCCATTTAATAGATTTATATGAGGCAAAAATTTTAATAGTGGTTGGTATTTTATCGAAGAAATGTATTAGCTTACTTCATATATGCTTGCTTCCTAGGTTCTATGTATTAGCCTGCTTTTAATTATAAGTTCTGCCAGTGGCGATAAAAAGGAATTATAAATTTTGCCATTTGTTCCTTAGTTTTTTGACAAATAAAACTTGCTTATAACCAACCACTTGTTGCAGTTACGCTTCAAGCCCAACGAGAACCTCCTCCAGATATGCAATGCAAAGACAAATTTCTCTTGCAGAGTACGACAGTGCCTCCAAATACTGATGTTGATGAGCTTCCTGCGAATACTGTAAGAATATTGACCCAAGAAATTGTTATTTTGTTGATAATATAATGAAATTCAACTGATAGAGGGAATATTATGTTTAATTTTGCATTCAGTTTAATAAAGACAGTGGAAAAACAATTGAGGAGTGCAAACTTAGAGTTGTGTATATCTCCCCCTCAGCTCAAGGAAACTCTGAAGATGACGCATTAGGGAGCTCCGTACGCAGTTCCGATGCCAACTCTGTGAGTTTAATGGAATTCTGCATTTCATAGTTTCAATTTTGTAAATCCTATCTGGGATTTGGTAGATTGTGTGTGCACAACTAGACATGCCTGCATGAAGCGCAAGCATGTCTATGTATGCTGTGCCTGTGTGGCTGTGTGGACACATGCATTTCTGCTTGTGTTTGTGTTGTTAATATAGTTAGGTGAGGCAAAGCTACCTGCAGTATTGCAATTTGACAAACCTTATCCAACAATGTGGTACAATTTTTGGTTCATCTGTTGAAATGAAACCTATCTCAAGGTAGCACTTAAGAAGACTGATGTCTCTCTTTGTGCTAAAACTAGCATGTTGACATCTTAAAATCAAAAGCTTATATCCTATGATATTTGCAAAAATCATATGTTCAACATGCTTAAATATGATATTATTTTTAGGGGAGATGATTTAATTTCATGTGGTTGATCATCACAGCAGTCTCTTCAATAAGTTGAGGTGTTTGGAATGAAAAGTTGAATGAAGTTTTGAATAATCTCAACATTGTAGTATTGTACTCAGAATGATGTTAACCTAACAGAAAGGAAGCCCTGAAGAATGTCAAGTTGCCAGAATCAATGTCATTGGTTTGTTAGCAATAGTCATCACTTGTATCAAATGGTTAATGTTCAGAGTTGACATATTATCACCACTAATGCTTGCAACTGGAATCTCTTACTATCTTCTCTGTGCATTGTGAATGCATAACTCATAGTTTGTGTCTCACATCTTTGTTTGATGATCTATTTCTTACCTACTGAAGCTGTCCATATGATAATCTGTACACCTGTCTATTTGTAGAATAAACTTGCATGCAGTCAATCCTTCTTTGTATGTGGATTCTAGACTGACAGAACACTAGTTGCAAAAGGATCTTGAATGTATCGTTTAGTTTTTCCATTTTAAATCTGCTTTGAAGCTATTGTTAGGCAGCTACCCTAGAAACCATAGTTCTTTGCAAGCTTGTCACAATCATTTGCATTTTACTTCGTGTACTAGATATCGCTTAATTTATAATTGTTATTATTTTTAATAATTTCCTTTTCCATGTGATTCAGGCTTTACAGCATCTGAAGGATGAAAGGGATTCTGCTGTTCGCCAAACACAGCAACTACAACAGGAACTGGTATGCGTTCCTATTTGATAATATTTTCATAAATTTTAAGGGAGTTTCTTAGCTGTTAAAACTTCTGAAATTGCGAACTTCCAAGGTTCTACCAGAAAAGTTGGTTTCTTAAACCTGTATCAACATTTAGGTAATCTATAGTTGTGTACTTCTCTAAATTGAATCTTTGTTTTGACATATAACAACTATGGAAACCCAAATCAGAATTCTCAAGTTGAACTAAACTAATTTGGATGTTTCAGCATTTTGAGATGATTAATTCAAATAGAAGTCCATAAATTAAACATTGGAGGTTTGGTGATACATAGATGTGGCAACTACCACCAACAAAGAAAGGAAGAAGGATAAAAATTAAAAGAAGTTGTATGATGATAGGGCAACACTTTGGATATTTAATTGTGTGAGATCACGAAAGTGCGAATAACTTTCACGGTTATTATGATTCATTTCATAGTTATTCCCGGGTCAATTTGACTAGCTATTCTTCTTCCTTTTCTTTCACATGCTTTCCAATATATCATTAAACTGATCACTGTGAGGTGTGAGCTATGATCAGCTGGAGTTAAAAACTGGTTATTTTCCCTCGTAATTAGTTTATTAGATATAGTTCCATTGTTTTAGACATACAACTGCTGGTCCTAGCTGCAAGAATAATTAAATGACGTCTTGTCCTCCTTCAGGACATGCTGAAGAGACGAAAACTACGAAAAGGCGGCCCTGGGTTCTCCCTCATGTTTGCAGCCTTTGTGGGACTCATTGGAATCATGGTTGGCTTACTCTTGAACCTTTCATTGTCATCACCTCCTGCAGAATGACTTGACACCGTTTATGACTGCAGGATCAAATGTTCATCTACTTCATTGTATAATTTTAATTTTTCTGTTGGATGGGAAAGTTAGCCTGCTTCCTGCCCATCTTTTTGTATATTGGATGTTTGGGAAATCGTGTCTTGATAAGTTTGTTTCGCCAAATATGTTTAATTCAATTCATATGTTTTCTACTAGTGTGAACTCGGTAAATAGATTCTTGATTGAATTTTTTTGAAATGTGTTTTTGGCTGAATCCTCCATTAAACATGAGCTGCTGTTTTCGCCAGAGGCAAAAGATAAGATGACTTGCTAGATTTTCAAGTTGTTGGATGATATCAATTGAACAGGATCGTAGAGTCTTGACTGGAAGACTGGTTTCACGTCTAAGGGGATGCTGTAGTCTATAGATCCGAAGGTTAGAAGCTCTCTACATCTTCGTAAGTTGTTATCACTAATCAGTTTTAATCTGTAAATGCTAGTAAAACATGGGCAAGAGAGGAAGCCAGTACATTTTGAAGTTTGCCTCTTGAGTCCCAACAATGGCTTTGTGAAACAGAGTATGCAAGAGACTAAACAAATATCAATAATTCATCGTAGACTAGAATCAGTTTTGAGAAATGAAATCTTCCTGAGTTAAACTGACTCGACTATCATAAAGCATAGCACGATTGAAACTAGAAGGGATGATTCATCTAAGTTTGATATGAACTCTGTGCAGAAACATTTCTAGAGTCCCAACTCCTCATCAATTTGCTTTTCGCCTTTTCCAAGCAGACAAAGCAAAGAGGTCAAATTACTCCAAGTTGGCACAGCACAGGTGTGCCCCATGTGGATGCGTAGGTTCGAGTGCCGTTCGCAGTGATGCGAACAATCTTCGTTAGACCCTTCCTGTATGAGTAGATAAATTACGGATAAGTCTTTTAGAGTGGTAAGGGTAATTTTTCCCTTGAACAGGGGTTGTGATTTAGATTGTATCATAATGTCCATCATAATGGTCATGGTAGAAGAAATTAGCTCAAAAAAAAAAAAAAAAAAAAACAATGATTAAGCAAAGAGGTCAAATTAAAGAAATGTTATAAGCAATTTCACATAAAATTACTTGACTTGGGACATAGCATCGTGGGTATTTTGGTAAAAAAAGCTAGGAAGGGAATGAAAAAAAAAATAAGGGTTAACTATAATTGCCTGTCTTATGGTTTGACATAATGACACGAATAGTGCCATTTTAATGTTAATAATGTAAAGGCACCCTTAAGTCCTTAACCATTTAGACCCCAATTTATTTTAATGATTGACCATACTGACATTATAAACTATTCATATTACCATCCATTTAATTCATTTTTCTTTTAATATAATAATATTTTTGTAACTACTACCATTTTTATGACAACAAAAATAAGTTCAAAAAATAATAATTGTTTTTCCAAAAAAAAAAAGAGAAAGATAAACAAAATTAGAGGTCTTCCCTAATTGGTGAAGATTTATTGGAAAAACTTGAATGTCCTCTAAAATGGTTGGATTTTTGTAAAATAGCGAAAATCTATCATATCTCCTCTATTTTTGGAGTAAGTTCAATTAGACCGATCTCCTTTAAAATGAAAGAGATCATTTCACTTTTTATTTTATAAGTTCTATTTTTTTTATTTAGTTAATTAATTTAAATTATATTTAAATCTTTGAATAATATGTTATGCTTTTGTTGGACACTTTAAATTTTTTTATACATTTATTAACTTTTATATGAAAATGAATAGTTTACTTTATATTGTTACTGTTAAATCCACCGTTAAGAGATCAATTTGACTAGAGGTATCGTTGTGTTATTTTTATTAAATTGACACTACTTGTGTCATTATCTTAAACCACAAGGCCTGAATTTTGCAATTAACCTAAAATAAAAATTCCTCGAAGCAAAGCATTTGACAGCTCACAGTCCTCAGATAATCAGATGATTCAGGTCTAATTGTCTAAATCACACGGAAAATTTTCGTCTTGGCGGCAACTTCGCACGTGCGAAAACTCGAATCCCAAACGTGCCAAATTCCCGCCTCTTAGTCTCTCTCTTTCACACTTTTCTCTTGCTGATTCTGCGCACTCCGTCTCTGGAAACCCTAACTCTCTCTCCTGTCTCTCCCAGCTCGTGATGCAAAACAACCAACTCAGCACTGAGTCATCGTTGGAAAAGGCATGGCACGTGGTGGCCCTGCTCCTCTCAGTGGGCCGCGCCGCCCAACCCGCCGAGGTCGCCTCCCGATGCACTCTCTTTCGCGCCACACCTGACCTCATCCTCTCCCTCTGTCTCATCCCTAACTCGCCGATTTCACTCACTAACGACCTCTGCATCACTCTCTCTCTAAATGCCCTACTTTGTTTTGCTGGATTTGTAGCCCGAAATTTCGCTCTAACAGATGATGCTTTCAAGCCCCGGATCGAACGCGAATCCCGCTCCACGGACTTCCTCGATGTGTTCTTTAGGAAGCGAAAGCGATTTCTTTTTGATAATTCCGATGGCAGTGAAGGTAATTTGCTTTTGTTTTTGTTTTTCTCTTTTGTGGTTTTGGAGTTGGATTTTGATTTGCTTGGTTGGTCATTTTCAGTGCCTTTGCCTAAGAGAGCTACAAATTCTTTAACTAAGGTAATTTTTAGTTAATTGATTTGAGTTTTTGTATTTGCTGATTTATTTACTGTTTTTTGTTTTTTACAACAATTTATTTACTGTTTTAGTTGCTGTTAGCTGTGATTAGGCTATCAAAATGCGTTTTTTTTTTTCCAGTCCTTTGTTAGCAACTTGAATATAATTTAAAAATAATAATTATTTGATTTATTACCCAAGCCAACTCCAAATTTGCAGTTGAATTTCATATGGCAGATTATTATTATTGTTGTTGTCGTCGTCGTCGTTGTTTTTTGAGAATATAGAATGATGAAACAGATTGATTTCGGTGTCAACTATCATGAACATATTTATTTGTTTTTTCATTTTACTTTTAGATGTCTTGATTTTGCTTTTGTTTTGTAAGGAAAACACAGTTCTTTTAGAAATTAGTCTATCTCCCATTCTTGTTGAATTAAAATGTTGTGTAGGTACATTATTTTATTACCGATGGTTGCGGCAATAGCATAAAAACACAGCCAAATGACATTTCGGTCATGGTAAATCAAGTGAAGCTTGAGTCTCCCTTGTTCTGCAAATCTAGTTCTGGACAGTTATGTTATAAGCTTAAAGACATGGAACGTTTAGAAGGTGAAGTGAATATAAATTTGTTTGGACAAAGGATGGTGTCCAAACGATTAATGGCCAGTGATGTGGACTCAGAATCAACTCTTCCACCTAGATTTTTAGATCTTGATTTGCAACTAAATTGTCTAGAAGATGTGAGACAAAGCAATATATCATCCATGGAGGCTGGGAAAGTTGATGATGCTTGTAAAGCTACAAATGTTGAAGACGTTGATTGTGAAAAGAATATTGAAGAGAGGGAGGAAAAGCTGTTATTTGACTTAAATCTCTTCCCACCATCTGATACTGTCCTGATTGATGTGCCACCTGAATGTGAACCCATCCGGGGTGACATTGTGATTTGTGATGATAATAAGGCATCTTTGGGTAGAGAGTCCAACACCATGCCTGCAGATACCAGGGCAATTGCACCAACTACAGAGCTTCCTGTTGCCAATAAGCAATCTATGAAATGCTCTGCTAAGAGAAAAATCTTTGGCAAGGATGGAATGGATTCAAAATTACAAGCTAACAGCAAGTCTACAGGGCATAGCAAAGCATTTGGCACTCCTAAAGAGAAGCAACAATGTAAAAGAGATCAGATGTCAGTCAGCATTTTGCGAAAAGCGAAGCAGAACCTCTATGACATGGGTATGAAAGATCAAAAGGGAAATTCTACATCTATTTCTTCTAAGGTAAGCTTTGAAAGTATCACATATTCGGATATCATATGCTAATTTTATTGTCTGAGATATAGTTTCTTCATATGAAATAGCACTTGATCTGTTTTATTAGTTTAGTTATATTATTTTGAGATCTATTGATGCTTGCTTTGTAGGATCAACCAAAGCCAAAAGTACTGCCTATTTTTGAGTTATATACTGTGGAAGAGGAAGAAGGTTCAGGTATTTCTCTTTTTCTTCATTTTCTTTCTCATTCCAGCCAACCTCTTTGTCATCCTTGGTTTTGGGTCTTGACCTTCACTAAAATCCCAATTGGTAGGTGGTTATGGCACTGTTTACAGAGCACGGAGGAAGAATGATGGAACTGTAGTTGCTATTAAATGTAAGCGTGACACAAGCCATCTAATGTCATATTGTTGTCTTTTCTGATTTTTTGTCTGTGTATTGAGGTGACATGGATGCACTATGTATGACCTAGGAAGTCAGAGGATTGTGGTAATTGTAGGTCACATGAATTAGCACTTCCCTGACACCAAGTTGCATGTTTATGACTCTACAGGCCCTCATACAAATGCAAATAGACAGCATGCTAACAATGAATTGAAAATGCTAGAGCGTTTTGGGTAAGGTCACTATGAATGTTTACTACATGAAATTTTCTTGATTTAGAGGTCAAGTAATTGTGATTTATGATATGCAAGTTACTTCCTATTGATGCAGGGGGAAAAACTTTATAATAAAATATCAAGGATGTTTTAAGAGTGAAGACTCTGATTGCTTTGTTCTAGAGCATGTTGAGCATGATAGACCTGAGGTAACTATCAACTTCTTCAATGTCCATATTTTGTTGGTTTCCCTGTTTGACTTTAATTTTCTTTTAACTATCAGGTACTCAAGAAAGATATAGATATCTCTCAGTTACAGTGGTATGCCTACTGTATGTTTCGAGCACTTGCAAGTCTGCATAAGCAGGTATTCAGTTTAGCCATGTATGTTCTACATTACATTGATGTACTTGCATGTTAAGGAGGTAGTGATCCTTAGATGCTTCATGTATTTGCAGGGAATAGTTCATAGAGATGTTAAACCTGGCAACTTCCTTTTCTCTCGCAAGGCTACCAAAGGTTATCTTATTGATTTCAATCTTGCTATGGTTAGTGATACTTGTCTTGATGTTCTAATGTTCTTCTTTGAGTTGTTTATACTTATCGTTCTTTTCCAGCTTCTGATTGTATTAAATTGTTTATACTTATTTTTCAATTTCATCCTTGCTTCTACAGGACCTGCATCAGAAGTATGGAATCATAAGTAAGCTCTTTTTTAAAAAAAAAAAATTATTCCACAGTAATATATTTCAGTATAAAATTGGTAGAATTTAATTTTCAGAATGAATACTTTAGCTGCACTGCTTTCATCTGAAGGTGGTTTTGTAAGCAAGAACTAATAGTTTAAGCTGTTGAATAACATAGAAGGATTAAGTTGACAGTTAATAATATGCCTAATTATGTTCATTATTCATCTCCCTTTTTGCAAGGGTGTTTTTTTTCTTTTTATTTTTTAATTGCTTAGTTCCATCCATCTTTGGCTCAAGATCACTCAATCATCTTTAACCCCCTTAAGTTAAATCATCTTTTGACAAAATTCTTATCTCATAATTGAGTATTGCAGTTATTTCTCCCAAGATTTTCTCTTATCACTGCATGGTTAGACATTTGAATTAATAAGATATTTTATTTTATTTTACAGATAAATCAAAGGTGGAATATGATATAAGCTTTGATCATTCTACAGTTCCACGTGCCAAGTACATACCTCCCTCCCACAGTAGGAAGATCCCAAGTGCTAAATTCATGGATGCTGTTAAATATGAGGCAACAAGGGGATCCAAATTCAATTTAGAACCTAAGAACCTAAAAAAGAAGGCTGTGGGACAAATGAAGGCCAACAATGACTTGGGTACTCGGAATGTACTCAACAGTCAAGGGGCAGACGGTTCTGGCATAACTTCTGCCAAAGATGTTACAAGCACTAGGACTCCTTCTGCGGAAAGGCTGAGAGAACCTTTACCATGCCAAGGTAGGAAGGAGCTCATCAGCTTATTGCAGGAAGCAATGAGGAGTCAGAATCATGAAGCATCGCCTATACCAGCTCCTATGAGAAAGAGGGTTGCTGCCCCTCCTGCAAAGTTGGACAGAGAGCTTGTGTATCTCACTCCAATGCCTGTGCACTCAACTGGTAATACTGTTGCTGGAGCTGGCTTGATGAAGACCAAAGGTACATTTCATATATAAGACTTGGAAATTTTGGTTTGACAAAACCTGACCCTTTATGGAAATTAATAATATTTTGTCTCTTATCAGGGAATGGAAAACACAAGAGGGAAGGTCCTTGTGCTGGAACCAAAGGCTTTCGGGCTCCTGAGGTCAGCTATCATAGTCAACTTCACTTAATGCTTTAAGCCTTATAGATCCATCACCAAGTACTTATTTGGTTTCACCCCAGTACTTCAGGGATATTTTGCAGCATTGCATCTTCTGAACTGAAAAACATAGGTGCTTGGACAGGGATGCATGCCAACTTTACTCAAGAAAACAGTGTGATATTCACTTATAAAAATCTTCCTAAGTCAGTTTGTGTTGAGGACTGCCAGTTCTTAGCATGTTCATGAAAACCTATATAAGAAAACTGTGAGTTTAGGACAGAGCTGCAGTTAGTAGGTCCTCTAGCATGGAAAATATTTTATTTGTTTATCTAAACTTTGTGGTGCCAAGTCACTGCCAACAGCTGGGAAATGGAGTGCTGCTCATCTGAGTTTATTATTAGTGACCAATTATCAGACTATACTATTAATACTTAGTTCATTTGAATGTCAAGGGGTTTTTTACTCTCGTTCAGTGCACATAAGGGATCGATCAATGGATTCATTTTTTTTTCTTTTCTTAGCTGTTATCTTTATTTGAATTTGTGCAAGGTGCATCATCTTATTTAGTAAAAAAATTACAAAAGCATTTCTTGTGAATTCAACATGTACTATTAAGGACCTAAAAGTAATTTGCTTTTCAGTGTTTTAGGCTTTTCATGTGTCCCAGATACCAGCTATTGATTAAACAGGAAAAAACTGAAGAATTCTTATCCTTACCTTTTTGTTTGTCTGTCCAAAAGATTGAAACAAAAAAGTTTCAACCTTCTGCTGCTTAACATGAGTGAGAACTTGTCTGATTAAATGAAACAATGAAGTCTCATGTACAGTGATGTGAACAGGTCTTGTTCAGATCTCAACATCAAGGTCCCAAGCTTGATATATGGTCTGCTGGGGTCACCTTACTCTACCTAATGATTGGGAGAACACCCTTTTTTGGCGAACCTGAACAGTAAGAACTCCCTGCTTCTGATCCTAAAGCATTTATGCAGTTTGGACTTATCTTGTTCTTGATTCTGATATTTGATAACCCTATTGCTGTAATTATTAGGAATATAAAGGATATTGCAAAGTTGAGAGGCAGTGAAGATCTATGGGAAATTGCCAAACTACATGACCGTGAATCTTCATTCCCTGAGGTATTTTATTAATTTACATTCTGATCTAAGCAATGCCAAGTTAATTATAAAATTTCCTACTAGTTCTTATCATTGTATTGCAGGACCTCTATGATGTACGATCTTTGGCACCTATGAACTTACGAGACTGGTGTCGAATGAACACAAAGAAACCGGAATTCCTAGAGCTAATACCGGATTCTCTATTTGATCTGGTGGATAAGTGCTTGACAGTGAACCCAAGATTGAGGCTGAGTGCTGAGGATGCTCTCAAACATGAGTTCTTTGCTCCATGCCATGAGAGCCTAAAAAAGCAGAAGCTGCGCAGGCAGGTGCTCAACCTTGACAACAAAACAAGCAATCCATCACAAAAACAAAGCATTGCCAAACCCATGAAGATATCTCACTAGCTAGATTGATCAGCATTTTGCAGGGTATAATCATTTTTTAAACTTAAATTTGTAGTTATAGCTAGCCCTCTGTTTGCAGCTTCTGTGATCTCAATCTTTCTTTTTTGCATTTGTTAATGCCGTAAACTGTATAGTTTCTTTCATTTATTTTCATTCTTGTAGTTTCTTGTAAATTTACTTCTTCAAAGTTGTAATTGTAGTTGTATCAATTACATGAATGAAAATCATATTTTATGCACATGCTCAATCCGCCAGCTGAAATAGCTATATTTCTTCAGGAAGATAAAATATTGTCAATACACTTGATTCCAAATACGAAAAATATAATATGACATCACTTTAGCTGTCTTCCAAAAGTCAACAGAACACAATAGGAGAGCTAAACATGGTACGTGTCTCAGGCTCCATTCTTGACCGAAAATGGTGTTGTAAATTGTGAGAGAAATAAACAGTGCCTTGCGTAAAAGTTAACAGGAAATGACTCTTGTCGATGACAAAAAGAATATTATTGTAGCAAGCAACTGAAGGGAACTTGAGTTTTCAGCAATGAATGCATGATGTTGTCGCTCTTTCATCTTTATCGATAGGACAAAGTGTCAAGTTTCACTTTAATAAATTCCCTTGATTATTACGACATCGAAAGTTTCATTGGACTATAGTCACAGAGGCTGTAATAAACCTCGTCTTTATAATTATCGTATTGACGATTTCATTAGGATTTCACTATATTTTCGATCAAGATTTTACGTCTTACAGTGGCTTGATTGACATGAATTTGTATCTTCCTTACGAGGAAAAAAATAGTGACCACCTGCACGAAAAGACTTTTCATTATTCTGAAGTATTTTCAAGTGACAAAGATCATCTAAGGCCACTCAGAAATCGCTTGGCTCAGTGGGGCAAAGTGCACTTGCATAGCTTCGATAAACAAAGCGCCGTAGGTTGGAGTATGGCCCACCAAGAATAGCTAATTATGGTGTAATCCCCATTAAAAAAAAGGACAAATTACATAATAATCCATATAGATTAAGGATTGTTTTTCCATTAGTTTGGGATCTCATTCTTCCTTTACTATAAAGAGCAAGGTTTAATAAGTATTATTGTCCAGATTGATCTATAAGAATTAATTTCTAAAGAGCTCGGTTGTTTATAACTAGTAGCTGTAGTAAATTAAAAAAAAAAAAAAAAGATCTAAGGCCAAGCTTAAAAATTGCCTGTTGAAATCATGGTTATTAACTAAACAAGGGATTTATAAATCATTGACGTAACCGATGTAGGACTTAAAAATATGACGTGGCGATATCTGATTGGTACTACCACGTAGATCAAAGTCATACGATAGCTTAGTAGCTAAGCAATGCTTAAAATAAGATCTCTTAATTGCCGTTAGCATAGGGCTTAGTCAACCTTCCATTGTAGAGTACAATATATGTGTCCTCTATAACCACGAAATTTCCAGAATAGCCTCTCAGTTTCCCAAATTACCCCTCAACCATTGGATAATTCTAGTAGCTTCTGAACCTAGTGTTAATGCAATACAAAGACGGGCCCAGACAGACCAATCAGGACACGAACAATAAAATATAGCTCTTTAACGAAAGGGCAGTATTGTAACTTGACACGGCTAGATATTTCGAACGAACCTCCTCAACGAACCGCTATAAATTCCATCTGTCTTCTCCATCAATAAATAAAAAGTTAATTCTTCGTCAATTTATAAAAAAGTCATTTAGCCGACGAATTTTCTCGCGGTTTCTCTGTACCCAAGCAACGATGGACGCGGCGTTCTCTTCCTTCTTCGATTCTCGACATGGATCGCGCTGGGACTCTTTCAAGAACTTTAACCAGATCTCACCCGTCGTGCAGTCCCACCTTAAACAGGTATTTTCTTTGTTTATTTTAGCGGATGTTTTTTTCCCCCGTTCTGGTCAACAACTTCATTCTTCGGTAGAGAGATAAACTTCCTATGATGTGATTTTTTTCTAATAAAGTGTTGGAATTATACAATATCTATGTTTCGAATAATCTAGTCTCGCATCTGATGTGTAGTTTCTCATGAAATTTAGGTTTCATTTTAGTTTTGGAGAAAATGGAGAAAAATCGGATCTTTAGTTAATGAACATTTTTATGTGATAAATCGGTTGTCCATATTGCTGTGTATATTATAGATCGATGACAAAAGGACTATAGTGGAAGTTGCGATTGAGTCTTGATGGTTGCATAGAGTTGGATTATTAACATATTTGTTTAATGTAATTGGAAAATTAGGTATATCTATCCTTATGTTGTGCACTGGTGGCATCAGCTACTGGAGTTTATCTGCATCTCCTGTGGAATATTGGTGGTATCCTTACCACATTTGCAATGATCGGATGCATTGCTTGGATGCTTTCAACTCCACTTTTTGAAGAGGTACTGTCTTTGTTAGTTTTTTTAATGGTAGGTTATTTTATGTTTCTTGTACTCACTTTCGATTTTGAGATGTTTTGCTTCTTGGTGAGCAGCGCAAAAGGGTTGGTCTATTGATGGCGGCTGCCCTTTTTGAAGGGGCTTCGATTGGTCCTCTCATTGAGTTGGCGATCCAAATTGACCCAAGGTATATGTCCCTTTTGTTTGTATCATTTGCTGGATCATAGCTGTGAGTTCTTGTTTCAAAATTGGATTGTTGTATTTTGGGCATCATTGTGGACCTTGTATCGACATGATAAGTTTTCATTTGTGGTACAAATGTGATGGTATAATCTGTTTCACATTTGCTTTCTTCTTTAGAAAACATATTGGATAGTATGCTTTACTGTTGCTCTATGTTTTCATCATTTAAAAAAAAAAAAAAATTAAAGTGCTTGGCTTATACTTCCCTATGGAATTTGTTGATATATTGTATTAGTTCTAGTTTTTTTTTTTTTTTTTTTTTTTGCTGTATGATTAAGTTACTTCTAACAAGTCAATTGATTGATTGCTTCCAAGGTTAATGGTAATGATTATGAATTCTTTCCTTGTAACAGTGTCCTGATCACGGCATTCGTGGGAAGTGGGTTGGCCTTTGCATGTTTCTCAGTAGCAGCTATGGTAGCAAGGCGCAGAGAATATCTGTACCTCAGTGGCTTGCTTTCGTCTGGCTTGTCCATGCTTCTCTGGTTGCACTTCGCTTCCTCTATCTT
>CM034470.1:8383425-8618240 GCA_019925255.1 Litchi chinensis | reverse complement strand
TGGGGGTTCTACAGCGCTCTTCAAGTTTGAGGTGAGGGGATTAATTAAAGGTTTTAACTTTGGTTGTGTGAATCTTGTCTTGTTTGGTGTTTCATTGTTGTCAATACTCATTTGCAAGCTGCTTCCATATTAATCTGTGCATGCATGACTATCTTTATGCAGTTGTACTTTGGGTTGTTGGTGTTCGTTGGCTACATTGTTGTGGACACTCAGGATATAATTGAGAAAGCTCACTTTGGTGACCTAGACTACGTGAAGCATGCCCTGACCCTTTTCACGGACTTTGTTGCTGTCTTTGTTCGCATTCTCATCATCATGGTAAGTTATTTTGGAATAACATTACCCACCAGCTTTCAATTTCTTAGGTTGATTACTTGATTTGTAGGATAAATCGTGATGTAATCTGTGTAATGATGCTATATATTTTGGTTGTGCAGCTGAAGAATGCAAATGAGAAGAATGAGAAGAAGAAGAAAAGGAGAAACTGAATATCTTAGTGGGTGGGTGGAACACTGCTACCTTTTGTTAACTATGGGTTGCAAAAAGCAAAGTTGTTGTCTATACAGTCAGTGTTTTGTTTTTCTTTTCCTTATTTCGAAGCTAAACCAGTGTTAACACTTCCAGATGTTTCATGTGTCTTGCTTAGTGGTGTTGGTAATTGTCTAATTTTGCTGATTGTAAAGGGTTTGAATCCTCCTGAAAACTGAAGTGCTGATTTCAGTTTTTTTCTCTAAATGAATTTACTGTTTGCAGTGTATGGCGTTGTACTAGTTTGAATTGATCTTATGGGTAATGGCAATTCTAGCCTTTTGGGTGGCCCTGCAAGTGTGATCCGGTGGAAGGAGTTCATCGAAGAAATTCATTACGTGTTTGGTGGAAAAATGCTGCGGGCCACGAAAATTCGATGGGATTTTAAGTACTGTTTGTTTAGATAAACTTGTGAGGCACGAGTCGCACGACTCACGCGGAGAGAGAGGAAAAAACATGCTTGGAGCGGGGGTTTAGTATTTTATTGAGGGGCTGGATATTACGGGGGCCAGTATCGGCTGTCGCTGATTTGAGACCACCTATAAGGTTTTGAAGACTGAAAAATAAGTGGGGTTATTAGAAAAATATGCGATAATGCTGTAATTATTGATGAATAAACAAAAACAAACACAATTGGAGAGAAATTTGGAAGTGTGTAGAAAAGAAGTTACGAGAGAGAAATTGGAGGGACATTAGCAAAAGGAGTATATTTTACGAAGGGGATTCTTATTTTTAGACATTTTGGTCACCTATTAATTTATAAAAAATCTCCAATACAAAAGGCAACAATTAATACTAACTCAATTTGATGGTAAATGCCTTGGCCAGCTTGCTAGCTAAGCATGTTAATTATCGTGGATTGCTTCATGAGAAGGGGAAATTTTTGACGATAAATGTGTTCACGATTCATTATGTACGTATAATAAATCGAGGTGGTGCAGTAATAATTATAGCAATCCACTGATTCGAGAAGTCCAGTTTCCTCGTAAGTTCATAACTTTTTCTGCATCACTCCACTCAACTCGGTAATAGACTTTGGACATATCTCATTCAAACTCAAATAATTATGCTTTCCTTAACTAAGTCTCAATCAAGACACGTTAATATTCACACCTAAAATTACGATATTTGTAATGAACTTTCTTGGGCAAAAGTAGTTTGATTAGCAGAGAGAACACTACCTAATCTTACTCTCAACCTGTCAGCCAACACTTGTTTAAACAAACCGTAGCAAAGGCTTATGGGACATAAATCCGTTGTGACTTGCGAGGTTGCTTAATTTTCGGGATAAGAGCAGTCACGGTGTTGTTTATACTTCACATCGAATTCCTATGATTAAGGCACCCCAGGCAGGCTCAAAACACTTTAACCCAAATTTCCAATAGAAGAGAGCAGGATGTACATTTGGCCCTAGGGCTTTATAGAAGGCCATTTGGAAATATGTTTTTGAAACTTCTTTTGTATAAACCACTTGAAAGCATTGAAAACATATCGTCAGGAATCCTGCGTTGAATGCTTGCAAGCATAACATCCAACTCCTTGCAACCTAGACTTGAAAACGCTTATAAAAATAATCCACTGCAATTTCGGCAATGCTATTCTTATTAACTTGCCACCACACACCATTGCTATCAATGATATTGAAAACAGTATATGTAGTCTTGCGTTTGGAAGTCCACATATGAAAAAACTTTGCATTCTTTATCACCAGATTTAAGCCAATCAAGGCGGAATCTTTGAGGCCAACAGGCCTCTTCTCTATTCAACTAGGAGACACTACCTGATTAATTCTATTCAACTCATTTTTTTTCAATTATTATTATTATTTTTTTCGTAGAGTAAAAATATATATCCTATTCCAACAATACTGAACATTATGCACCATCTCAGAAAGATCACCTACACTTGATTCATTCCTCTTTAATAAGATTATGAATATATTCACTTTGAACACAAACTTCTTCAAAATAGAAGTATTTATCAAAACCTCAAGTAAAATCGGTTTATGATCCATTACTTCTTTAAAGTGTATGTAATAATATGAGAAGAAGCCAGTATTTTGTTGTAAATGAGTTGTGAAATGAGAAAAACATGTTTGCTGCTGGCCACATGAGATCATTCTGTCATCTTCATAAAAAGGAAAAGTTATTCAGAAGTGAGAACTAAGCTGTCTGGATATTTTCCCGATTATATCAACTAACTTATTCGATAAAATCTTTTATAGTTTTCTGTTTTAAAAAGATCTTTTATAGTTTTTTTTTTTCCTAATAAAATTTTATATTTTTTTTAAATGAAATATTTTATAGTTATATGAAAGGTTTTTAGATAAACTGTTTGAGAGGAATTGATTTTGTTTTAATTAAATTAAAAGCGACTCAAACCACCTAGTTTATAATTAAATGTGAAGACAATCAAATGTTTTGGATAGAGTTTATTTATAAAGGATTGATAATGAGATAGAATTAAATTAATACTAATTAATTATTGGCAAAAGTTGAGATGTTCAATTATAAGACCTTTGCACTAATATGTTGAAGTGGTAGGATTTAAGTCATTATCCCCTTCTCTAAATCCCAAATTACATTTAAAAAAATACTAATCAATATTTTTTTTAGACTAACACTAATCAAGTTTTTGAACAACGTCAAACCAAGTCATGGGTATCTACAAATTTAGACTAACGAACCCATTTCCTAAACCAATCATTAAAAATACAAATTTTATTTGTTCTTAAAATCAATCTCCAATTTATATTTTCTAATGTATGTCCTTTTTTTTTTTTCGTTCATCTTAACCAAACTCGTATTAATTCCATTGTTTTCCTATTATGTCTATTTCATGATCTCCATTTTGTCTCTCGTTTTGAATTTGTTTTATTCATCAAACTTATATAACAGTCATTTCTTTATATTCTAATTAATATAACACAGACATGCATGGGAAAATAACCTGTGAAATGCTCCTTTGATCAAGTCAACTTTCGTTACTTGAATTTCTTCTATAATTGTTTAAAATTAAATTAAAGATAAAATCTCTAATCTTTTGAAAAAAAAAAACGTTGAATATGTCATGTGTGTCCCTTTTTTTTCCTATTTTATTGATTACATTGAGCTAAATAATGTAATTTCTGTATTTATTCACAACAACGCTCCCAGGTATTGGACGGTCTGAATGGGCTTTGCCGGACGCAATGAAGCGCCTCCTGAAAGACAACCAGGTGGTGGCTCCTGCCTCTTTCAAAAGTATACCACCTAATGAAAAACCTGTTGTGGGAAAGGACTGATTAGTGGCGCTAATTATTAGTAAATATTCTCTTTAATTTATGTAAACACGTGTGCATGTTACTGTTACCGATTTCCTCTGGGGTCCCTTTTCGGATTCTTTCTGTTTATTCGAGTTCTATTTTACATCCGGCATAGCTATGCTTTCTTTTTGCCGATCATGATAGCATTGCACCTGACTCATGCCATCATGGTGATACCTGTTTATGTCGGACAACAACGTGGCAGTCCCATGAGATTTGGGTCCTAATTCACTATAATTTCTACTGTAGTGTTACATTATTGCTATTAAGAGATGTTAACTCATATCCTTGTGAGATTTTAGTTTCGACCAAGTATGGTATTTCCTTTCTTATGCATTTAAGACCACACTTGTCGTTTTCCTATTTTGCAAGTATGATGATAATGCTGATGCAGATATACCAATTATGAATTGTGCGTGTATGGAAATCATTGCATGTACTAGTGCTACAACTGATAAGAATGAAGAGGCTTCCAAAATGCAAACTTATGAGTGACAAATAATTTTATGTACAATTTATGAGCGAAAATTCATAATTCTGTGTTTCAAATGTTATGCAACATCGTGGTATCAAGGTGTAGGAATAATTTGATTCTTCATTTTATCTTGATCCCACATGTGTTACACACTGTTTAAACATAGACTTTTATTATAAATGTCTGCTTCTGTTTGATACGAAAATTATTTTATTTATTTTATTAAAGATATATCCAAAAGAAGTTTTTAAAATATCTAGTTTAATTCTTTCTTTATAATCATATAAAAAGTCTTGGTTTTTCATGTTATCATTATTCATAGTTTTGTTGTTAGTCATTTGAAAGCAACTTACATTAATTTTTTCTTTATTTTAAAGCTCGGGTCAAATATTCATAATTCCTTTTTAAGGTTTGTGAGAATGATCAAATGCCCTATATTTTTTGTGCTTATTAATGATTTTTTTATGGACTTTTCCATTTGCTAAATTGATGAACTAGTCATTGTCACTGTTGTTATTATTATTATTATTAAGGGATTAAATTAAGATAAAATTATCCACATCTTGTATTTTTGGATAAGGGTGAGACTTGAATCCTTAATCCTAAGAGATAAGGGTAGAACTTGAATTTTTAACTTTTTAAAATCAAAAGAAGTGTTCAACCACTCATACTAAATGGTGGTGTGTCATTTTCACTGATTTTATGAAAATACATCCAATTAAAAGGTAATTATTTAATTCTATTAAAAAAAAAAAAAGGTAGTTGTTAAGTACATGCGAAAAAAGAATAATGGTCATTTAAAAATTGAGAATTTTTAATATATTTTAATTAATTAATGGTTTTATGAGTTAATGACCTTGCCATAAATTATTATTCCAAAATTTGGGAATGTTTTATGTAAACCATAAAGTGTTTTCTTAGTAGTGTTATGACTTAATCACTGGACAGTTATAATAAGTTTACTCGACTATTTGATATGATTGAAATAAGGACAATTTTAATGTAAAAATAGTCGTTTAATTTCTTTACATTAACTTTATGTGATTAATAAATGAAAACTCTATCCCATATGGATAAATTATAACAAAGTAGAACGCTACACAAGGAAATAAGTGTCTCGTCCATTTGAAATACAATACAATAGGGAAAATTGAAAAAATGGCGTTCCCAAAAAATGGCCACCGTCTGGTTCTGGGCTCGGCTGGTTCGCGACCACCATCGCGAACTAGATCCAACTCAGGAAAAAAAAGAGAAAAAAAGGAAAGAAGAAGAAGAAGAAGAAGAAGAGAGGGTGGGTCAGTGGAGGGAAAGTTTTAGAGAGAGAATCAGAAATGGGGTGGGTCAGTGGAGGGAAAAACAATGGTAAATGGTAATTAGCTGAACCATTAAGGGTATTTTGGACCAAAAAGAATCATGCTGCAGGAAATTCAAAAAAAAGAGCTAATATCCCAAAGGGTCATTCAAAAAGGGTTATATTTGGTTAAAACCCAATACAATAACATAGTATTATGGGCTTGTGCTTGGGCCTAAGCAATATATGTTTAAACGTAAATAATTTATTTTTTTAGATTTTAGTTTTAATTTATTTTTAATTTGAATTTAATTAAAATTCAAATTTTGTTTGAAGAGCACCACTCTTCCGACATTGATTTGGTAAACGGACATTCCTTTGATTTAATTACATTGTTTTGATTTAATTAATAAATTTTAAATTTAAATTTCAATTGAATTCATAATTTTGTCTGAAAGGTTACAATTCTTCAGATATTGTTTTTTATAAGGCAAACACTACTTAAATTGGAATACTTATTTTTCTTTCTAAATTCTGCATTCAATTCTAAGCATTCATTGTTCAAAGTATTTTATTTCTGATATGCAGTCATATTGCTTCATTATTCTATTGTTTATTTTAAAATTGGATTATATGTTTGAAATACTATTTGCTGTACATATATATAATTAATTCGTTGTTCACATTCCGATTGTTTGTCCAACAATATATTCAACCATCAATAAATTAATTTAATTAATTAAAATGAACATATTTTCATTTTATACTTACATAAATACTTTCTAAAAAAAAAAATTAGACAAGAAAAAGAAAACTAAAGTTTTTGTATTAGAGGGTTTAACTAATATCAATTTTGTGTATAGCTGTTGGATTTATTCATAGTCATTTAATTGCAATCTAAGAATTTGTAAAGTTACGCACTTTAAAGTTCAAAATTTAGAAAAACCGAGAAAAAAAATTTGCTATCTCTCATCTCTTACTATAGTAAACTAGTACAGTAGCAAACTTTATACTTTAAAATGAGGGATAATCCACTTTCCCCATTGTAGTTTAATATAATCTTTAATTCATTTTCTATAATTTTGAAGAATCTTATTTTATCCTCTATCATTACCGTTATTGAAATGACTGAAATGATCAAAGTGTTTCTATAGTTTTACCTTTCTATATTAATGGTCAAATTTTAACTTCCAAAGTCAATTTTGATAACAAGAGATTTTTTGATATTTTTATAAACTATAGAGATTATTTAATTTATTTTATATATTGATAAAAAAGATATTAACGATTTTTTTTTTTAAAAAAAAAACCAAGGGATTTTAGCATTATGTCAAAATAAATAAGAAAAATAAGATTATCACTTAAAATACTTTAGAGAGAAAAAGTATTGGGACAATCTTAATTCGCCCCTATTATATAATATAATCTTTAATTACTTCTGTATAGTTTATTAAAATTTTATTTTACCATTAAAATTTTATTTTACCTCTTGATATATAAAATGATGAAAAAGATCAATAAGATTTTGGACTTTTTTTTTAAATTACAAAGAGTTTTTTCGGACATTTTCTTAAACTACAGGGAGTATTATGTCCAATTAATCAAACGATGGGGGTTGATGGCGATTTTTTAAATGAATGATGAATTTTGGCTATTAAGACAAACTACAGGGGGAAAAGGATTGTCCCAAAAGTATATTCAGGTGAAAAGGGTTGGAACACGTGTCATCATACGAGTACATGGGCGGCCACCACAAAAAATTGGCGGGAAGTCCAACTGAAATTATAAACCCTAGAAAAGATTTAACAGTCAGACGGAGACCAAATCTTTCAAAATCAGAAGATGAACGCGGATCCTTTCGCTTGGATCTCCGGACTCTGCCACGTGTCCTCCTCTCAGGAAGATCGACTACGTCGCTGCCGCTTTGCTCACGAATCCGACGACGAAGAAGACGATGAAGAAGCCGAAGACGAGTCGGAATATTGCAGAGACGCTCCCGCCGGCATCATCATGGTATCTCCTCCCGACAGTTCCGCGACCGACGAACCAAATGACGACAATACCCCTGGGCAGTCCACCGACATCTTTCAGACCCCGCCAGAAGAAGAAACAGCCGGTGGTTGTTCGGAGGGAGAAAAGACGGTCGACTTGGGAGCGGATACTGATCTAGGGTTTTCAGAGGTGGAGTTGACGCAGAGAATCGACAGCCAAAATGAGGTACTTGATTGTGAATTAGATACAGTTAGGGATTTAAAGAGAGAATTAGCTACGAAAGAATGTTCAAGTGACTCTCAATTTAAAAAGCCTAAAACTTTGGATGAGAATTTGAATTTGGAATCCCCAAATCACTGTTTAGAGGCTGAATTGGCGGAAAGTAGACACCAGTCGAATTCGAATAGGGTTATTTCATATGAAACTGAGGTTTTAGAATTAGAAAGTGAAGCAAGTGATGGGGTTTTAGGGTTTAGTGAGGGCTTAGAAGGTAGTAGAAGAAGTCGCGGAGGTTGTAACAATGGTGATGGTAAGGAAACTAGGAATTTAGGTAGAAAGAGCATAGAGGATATTGAAAAGTATAGATATGTTGGTGCGAGTGCTAATGGTGAAACGATGAGAACTAAAGGGGTGCGCGCATTGCCAGTTTCAGTTCTTGGGCAGCCAGAGACTGCCCGGAAGGAATTGGATTCGGGGAAGAATCATAGCGAAAGCACACTTTTGGATGTGTTGAGGATGCTGGCGGAGAAGTGTAGTTATGATCGTAGTCTCGAGAAAAAAAGTATTTTGGATGTTGCAAAGAGTCGTGGCATGACTTTTCCATGATAATGGCATTTAAATTAGTTAAAGATGTTGCATCATTTAGTTAATTTGTGTTCATTGTAGAATTATGTTAAAAGGAGGATTTAAGGTAGAAGATGATGATTTTAAGAACTTCGATAAAGGGTGTGGAAAAAGAGAGACGTATGGTATCCTGGCTGTGAATTTATTTTAGCAGTTGTTGAAAGCTTTGATGGCAAGTGATGGGGCAGAGATAGAGGAGGTAATGTGACATTTTTGAGACTGGTTTGAGTTAAAAGTGGAAATTACTCTTGTTATGTTAAGTTAGTGGTGTACTGGAGTAAGGGAAATTTCCCTTAAGGTGCCAAGTTTGGAATGTTTGGAGCACAACGACATTTCCATACAGGAAATCTTGATTGAAACTTGATGTAATGTGAATCACTATTGTTCAATTTTCATGGGATATGTTCATGTTTGATTGGACTTTTGGATAAAGAAGTCGTTGGTTGCACTTATTTGTTGTGATAAAGTCAACCCCGAGTTTATGGTTCACAAGTCACAATTTAATTAAATTAAACAACAGGTGAAAGCTGAAAGGTACATCATTTCTTTTATTTTTTATTTATTTCAATTTTTCGGTGTCGAATCAAGTAATGTACAAAAATATCTATATGCACATCAACGCCTTGTCTGAGCAGTGCCTATTAAATTGAAATTTAAGTGGCTAACTCTATAAATGCAAGCAAAATGTTGCCCTCTTAAGTCAAGATACCAGCAGTAATTGACCCACTAAAATGGGCATATGCATTGAACATTTGGTATGTGCTAAGGTGGACAATCTTGACTTCTAGAGTTTTCTGTGGAGTTATAGGGATCTACCGATCTAGTAAGTAGGCAGGTTGTCCACAGATAAGGCCTTCACATATCAAGTATTGGTCCTTATTCATGAGTCTTTTTCTTGTTAATAAATTCACATTTCCTGCCTGTGAACAGCTTGTTTTATCGTTGCAACTTGCAAGTTCCTCGTGATTTTTATTCTCTTCTATTCATAAGACTGGCTATCATCCGCCGGTCCTCCTTTCTACGTTTTTCTTGGTGGGCAGATGATGACAAGTGAAGCTCAATGAATGATCGAGATTCAAGGCTGTAAGAACCAAGAATTTTCTCGATTCAAGCATCAAATAATGGATTTAAATTATTGTACACAATTTAATTAGCAGGAAGATGAATGAATGGAAGATTTAGTGCCCAATAGAACCTTCCAAATGTTAAAGGTTATAGGACTTTTACTCTTGGTTGTCCCATAAGTTTCTTAACAATGAAACCAAAGTGCATTAAACTAATAATACATAGCATGCTCAAACTAGATAGTGATCTCGACAAATTGGGGCATCCTCGGAATTGCTTGACTAGCACTTGCCTCAAATATGCTATCAATGCAATTAAGTTTGTTCCCAAGTTTGCCTACTTGTCAAAACGAACGAAAAACGGAAGCAGCCTCAAGAGCAAGTTAGAGAGGTGTCCGTTTTTGTAAGTCTTTCCATCTCATGAATTGACCATGGATGTTAATTATGATCTTAAAGACAACTTAAACACAATAATACAGTTGATCATATTCAAATCATCTCAACTTGAATGAAAGCTCGTGTTTGGGTTGCACATGATAAATCAAACCATGCAGATATCCTCTAAAAAGACATAATAATGGTTGTGAACGTCAAGTTCCTTCACATCAAATCTAGTTAAAAGCAAACCAACAAAAGGATGCTCAGATATTTTTTGCAAGGCAAAAACTACTGCATACATAACTCTGGAAATTACCACCTCTAATGCAATTTCGAGCTATATACTATAATCTGTTGTCAACCTATACAAAGAAAACCCACCCAAATTTATCTTTTAGCATTTCACATTCAAAAAGGTCAAGGGAAAAAGCGCAACCAACAAACCTCATTCACAGATCTTTTAGTATTTGGCATTGCAAAGTATGTGGATCCCAATCTCTGGACCTGGCAGAAGGCAGACCTATATAGCCCTAGTAATTTAAGTACTATTTGACAAATTCTGTTATGGTCGGACATGATTTGGGTATACTGAGCTACTACTAGTGCTAGCCTGTTGGCCAAAACTTAAAGTTGGATGAAGAAGCTCGGCCTGCACAAACGAGCCATTGGATGGCACGTCCAGCAGCAGATCCTGATCAGAACTTTCATCAACAAAATGGAGAGATTCCAGCATGAGGGAGCTACCATCAGGTGGCACAGCAAATAAGCTTCTTGGACTAAAGCATGAGCCATCAATGTCTATGTGTTCCTTGTTTTCGTAGGCAGCCTTCACCATTACTCTTTTGGGGCTTCTCATTGTATTCTTTGCATCTGAAAATGCAACAATACTTTTAGCTAGCAAATCCAATTCAAATGATCAAAATAGTTACATCATACAGTTGATATTTATGATAAATGTGATATGAATCTGTCAAAGAAAACTGTCACTTGTTTGTGGAATTTAGCAAATTAAATTATTAACGTTGATTCTTCAAGTTGAAAAAGCACTTGAATGAGGTGTATACACAGAGGAAAATAGATTAATTCAAAGTTGTAGCTTTAAGTTGTCCAGTTCATGCACTGAAGACATTTTATGAGCCTCATCCAGCTGTTTGTTAACTACTGATAAAAAAAATTTTAAAGCCTGAAGCTACAACCTTGAGCATCAGGACCTGACAAATGATCAGGAACAGTGTGTATGCAGGGTAAAGTATTTGACAGTTGTGGTTGGCTATTGTCAATACATGAATCATCTAACAGTGAAATAACTCTAATAATGTTCAACAAAATATAATTGGAAAATACTAGAGCAATAGGAAGCATTTTGTTCCATTAAAATCAAGGGCTAGAGGCTGAAGAATAGATGGTGAAGGATTCACTCAGCACATGTTATACCTGTTAGGTATATATCTGTTCCACTTTAAAGAACCCTAGTTGTTAGCCTCTTGTTTGGATTTTCTTTTTCCTTTTAATCTGAGAGTTCTTTCAACATTTGAACCAATGTCGTTTTTCAACCTTCGCATGCAGAAACATGGTTAATTAGGTTCTATTTTACTTTTGAAAAATTCCACCAAGACGTTTAGCTTACCTGGAAATTTTTTGTTTTGGCTATCACGTGATCTCTTGACACTTACGACATTATTTGATGTAATGATGTTTTGTCCTCTGGCAACAACAGACCCTCCACTACTGTTTCTAGCTTTCTGCACCCAAAAGTAAGCTTATAAGCAATAAGAAATTTGTTGATCAAGAAATAAAATTATAGTAAACATATGTGCATGAAACATTATTCCTACATTAAGACCCCCATTCAAACCTTGAGAAAATGATAGTGTTCCACCCAAGCGGATGTCATGGAATTGGAAAGTGCAAGCCTTTTCAAAGTCTTGCAGTCTTCACTTTTCACCGCTGAGAATGTGAAATCAAAGACTCCTTCTGCTAGCAGTTGCTGAAAGGAAGATAAGTTGTCCTTGAACTGAAGGCTATCAAACATGTTTTTGAGGCTGCAGATGCAATAATGAACCATCAATAATGTTTCTTAACTCTGAAACACTATCTTTAAAAGTTCCATGTGACCTGCAATGTGTCGTTAAGCATTACAAACACACATGCATAACACATATGGCTATCACTTCCTTTCTATAGGTAAACTGATACCATCTAAAAAGAGTTCATTTGCACTCTTAATTCCTACAGAAACGAATGGGTGGGCTTCAATCTCTTAAGATTTCAGCGCCACCAACATTAATGTGGAAGACCTATGTGTGCTACTTTGAAAATTGCCAAAACATGCCATGTGCAATGGGCTTGTACCTCTTAAAACTAGAAATCATTTTCTTGTTTTCATAGTAGTTACGTATTCAAAATGTAAGATAAAAATATCAACCTATCCAGATATTTAGCAGCGTCAAGCGGTGGTAGATACTTCAGTAAATGCTGCTGCTCCTCATTTGTCAAGTGTCCCATGAACTCCTTAAAGTTGATAATATCCTGCAACAGAAACAGAACCATGATATGTCTCTAATTTCAACAATTTAAAAGAGAACAAGATTTGAGCAATTTTATTTAGTTAGATTCACACATTCTTCGAAAATAAAAAACTTATCAAGGAATGGAAAACTTGGAAAGCATATATGCTACTAATATTAACATTTGTTGCCACCTAATAATAGTACACAGAAACTAAGGATGCTTTCTATAGGTACAACTTCGTCTCAAAATGTGAGAGTTTGTTAAGACATGCTTTTATAAACATAGGCACAACTTTAGGCATCTTCCATAATGCATGAATTCTATTTTAAAACCTAAACAGTACATAGTTAAATAACATCAAGTGTAAATGGTTTCCATGCAACTCTCAAACAAAGTGCAATAGAAAACTTACATTTAAGTCTATATTACATAGCGGTGAATTATGATTTCCCAGGATTTGAAAATTTTCATGGTGAGATTTCTCCCTGCAATTCCAAACAACAGAAATGTCAACCAAGATAAGATTCTCCTCCAATTTAGAGTAACAGATTTTTGAAGTGACTCTACCATATCACCTAAAATGCACACACACATTGTGTATTGCGGCAACTCCACCCACCCAAGTTTCCAATTTATCACATGATTTGTAACCCAGATTAATACAGATATAGCCCAAGTTTGCCTTTGACTCATGTTAAAGTGCCCTCATTTGGGTTGAGACCTACTCTAATGTCCATATTCTCAATTATATTCCATTTTCAGTTTGTGAAGATGACAGTGACGGATATAGGATTAGAAAAATAGTTGACACCACCGGTGTTCTTAACCTCATATGCAATCAACCAAAACATTTTTGAAAGTTCTAGAAACTAGGTAAGAAGCAGCATACCTCTTATGTTGATCTTGTTGCATGCCTTGTCCAATGAGGTTCTTAGTTTTGTCGATGCCACAACTTGAAAAGTTGCCAGTGTAGTTATAATTATGTACAGGAAGGCTAACTGAACCTGAATATGCCTCATTTGCTGAGTATTGTTTGTTTTCAACAGACAGGGAGCTAGCTTCAGATTCCTCTTCTCGAGCAATTGAGCTTGGATGTCTAATAAGAACACTCCCGTGTCCTATCTCAACAGAGACCATTGGTGTTTCACTCTCAAAAAGCAAATCTTCCTCAGAAGATCCAGAAAAGTATGAAGATTGTTGTTCATGTAAAATAGTATACAAATCTTTAGTAAGTTTCTCGACAGGAGATGGCTTTGGACGATTGACACAGGTTCTCTTCCTAGAGGGTACCACACTGTCCCACGCATTTGACTGGGCTGGACCTGAAACGATTAGCAGTATAAGAACATTTAGTAATTGTGTTTTCATGCAGCCAGCTGCTATCATAGCATAATTCTTGAGTATTAAATGATGCCAGTTTTCTTTATCTTGTCAAAAGATAAAGATTCAGTGAAGACATTATTTTTAAATTTTACTGTGAAACAATGAACCAGATATGCATCTTGATACTGAATCTAGTATGCAGCTGAGTTTCTTCCAGGGGTTGAAGATTAGTTTTATCCAGTGCTCAACCTGTCAAATCACTAGCATCTGCACTGCCAAATTGCACACAGCTCTCAGAATTAGATATGGCTGACCCAGAACTGGATCTATTACTTGTATCTTCATCAACAACCTTTCGAAAACCCTGGTTGTAATCAGAAGCAAATCCTCCGACTACAACATTATCATAATTTGACTTTCTCTTAGGAACTTTTACATCTTTGTTCTTGTTTATAGACATGCTCTTCACTTTGGAAACCCTGTGATCCTCATAATCATCAGGATCAGCCCGAGCATGAAGTGGGGTATAATTAACCAGCGTTCCCTTTGTTCTCCACCGAGACCCACATGCATTGCATAGTACCGGCTTATCAGGAGGCCCATTGCGCCAAAGAGGAGTGCCTATTGCAGCATTTGGTTATCAGCAATTAATAAACATAATTCTTAAACAAATCTATGTACAATAATAATTATAGATGTAAAATAGACAAGAAATTTAAGTACTGATCATCTACAGCATCATTACCATTCAATTTAAGTTTTATATAATTGTGAAAAGTATGTGCAGTTGTCATAATAGTATGTGGGCTAAGTTGGAAGCTAGAAGAACATATGTATGCAAGCTATGGAAGTAGCATCTGCACAAATGAGCTATATGTTTACCATGATACAGTTCCAATACACTGTCCTCTCAGAGTGTGTTTTGTTTTTCTGAAATGGAACAAAGAGGAAAAGAAGAATACTACATTATGCATCTTTCATAGCAAAATATAATGATGTAGGAGAGCAACACCTAGTTCCATCAAACACATAGAGATGAGAAATGGATTGTGACCTCCAAGGTGTGGTTTTAAGTACTTCGTTGCAACATGAGCATAACAATATTTGGACACAGTTAGGTTTTAAGGATTCATAATAAACAAATCGATATAGAATACTGTGATAGAAAACACGTATACTTGGTGACGAAAGGGAAGAAAGTTCTATTAAGCTCAAAGTTGTTAAACACATAGTAGAATAAGGACCAAGTAAAAGATTGAATGGCATAAGGAAACCCAACCACTGCCAGAAAAAGAAATACATGAGACAAATACGTGAGAAATTTTTTCCAGTATATTCCAATTTGTAATGCTCGATCAGTCTTGGATGAACAGATCACTGAATGATTTCACTATTAATTAATCTGGATACAACATTTCAATTTCTGACTCCTTTGTGCCCAGTCCACCAAAAGTATTAGGTTCTCACCCTTCTCAATATAAACAAACTTAAGTTATAACTATCACTTTCTCAATGAGGTAATTCGAAACCAAGCACTAGAGGTCCTTCGGACAAGCTTGGCTCAGCAAACAGATAAAGAACTATTGATAAGTTGATGCATTGGCATTGGGAGTGGAGTAGGTGGTGAAATCCTCAAAACAAAATTACAATCAAACGTGAAATAAAATGGAAAATCTTCCTCCTTAGACCATGTAGACATTTTCCTTAGCAATTCTTTCTACAAAACCATTTCTGAGTCTTCAGCTCAGAGACCTATTCAGCATTGTTTATCTCTTGGCTCATTCCAACTTCTAAGTAAATAAGCAGGCTAAAACACAAGAAGATAACATTCAACTGGAATTGGATCGTTCTTTTAGCTTCCATAAACATTTATTTTTGCAATATGGTGGCAGGCATGCAAAAGATATTTAGAACCTTTAATGCCACTTGAATTACTCCAGAATAAAAATCATTTCTAATTGCCATAACCATAAAAAGGAAATGGAGAAATACTGCAATGAAATGACATTAGGTGTTCGAGTTTCCAGAAACTAAAGAAACTTCCTTGAGGATAGATAAATAAGACAACCACAGCTCATTCCAAGGAATACACAATTAACCAGGTCTTGAAACCACAAACCAAACTATGTTGGACTAGACAAGGAAAAGTGTAATGATGAACACTTGGAATAAGTGACTTCTTAGCATCCGAATTCGATTAGTTTCAAGACTTAAGTTGCAAAACAACTATCTTTATAAGACAATTGAAGGCAATTTGGAATAAGAGCTCTACATTGAGCACTCACAAGCGAACAATTCGAAACAACTTCGACAATTGTTCATTTTCATAAGCAAGCCAGGGAAATCACAACATTAGCAGTATCACTTCCCACTGATTATGAGTGACAAAACAGTTTCAACAACAAACCACAAACTACTTTCAGCTATAACCTATCCTGGATTCACAACAATACAGAAATGTAGGCTACTTATTATCATTGAATATAATTTAACTCACTTTGCAATATTTTCTTGCATTGAATCATTCAGTTGACAAAAGAATTCACACAAAAACTTCAGTTTGACTTGGTATTTGGTTCTATTGACAGCTATGGAGCAATTCACCAATCTGATAATAGAATGGTAATTGCCCAGAATTCAATTGAGTCCTAACTCAACACTTGCACCGTGATTTATGTTCAAACTTTGAAAAATAGTCAAAGCAGAAGAACACAATCCAGGAGATATAGTAAAGTTTGACAAAACAAATGAGAAAAACAGAAAATGAATTGAATTACAAACTGTAATTGAAACCAGAACAGATATTCAGAGCAGCAAGCACAGCTGTGGTTCTAAATCAATACACAAACACAAACAGCACAACAGAGAAACACATATTCTGTTTGCATCATAGATTCATTTTTACCAATTGGCACATACACAGACAAATATATTGATTACCCAAAAAAAAAAAAAAGCACAATCAAAACTCAAGAACACAATTTTTTATCTTATTGTTTATCAAAAATGATAAATGAAAAAAAAAATGGAGAAACAAGAACTCACTTGTAACTCCACAGTGATAGCAAGGACCTTGCTTGCCCATGTCTCTCTCTTTTTTCTTAAGTGAAGAAAAATAATTCAAACAAAAATTTACAAACAAAAAGAGAGAAAAATATATATATTCACAAAAAGTTGGATTCAAAATGGAGAAAATATGTGAAAATATGGGTTTTTTTAATTATTTATTTATATTTGTTAAGGCTATTAATTTGTTCAAGCCTTATAAGGCATATACAACGCAACTGGGTACAAAAAGGCTTTTTCTGCAACAAACCCAGACACAAGTTTGCTCAACAAAAGCAAAAGCCAAACACCCAGAAGAGTTCTTTCACAGTTCAATATATTTCATAGTTTATATAGTTATATTATATATTACAAAGAAAAAAAAAATAAAAATACCCCAAAAACAAATCAACAAGAAGAAATGAAAAAGATTGAGAAGGGTATTTCAGCTGGGAATCTGTACAATCCAATGAAAAACAGAAAAGACCATTGAGAGAGAGAATCTAATAAATGGCTGTGAAAAAGGAAGGTGAAAATGTGAGAGAAGAGAAATAGAGAGAGAGAGAGAGAGAGAGAAAGAGTGTGTTTATATGCAATATGTGACCTTTTCTTCTTTGTATTGTATATCAAGTAAATGTTCAGCTCTCTACTTTATTTTGATGTTATTGAAAGAGAGAGATACATAGATAAATAAATGAATTTCATTTTTATTTTTGTTTTTTTTAATATTATATTACATTGTTATTATATTTTGTAGCTTATAATGGAAGGAAAGCAATAGAATATTATTGCATATATCCGGTTGACCGTCGACTTTTCTTCCATATTGTTAGTAATATTTTTCAAAACCCCAATTTATATAAATTTTGTTAGATAATAATAAAATCATGAATTACAGTTTTAGACGCGTTCGATATATATATATGTGATAAAATGATGTTATTTTATTAGTCTAGCAATTCACATTTTCATTCTAGATATTATAAGTTGGACTTTATCATCTTTACCAAAAATCTCGAATATATTATGATATTCAAGTTTTTATAGTCAGTGCATCATAACTTTTAAATTGTTAAACTATTAATCTCAGTCATTTATCATATTATATCGCTTAAAAACATTTTTCTCTCGTGTTTAATTGGAATGTAATTAATTGCTAAGATTAGTAGTCCAAATAATTTAAAAAGTTATGATATATAGTCTATAAAAGCTATATATATTTATATATATAAGTGCTTTTATAATCAAGTATATCTGATTTTAAAATATAATGATCAAATGTTTCAAAAAAAAAGTAATGAATAACTAATCAAATACATTCATTACATTTTCTCTTTTAAAATAAATTATTTCTTTCATTCAATTGAAATGCAATAGATAAATTTAATTGGTTGGTTTTAATATTTAAAATAAGATATAATTGATTATAAAAACATTATATAATGAGTAATGATATACTTTCTAAATATTTTATCTAAATTCATATTAAAATGATATAGTATATAAGTTATTAAGATTTTATAAATTATGATATGATATAATAATTAATAAATTTTGATAATTCATCTGTCATATCATTTGAATAAAATATTTAAAAGTTTAGCACGGCACATATATGTGTATGTATATAGACACATATAAAGCAAGATGAAAAAAGGCCGAGAAGAACAAAAAAAGGTGAAAGAAACTAGAGAGTTTGTTTGGTTTGTTTTTAATTTTATTGATTTTTTAAAGATAATATTTATATTCTTCTGTTTACGTGATGACATGATGTTGATAAATATAAAATTAAATGGGTCTCCAAAAATGGAATAATCTAAAGCCACCCCCAGCATGGCGATTCGTGGTCACAACGCCATGTGTTGATATCTCATTGGTCCAGACTTGTAAGTATATCAACTTTGGCCCACTTGCTATGCTTTTGTGATTTAATTTAGATCTAAGGATGATAATAAGTTTGTGACTCGTTGTAATTTCAGTGCCCTGTCATCGTGGAATAAACCTTGTTAAAAGCAAAATCCCAAAAAACATCAATATGATAGGGACATTTAAATTTTTCCTACACAAAACCTTTTTTTTTCCTTTTATATTTTTTCAATTTATCATTTATTTTATTTTGCAAGCAAATTTAATAAGAAATAGAAAAAAAAAAGTACGAATAATATCCCCAACCCATGACACGAAGTGGGTATCCCATGAATTTGACCCATTTTGCTGCCATGTGACTTTCCTTCTCCCTTTTTTTTTTCCTCCCATTTTTTAAAATTTCCTACTTTGTGAATAATTTGGTCCACCATACCTCTAAATTGTACTATGAAAATGAACAAGACTGGGGACATCTTAGCCATCTGATTAGGTGGCTTTTCCATCGACAGATTTTGACCCAAAACCAACTGACATACAGCTCAATATCATGGTCAAGATGATGCTGTGAGTTGGACGGCTAAGATTCACCGATCCCTTGGCCTTTAACAAAAGCCCTTGTGATAGCAAGTAACACGACTTCTTCAATAGGGTTTTACTAACTAGACATAATATATATATATATATATATTCAATGGTTTTGTGGACATGACCAACCTTTTTTTTATCACCATAGGCCATAGAGTCTTCAATCATTCACAATCTGATTAGATGAGATGAAGTCAATCACAAAATTCTTTACAACGCGTTTATATTTATTATTTACCATTCTTTTTTTATTATTTAATTTTTTATTCAAGATTACAAAAATGTTTATACGTTGAGATTTCTAATTAGAAATATATTAGATGATACAATCGAGATAAAATATAAATTCTTAAACATATAATTCTATGAAAATCAATATATAATGATACATTTGAATGTCAACTAAAGCCCAATTAATCTAATATTTTATTAAAATCATTTTATTCCATTATTATTTTTTTTTTTTTAGCTTTAATGCTATTTTTTTTAGGAGTTTAATGCTTACTGTTAAGTTGTGGAAATTAGATTTTTACTTCTTTTATTATATTGAAAATAACATAATGATTTTAAAATAAAATAAAATAACATAGTGTTTGCACGTATACTCTTAATAAATTAACTAAGTAGTTTCCATTCAATTACGTGATAGAGGTTCAAATTCTATATTTAATGGGAGTTATATCTCTTAAATAATTTATAACTGTTAAAATTTTAAGTATTTTTAAAAGAAAGAGATATTATACCAACTTATAAAAACTTTATTGATCCCGCATATCACTATTTAGTTGAGATGGTCTAATTGATTATTGTGTTAGAAGTTTAATTCTCGTCGAGGGCACTCCAAGGCTTGTATGGACAGCTTTAATTATCTTTTGTTTATGCACACAACTAACATTTGATCTTGATAAGTTTTACCAAGCTTTCAATCATTTAATCCCAATTAAAAAAAAAAAAAAAACCTTTGTCGCTACTAATAGAGATGATTAAATTACATCACTCGTTAATATCGATGGTTTGACACTTTCATTCATTAAAATATTGAAGATTTAATTTCTATTTATATTATTTTAAAATTTGTATAAGTATTTTTTTTTTAATTATATGAGTAGTTATTTTTTTATTATAAAAAAATATTTTTAAGTCATGACATTAATGTTTGATTTCCATAAATTTTTAAAATATTATATTTAGTTTAAAATGAGAAAATGGAGGGGAAAAAAAAAAGTCTATTTGGCTAGCTACCACCATACTAATAATGTACCAGCAACTTAACAAGCCATGGCAATACAATTTAATGTTTTTAATTGGATCGGTAGATAATCAGAAAATGGACGAATTGAATTTCTCAGTAAATTTTAAATACACATCTGGTCAAATTATACGTAATAATAAAATCAATCATAAGAATTTTCAGGAAAAAATATTATAAAATAAGAGGAAAAACTCCATCATTGTTTAAAAATAAAAAAATAAAAAAACTCCATCAGTCCCACCCCTACGTACACTAAAGAAATTAATCTCATAATAATACGTAGAATAAATTTTTTTTTGGAAAGAATATGCAAAATAATTCTTAAATGCGCCAGTTGTTGATTTGCATTGGACGGTCGAGATTGATTAAATCATGGCACGTCGACGATCAGCACACCATTATTGAAAATGAAACGGATTCGCTTGAATAAAATACAACCAGACCATGAAAGAAAATAAAGACGGAGTCGGAAAACTCTTTTGGTTCTGGTGGGTCCCAAAGAAGAAGTCACAACTGCTGGTCCTTCTTCATCGACCACTTCTCCACTTTCTCCTCTCTCCTTTCGTTCCTTTCCTCTTTTATTATTTAATACTTTTCTCTACCCTGTAAACACTCACACCCTAACATTCTACTCAACATATTGTAGCTCACACAATGCACCCACGATCCAGAATCGAACCGCTGAAATCTAATTCTTCATATGTGCGATGTGGGTCCATCAAGTGTGATTGGGTAGAAAATGCCACGTGGACAGCTAGGTGGTAAGATGCATGATAGCAAGCATGAGGTGAGACACAAGAGGGGGTTTCTATGTCTCCAGCTTAATCGAGTGGAAATAATAAATTGATTATAAAAACAGAAGCCGTCTTTAAGAGGGTAGAAAGAGAGACCCAATCTGCGGTGTAACCAATGAAAAGCTGATTTTTTTTTTTTTTTTATTTTGTTTTTATGGAAATGGATATTTCTAGATTTTGTCAATGTCTATATTATCCTTTTCAAAATTACCAAATTATCCCTTCACCAACAACGCCCTTTCGTATTTGTTACCGTGTTGCTATCATTACCATTAAACAATGTGTTACTCACATAATTACCTACACTAACCCAAATCTGAGGTATTGTATTTGTATCCCGTATCATTGTGACTAAAATCTAAAAGTAACTATAATATTTTGTAATTACAATTAACAAAAAACCGTATTAATAAAAAATTCTCGTAATAAAATTTTTTATTAGGGTATAGTCTGTTTTTATTTGATTTCGATTGGAACCAAACTAAACTTAACCAAAAATTTTGGTCCCACAAAAAACAGGATCAATTTGTATTGATTATTTTTCTATATCAGACCAAACCAATATATTAATGCAGTCCAGTTTGATTTGGTCTAATAAATATAAATTTCATTTGCGTTTTTGTAATTATGACTATGTAATTTAAAATGTTTATAAAATGTTGGGCTTCTTTAAATAATTATATAGTGTTTAATAAATATGAAATACAATATATATCATGTTTGTTACTTTTCTTAGTATTAGGTGTGACACGTAGTTAACATAGATTTTTTTTTTCTCGTAAAACTATTCTATTTACAATTTGGTCTAAGTTTAATAAACTTAGACCGTAAATCGGACTAGAGTTGCCGGACCATAGATTTTTTAAATTAAA
Organism: Litchi chinensis; assembly: GCA_019925255.1. Taxonomy (NCBI): domain Eukaryota; kingdom Viridiplantae; phylum Streptophyta; class Magnoliopsida; order Sapindales; family Sapindaceae; genus Litchi; species Litchi chinensis. The sequence continues at coordinate 8,596,117 of CM034470.1, read as the reverse complement.
AAATTAAACCCAACAAATTGACCACTTTTTTAATTATGAGAGTGAAGTCATTAAAAATTCAGAGGATCTAGAATCGACAGAAGTTTTCTCATCTTGTAAGTGTTCTAACAACTCGATTAACAATCTTGGCTTGATTTTTGGGCAAATATACTCATCTGCCGTGCATCCACAACCACTTTCTGCTAAACATCAATCTAATCTCTACTCAAAACTATTGTTATCTTGTCAGGGCACCTTCTTATGTGTGTGGTAAAATACGTTGTGGCTACTTCTCACCACAAACCTTGCACCCACCTGTAAGCAATGTACTAAAGCGACAATGTCCTTCTTATTTATATTTACGGATTATGGGTTTTTTGTTGCCTAGCCCTAGTTTTTAAACAATTTGACCATTGTTCGATTTTGATTAAATTTTGCAAAATTTTTTATATATAATTACAATGTAATTTGAAACTAATGATCAAAGATATGTTGGAATCAAACAAGATTAAACATTATATATTTGATCCACTAATTTATTTATAATACGGAGGACATCTTTTCTCCTCTTGATATATTAATTAACTTATATTATAAATATGAAGAACAAGTGCACCAGTTAATGAAGTTATTATATCTATGAGTAGATGATGCAATCTTATAGATTTTCCAGACTTTCTCTATTACATATTTATTTGAAAAAATTATAGATGCTTAAAAAAAATGCATTCATATGACCAAAAAAAAAAAGGATGACTTTCAATGGTTCACATGGATCGGTAAACACCTAATCCCCGTTTAAGTGCTTGTCTTCATTATTATTACAATAATAAAGATGGAGAGATAAGAGGGCAAATTATCGTTTGATGAGTCTCAGTGACAAAATCTTACATAATACACCAAATTAGACATGGTAGAGACAAGTTGGTGGGATCCCTAATGTGATTTTTTGTGCTGAATTATAAATGAATGATATATGTCAAGTCTATACATTAGGTAGTTACATCATACATGTATCTAGCACTGGCAGTCGACCTCCTTATTCCATTTTGTTATTTATTTATTCTAATCTTAGCTTATGATATTATATGGTTTATATTTGTATTTATGGATGATATTCATAGGATCATGAGAATTGACTCCAATTTCTGATTCGTGTTATTAATTAAATATACACTAATGTCCATGTAAACTTAAGAGAGTGTCGACACAAAATTCTATAAGAGGAAGACTGATGCATCATGCACATCTAGTGCGCACATGACTAATGGGATTGGACCCCATTACACCATATTGTTATTGTTTATCAATTTTTATTTACATAGGATCAAGCACACACCTACATGCTTCCACATTGATTGTTTCCTTTGTTAAGGCCAAAATTACATCAGTTCTCATTTGATAGATGGGAAAATGGAAATGAATTCGTTAATATATGAGATAATTGAGTGATTATATATTTAACACCGAATCTCCTTAATATTTTTGACATCTTTCTATGTGTAATTTATTTTGACCCACACTTGTAGAAATAATTATAAACAACGGATTCCAAAATCTCATCCATGTACAATTTTATCATTTCAATTTGATAATGCATCAATGTTAGAGTAGTAATACTTTACAACACTAAAATTGTCGACTGAATAATTTAATGTGATCATTTCAATTCATACCGGGAAGATTTATAATATTATAAAATGCTAAAATTACAAATCAAACACTTTTAAGTTGTAATGCAACAACTATTGATATATACATTAATGAATCAAGATTTAAATATTAAAATTACAAATAAAATAAAGTTGATATAGTAGTTGGCCTATCACACTTATTGTTAAGCATTTAGAAGTTATGAATTCGAGTTATTTTTTTGTTTTTAAAGTTTAAATTTACAGTAATATTTTTTAAAAAAAAGTACGTTAAAATTAAGCATTTCACGAATTTTACATTTTTACCACTGTAGTGGAAATTCCCGCATCATAATATTTGTTATATTGGGTTCAACTGTTTGGATGAAGTAGGTTCAATCCAACCATGGACGGCACACTGAAAGCATTGAAGTGTTCTGCAACAAGTGGGGAGCTATAATTGGTGACTGAACAGGGTAAAGCAGCAGAGAGGTAGCAGCGTCCCATGTCCCACGTCATCTTATGAGGCTCACCTAAGCTGACCAAAAGCCTAATTGACAGCGCTTTCGTTGCATCATGGTTCATGCCAGATGCCACGCCGCACCTGCCCATCTATTATCACTATACACTCCACTAGGTATATATAATTATATATGTATGTGTATATGTATTATTTAGGTGATTGCTGACAGGTAAAGTATACAATGATCAACACAAATTAACTCACTCCACCCATTCAAAACAAACGATGGTTTTATTATTGGCTGTGATAAAATTAATGGGGAAGTTTAATTGCAACCATGTATCAATATTATTCATTATGTTGTGTTTATTTCAATATATTGTTTAACAAGGGATCCCTGTCCTTAGTGGTAGGATAGGAAGGTTCTGTAGTTGTACTTCTTTGTCAAATGTCAATATTTATATATTCAAAATTTGTACTAATTATCCTTTTAGATATATATACTCTTTATAATATATAACATTTTTTAAAATTACTAAATCAAATAAACCTTAAAATTATTTATTTTATAGTCTTTCATTATGTAGTTCTCAATAACAATCCAAATTCATCACAATTCATTATCTACAAATTATTTTACTTTTATTTTTCGTTTTTATATGGCCGTTGTTTATAAATTTAGTTATATCCCATAAAACCATAGCATGTTGAAATTGTATGTATTCAATTAACAATTTTTCTTTTTCTTTTTCTTTTTAAATAAAATCTCAAGTAACGATAAATTTATTTTAAGTAATATATATCTAGCTCAATAAGAGCAAATTTAGCTTTTCTAATTTTAATCACTATTTCATTTCCAAGATAATATCAATGGTCTATGTATTTTATTATGTGATTGTATTTTGTTTCTTTTCTTTTAGATTTACAGGAATTTGAATTTGATTTGATTTTATTATGATATTGTATTTTATTTTATTTCTTTTGGATTTAGAGGAACTTGAATTTGATATATTAATTTTGTTGGAAAATATGATTACCAACTAGACCATTTATTAGAAATTCACATTTATTATTATTAGTTTTGTTTGAAATTAAAAATTTTATTTATAAATTTTCCTTCCTAGTAATAAAATATAGTTGAGGCCTTTCCAACTTTGTAGGGTACGACTATTCTCTCCTTGACATTGTAAGTAAGTAGAAATAATGATGGAAACTAAGGTGAAAGTGACATAACTTGAGCATTCTTGTTGGCTGTCAAATTGCTTGGGCTCTTTATGGAAAGGATCTCTTTCGGTTGAGGACGCATTATTTTTAACCGTATAAAATTACAGTGTCCTTTTAGGTTTCCCTCTTTATTTATTTATTTTTAAATTAAGAAATACAAAAAACTATTGTAATATATCGAAATCAATTACTAATAGTGCGGTCCAGCTGAATACTACTCTAACAACCAAAAGATGACTACTCATACAAGAGGAAATTTATACCCACATGACCAATCCCACAATCGGAAGATGATTACTTCTATAAGAAAAGACTTAAATCTACATCTTGCGTTTTAATAGAATAAAGGTAAGACTCGAATATTTGACCTCTTATGGTTGAAAAAGATACTCAACCGCTCCTATTGAGAGATAGTATGTGGTTTCCAACATATCATTATATTTATTTTTAATGACATAATATTTTGTGTTTGATTTGTTGACACCACATATTACTTTTAAATTTCTAAAACCACTTATTAATGTTTTTGCACCCATGTTACAACACCATGGCCAATTGAGATTTTGGATGCATTTGAATATTCACTGCGTTGATGGAGGAGATCAGATATATAGGGTTTGAAGAAATTGATGAAAATTTTCAAATTTGGGGATATATGTTATCTTTAGCAAATCGTACATATTAGACTATTGGTAGAGATATCAGATATTTGAAGTATAGTCTTTTTTTTTTTTAAAAAAAAAAATACTTGTTTTATTTTTTGATATATTACAATTAAATTGGGATTATGAGAAAAGAAATGACTCGAATTTGTTATCTTTAAATGAAAGTGTGAGATACATATCACTAAAAATCAACCTCACTTTATCCATTTTTCACATTTTTAACAATAAACATTTAGTACACATTTTGCTTTACCATATGCACATCCTATATTAAATTAGATCTCCCTGAGGTCAGTGTGAGGTACTGGTTATTAAATCTTTTGCTTAGAGCACACAACTACTAATTATTGACCTATTTTCTTGAAGACAAGTAATTTCTGAAAATGTTTAATATTCTTTTAATAATATACAAATATTGGAGAATGGTGGGTGGCCTAGTGGAAAGGCGTACCACTCTTGCTTCTCTATGATAAAGTTCAATTCTCATCCAATGTGACAATTTTTCACTATTTGTGGGTAGTCTTCTCTTGGTTCTAAGAGATGATTTTTTAATTGATCGTTAAGTGGACACTATTAATAAGTCCAGTAAAAATATGATCTAGTGTTAGGAGATATAATATCAATATGTATATGTATACATATACATATATATACACACGAATATTGAATCGAGAATGTTTGAAGCTACAGCTAATTTTTACATCACCTAATACCAAATAGAGAGAGAAACTGAATTTTCAAGAAGATGCATTAAAATTGGTATATGATAAAGTTTCAAACTATGGGGGACGAGAACACGTAATACATCTGGCCGATTAAGTTTTCTGCCAAAGACTTAAAGAAATTACAAGGCATTTTGAATAGGTTCAAACCGATGGGACAAGAATCAATCTAACCACCCATCAAGCCTAATTGGGTGCATTAAGTCAAGCGAATGAACCCCTTTTATAAAATATGAATATAGACAATAGAGGATTAGATATGGGAAAAAACAATTAAAATGGGGATGGTGGGCTCTGATCAGGATTTGCAACTGAGAGACACATGTTACATGGGGTCATGGAATAAGTTAGAATTGAAAATTTTGCATAAAGATATCAACTAACTTTAATTTAGATCATGCATTTATCAGGTAAATTTAGGCATGTTTGGATTACCCTCATTTTTTTTTTCAAAAAAGTGCTTTTAGTAAAGAAAGAGGGTAAAGCACTTGTACGTATTCTCAATGTTTTTATTTTTTATTTTTTTGGTTGCTAGAAAACAAAGGCAGAAAAAGTCAGTCTCGGCAAAGTGAATTTTGTTGTAGAATCCATTCCTTAGCAGGTAAGATATCCAAGGCAGATTCCCCGATTTGACTTTTTATGGACTTATCACTTTAGGTCATCTGCTATGGGCTAGGTTTAGGTTGGACTGGTCCATATTAGATGAGTGTTTTGACAATGAGGTGAGAGTGGGTCAGGCCCATGTACATTTCCTTGATAGCATTGATAGTATTAGGTTGTTGACAAATCAAAAAATGTCAATAACATGAAATTTTAAAAATATAGAAAGAAAAGAGAGACAGAAGATATTTTGATGGACATGATATCTTTCTATGTATTAATTTTAATGAATATTTATATGAATAAAAAATGAATGTTGTTCAATGAGAGAAGTTATATATATTTTATGACATGCTAGTATTATATCTTATATTTTCTATTATAAAAGCCGTCTATATGGACGTAATGATTTTATTAATATCTCATAATATTCTTGATACGACTTTTTTCTAATAATCACATAATAGCAATAACATTAGTGATGTTATATGTTTTAATGTATTATTGGTTCAAGAAAGTGAAATACAAAGAAATGGTCTTATTCTTATATAATTGGTATTGTATTTTTAGGTTATATTCATTTATTTATGGCGAATTTTTCTGCCAAAGAAGCAAGTAAAAGGTAATTGAAGAGGTGTTGTTACCCACGATTCGATAATGTACATGAGTTAAATTTAGTCCAATGTATACAAGGAGATGTGTTTGATGGAGTCTATGCATTTGCTCTTTGCCCAACATGTAAATGAAAAGAGGGCACATCATAAGAATATCATAATTTCCTCTTGTTAAAGCTTTCTATCTCTCTCAAATGCTAAGCACTCGTGACTTCCAACGACATCATTAGGTCAAACAATTTTATTGTTTGTCAAGTTTTGTGTCTTCTCTGCGTGTCATCACATTTGCACATCACACCAATTTCTCACTCTGGCTATAATTTTATTGGATGATTCATTGACAATATTTGAAAGTAGACAAGTTTTATTTCAAATTATGGAATTTGATTCATAATATAAAACAATAAGTATTCAGACTTAATCAATATGTATAATTTTAAAATAATAAAATTATATTTTAAATTTGATTAAATTTTAAAGGATTCATCGTGATTACAATTATGAAATTCTCACCGAACATGTCTTATGAAAGGAAATAATTAAAAGAATATTGAAGGGTGGAAATTGAGGACAATGGCAGATTGGAGTCACTTTCCATCTTCTTCCCCACCTTATCCCATGTGAAAATGCAATCAATCCACAAAGGATTTGTCTACCTCCAACTAATTTTCGCTGATCCACTACCAAAGTCTCTCTTTCCACACCTCTATCGTATAATGCATTATTGAATTGTTTAATGGAGCAGTACTATTCACTGTTTTCAGAGATGCATATATAATTGAAACTTGAAAGTGATATGATGCTTGGACGGTCCAAAAATGCTTGCCATATCAAACATCTGTTACTATCCCACAAGAAGATTCACTAATTTGTTTTTAAGTGGTGAAGACAAGCTTCATCAACAAGGTAGAGGACACCAATCTTTTATACTAAAGATTGCTTTTAGTTTTTACAATTACAATGTTGATCCCTCACCTTTCGAATGAGACTTGAGAATTATATTTCAACATTACTATTTTCTTTAATATGGGATACTCAATTTATTAATTAGAAGAAATTTCACTAATACTTTTTTTTTTTTGAGAATTTCACTAATACTTTTTAGTTGAATACTTGTGGGATTTTTTTTCCTTTGTTTTTAAAAAACTTTTGAAATCTTATTTTAGTTCAGAAATTTATTTATTATTTATTTGTTTTTTTTTTTTATATAGTCCAAAGATTTAGTTACTTTTTTTTTTTTTTTTTTTCGTTCATATGTGATATATATATATATATATGACAAGTTAGAATGTCACGTGATATTAAAGCGATATATAATATTAATATTTTTAAAGCTAGCACCATATGAATTTTATAGGAATTTACCTTTATTAATTAACACCAGCACAGTTTGATAATCTATTGATATAAATGTGAGACAATTAGTTCCACAATAAGAGAATAAAGATGTCTATACAAAGTTTATAAAATATATTTGATAGGACTTAAACTGTCGTTATTAATACGAACAGAGAAATACACAATCACATATACTATTATAATAAGAACGAGTTTAACTTTTGCTTTGGAAAACAAAAATTGGGAGAGCACTCAACCGAAAAAGTTATGGAATTTGATAATAAAACTAGGTTTTGAAAACATTGGCCACAAGTAATGTTAGGAAAAGTTGGTCCAAAGAAAAGAGAACAAGGGTAGAGTGATGATTAAAGGAAGTTGATGTTTGTGAAATGGTCGGTTTGAAGGTGGTTCAAAAATGAGGTCATACATCTAATCTTTATCTTCTTTGAATACCTGAAACTCAAATGCTCTTACCTTGGAAATTGATCACACCATCATCTACTCTGTTGAAATTTTGTGGACCTCCTCATTTGGATCTTCTTTTGACATTTTCATTATCCATGGACTGTGTAAAGGAATATCAATGAACACAGGTCTAGAAATTAACAAAAAAGTAATTAATGGTCTCTCCGAGTGGGATTGTGGGATTTTGACCAAATGTGCTTATAATAATATGATACAATGCACGGCTAAATCTACCAGTATCTGATCCAATTACAGCCAGATTGGGTGCCCCATAAAAACATGAATAGTTAACATTATCGTCATAAGGGACAAGGAAAGATATAGATATATTGTTATTTTCTAAAATCTGGACTTTGCTTTTGGTTGACCGCATTACGTGTTGATCTGATGCATATGTACAGTGGGATAGTGGTAGAGAAAGTGTTGAATTATAACCCAAAAAGAAACTGAGATTTGATAATCACCTGTATGTGGTTCACTTTACTTAAAAATCAAGTTGATGGTGCAATCTGTATGTACATCATAATGTAATATTTTTGCCGAAAACACTGAAAAAGGTTATGAGTATTATAAAACTTGTTTACGTTTCTGCTATCTACTCGTTTTGACAAGCATCACAGCAATAACTTTTAAAGACATACTCAACAGCTACAGCAATACCCACCAAAAGGAAGTAAAAGAAAAGACCCTTATCAAATTGCAAATCCGTGATTCGATACCCACCAGCAACTACCAACACCTTTATATTCCAAATGCAGATTGACTTCATTTTCAGATATGCAAAATTGCAATTCCTCTTCATTGTAAAGTCACTATATGAATAGAATGGTAAATAATACTTGCTGTGAAGATATCAATTAGCTCAATAGATGCACTTCCTTGATTGTCAAGATGGCATCAAAAATCTCTAAAAGAATCCCACCTTTACCATATATTTGTAATCAAATGGATAAATTCAGTGATATTACTAAGTTTGCCCTCTATACTTGAATAATATAATTTCTTGGAGGCAAAAGCCATACAATTGCTCGAGGCTACTTTCCAATTTCTAACGACATGAATTTTGTAAAGAAATATCCGCGATTGCATATAATTTTATAAAACACAAAATCTGACAAAACATGACCTTTCTTATTTAATTCTCTTCAATGGCTTCAACTATGAGAATGTAACCATGGGTGGGGGTGGAATCCAAAAATGGAATACGATTTCAGCAAGTCCGCTTAAAAGACTAACAAAGGAACATTTCACTCATCGAGAGTGACATCTAATTCTAATGCCAACAATTACCAACATTACGAATTGCATTATCTCATCTGAGCATGTTTTTGGGTGTCGATGGATGCTGGGTCCTGGCTATCTTCACTTGTGGCTGTTTGCTTATTACTTGCAAGTTTCTCTGCTTCAGCTTTCTCTAGCAAAGCCTGTTTCTGCATTGTCGCCAGCATCTCCCTTAGTGCCTTCACCTGGGCATCTTCACTTGTGACTGACTGATTATTATTTGCAAGTTTTTCTGCTTCAGCTTTCTCAAGCAAAGCCTGTTGCTCCATTGTCGACAGCATCTCAGTCATTGATTTCTCCTCTCCATCAAGCTGCATTTTCATTATGAACTCAGCTTCCTTGTCAATTGGTTTAAAATATTCTTCAATGGCAGCCTCCTGCACATAAATGAACATATTTCATTACACAAAAGAATTGGGGACCTGATCCTGAAATCAGGGGCAAAAGAAATAAAAGAGATGCATCTCAAAATTTAGGTTTTAAAGGCTAAGCTGTTGGAAAAATTGTCATCATGTTATCAGAGTGCACATGAACTTACAGTTTCTTCTAGCTTTTTATTTAAAGTCTGCATTTCCTCCACCATACGGCGAACCTCAGCTAATATAGCTTGCTCAGGAATTTTTCTTAAGGCTTCCTTCCTTTGTTGTGCCTGACAGAGAGGGAGAGAGGTCAAGCTCATGAAGAGGAAAAATAAAATGAAACACATACCACTTCAAGCCTAATATCGACACATTCATTATTAAATACAAATCGACTTTCTTAAATCCTAATGAGATCTCACTAGGTTAGCTCATACTCAAAGAACTTGTGAACCACATTCATTATATAATTATATGAGAATGGATAATGCTAAAAGCATAGAATGAACCATATAGCCATGAGAGTAAACAAAGATTATACAAAATGTTAAAAATGCGATAAGCCATAAGTTGTGTTAGTAAATCTTGCATATATTGTGATTCAACTTCATGTATTGGCACACAATAATATAACTGCTTCCATCAAAATGTGGATATCTCAATCAAACCTAGTGTTTGGATTGGTAAGTGCAGTTTTAGACCAATCAGTGTTGACTTCAAGAGCTCATAATTTCTTCACAATTTGTTTACAACAGACTGACAAAAGAAGGAATTGAATCAATACATTTACTCCTTACGAAAGTTTACGATTTTTTGTTTCTTATTTCTCAATTGAAGCATGGTCCTGCCCCTATGTTACATTGACAATTTGACATGTCACCTTTTTTGGTCTCTAACATATTTAATTCAATAGTTGAGACCTAGATCAAACACCAACCTATAAGATCAAAGTGGGTAAGGTAGGAAAATGTCAGGAATTTCAAAGCCCCAACCATAAAGAGATAAATAATGATGTAATACTTCTCTGATATTTCCCATCTAAATACTACAATTCCTAGTCATTGATTGGAACAAAAAAAACAGTAATCAACCATGAAGTTTTCATGGCTAACTAGTCAACTGGGTCAGGAAGTCCGCACATGCTGACAAGCATCAATCTGGAAATTTAGGCTTTTTCCTTTTTTATTTTGACTTTGACAGGAAGCATAGAATCCATTAATAGAGGTTTTCCAGGTAAATTGTTCATTGCAGAAACACATTCAACCAAGATAAGCCAGTGAGAAAGAAAGATTCCAAAACAATATATTAACCATCAATGAACTCAGTTACTTTAAAATACCAATCAAAGTATAGAACAAAGATAACCAAAAATGTTGTTAATGAGAGAAAGAGCAAACTAGCGACCGTGCAGGAAGGTATCAGAATTCAGAACATCATTGTGAAGAAGCCTGACTATTGCAATAATTATTGGCATAACAAATCTATCAAAACCCCTCTCAAACATATAGCAAAAGTAACTTGATAGATTACACTTCACAATCAAGAAACACATTATATATAAACTTGAAAACTGCAACAATTCTATCAATAGTTGAAGTGACACAGTAAAGCCAGTCACAAAAAATATTTATCACCAGCTAAGACACATAAATAGCATACTTAAAAATTAATAAATCTACATATGCAGAAGTTGAAGCACATTAAGAGTTTAAGAGATATCAACAAATAAAACTACACAACAAGAACGAAAATGGATGTATTAGGAAGAAGTACCCGTTGAAGACGACTCTCAAGCTGCAATCTGTACGATCGAATTCTACGTTCTTCATATCCAGAAAGAACCCTAACATAAAACATCGCTCTTCTACCAAACTCTATCAGCTTATCCATCCTATCCTAGTTATTCACCAACATGTATAATTCATTCCTACAGACGCAAACGAAAATGATTCAACAAAACAACAATCACACCTTTAGAGAACTGAAAGGAAAATGTCACCACAAAGCAATGACATCACTTAAACAATACAAAATTAAATAAAATATGAAACTTGCAGCTCATTTTCTCAACTCCCTATGCTACCCAACAATCATCAGAAATCCCATTTCATCATTAACAGTTCACTCAAAAGATTACAAATTTCAGCTAAAAATCCAAAACCAAAACTGAAAATGTTATTGACTTGGATGATTCAAGAAATATACATGGATCAAAAAACCACAGAAAAGTGCTTGCAGTTACTAGTAATACAAAGATTAGAAACTTTCTCTATTTAACAAAGAAAAGAGAAAAAAAAAATTACAGTAATCAAAGCAGAAAAGGAAGTGGATGATGAGTAAAACTGAGCAGATCAACACACATGGAGTAATTGTGAATCTGAGGTTGCAGTATCACACACACAATATTTTGACTAATTTACAGTCAAACTAGAGACTGGCATGGTGATTATTGGCAGAGAACCGTTGAATTTGCGATGATGGAGATTTAACGGCCAGAGATTTGGAAATCTGCCGATTGGCCGATTACAAATGGAGGTTGCAGTCTGCCGGTAGGTCTTCAGCTCGAACACGAAATGAGAGGGTACATTTTCAGTTTCTGAATACACCCACAAGACTGCTTTCTACACTCTACTAAATACTTTGAAACTCCAATTTTATTATTATTATTATTATTATTTTGTTATTTATAAATTTTGATTTAACATACTCTTTTAATAGTAGGGTTATTTCAGTAAATTCCATTTACAACCTCTGTAGAGATAATTTTCTTCATTCTTAAAGGTGATTTTTTTCTATTGGTGTGCTTATAAGTTGTAACCGGTAAGTGTTTTTAGTAATTTCACTATTTTTTTTACCCCAAAGAAGTAATTTCCATTAGGTTAATATTGAAATTCTTAAAAATCCTATGTTGGGATGTAAAGAAACTTTGAGGGTGCAAAAATCATGACTCATCCAAAATAGGTGTTGGGTCGAGGTTGCCCATGAGATTTGGGCCTGTGAATAAACATCATTCGTTTCAGTGCCCCACTTATTAACTAATCCAAAAATCTATCATTTTTAAAGTAGTATTGCATATCAATCCTTACATTCCAATGTTTATGCCAATTTTACTTTGAAGTCTCCGTACTATCGCATATTAGAACTCCACAATTCTTCTTAAAAGTTAATACCGAATTGGTGGAAGATTATCAGGATAAACCGAGATCGAATATCACTTGCATGGTTTGAATGTTTACTCTTATAAATGAAAGACAAATACTTGTTTAATATGGAGAAAAAAACTATTCATACAAGCTTTAAGCTGCATTTAGTAGGAATTGAACCCTTAATACTTGAACCCTTAATACCTTAGCATATGGAAGATGCCCAATTAGTCTTATTAAGAGATGAAGTGCTCGCAACTCCGTAATTTGTTGGTGTTTGTTTCATTTCTATTAATTATATCTTGAAGGTATAAATTGTTTGAGTATCATATGTTTGTTTTTAAGTTGTGTATCATATGTGTTTTAGCAAACAGTCAACCTTACAATGAGATATATATATATATATATATTTTCAATGTTTCGTGAGATATATTTCTTGTACTTACCAATGTCTTTTAATATTATGGTAAATGGTTAATATGTTTTTCCTTTTTTCTTATTTGAATCTTTTCCCACTTGTAATTGGAATTTTATAATGAATTAGTCAACACTTCGGCAAACTTATATGATTATTTTTTCATCATTTATTTTCTATTTATTTTTTTTTAATTAAGAGTGAAATATAAATAAACTAAAGTGTCAAATTCATTTTTATCCAAAAACAAAAGAAAAAAGTCATTTTAACCTACTTGGTTATGAAAGTTCATTTTTAACCTCTTAAACAAACTATTTTTATTTTATACTCAAGTTTATCAAACTATCCTTAAATCAAAATTAAAAAAAAAAAGAATTTAAATTCGATACCAGATTTTAATGGGTAATAAAACTAGGTATCAGCTTTTAATGCGCAATAAAATTTGGTGAATGTTATAGCCTCATGAAATTCAGTATCAAATTTTATGGCCCATTAAAATCTGGTTGTCGTATTCAACGCTGCATCTTAATGGAAAATCCCATTTTCACGCCAAATTCAACCGAATCAATTAAACTTAACCCTAAATATTAATATTCAACATTTAAAACACAATAAAAATAAAATAAAAAAAAACCACAAAAAAACTCAAACAATCAAGAAAGAAAACTAAAGATCTCATATCATAAGCAATGGAGGAGAAGAACAAGGTAGACAGAGACAATTTAGATAAAGTGAGAATATTGTGTAATTAATTTGTTTGAGGAGCTGAAAATAAATACTTTAAAAATTGTGGTTAAAAACAAATTTTGACATTTTTGTATTGATATTTTTTTATATTTTTCACTAAAAATTAAAACACATGAAACAATAATATTACTCACTTATTGAAAACGAGAATTTCAAACTTTATTCATAATTATATTCCGATCCTAATTTGCACTCATTAATGATTTTTATTTAAAATCTATTAAAGAATGTAAAGGATTACAAAATTTACAACTAAATAGATATGTCTTTCAGAATCAAAACCTACACAAAGGAGGAAAACCGTCGATCAAACATGATTGATATTTGATATGCAATTTAAAGCTCACCTGGCAATTTTAGGAGCAACTAAATTAAAATTCCTTAAAAGAAAAGAAACATTGCTACTAACAGAGACATGATGCAAAGAAATAAATCCCTAACAATAACACCAACATATGCAACAAACTCAACCTCAAAATTAACTGAGCCCACCACGACCAAGGCATGATACTTCATGATCACATAAAGGAGGCTTAACTCCTACACTGGATGCTGACTTTGTAGAATAGCAACGACTACTACAATTAGCGGTGGTAACATAACTTCAACTCCTCGAGCACCAGAAGGTACCTCAATCCCCAAAATGATCATAAATCACAATGCCACACCCCTAGCAGCCCCATCCCTCGACACACAGTTTCATTAATCTTAAAAGCATTTTGTCTTGGAGGAACCCGACACCTATCCCTAATTGCCCTCCCGTGTAGGCCTGCCTTACCTTCGCGAACCCCATCTTCATCAATGAACTTTTCATAAATTACTAATTCAAGGATTTTTTTTTTTTTTTTTTTATTATTTTGAAGGATACTAATTCAAGGTTTTGATATTATTGTAAGCCATAATAAATTTACTTCCACTTATTACTCAATAAAGAGATTGAGAGAATGAGAAGAGATTATGACATACTAAATACTAACAAGCCAAACGTTTAAATATTGTTTCTAATCCTAAAACTATTAGAAATATAAATTCTAATTTAATCTTAATCCTAAACTAAAAGATAATAATATAGAATAAATAATCTTAAACTTGTAGGAGAAAAATATAAAATAAGGAAAATCATAATTACAATCACAAATTATGAATTTCCTTTTTCAAGCCTCTCAAGATGGAGCTCCAAGAGGAGAGTCCAATCTTAGCTTGTAGACGTTGAAACTAGGTTGGTGAAAGTGGTTTGGTAATTGCATTTGCTAGTTGATCAATAGAAGAGACATGAGCCACTCGAAGAGAACCACTCTAAACATGCTTTCGAATGAAATAATAATCGTTTGGTTGTTGTTTTTGCTTGACCTAGTTGGGATTTGCTTTGTGTGATTTGGTTGTTATTGGACTGGGTTCGAACGGTGGTTGTTGAAATTAGGGTTACAGTTTCTAGAATCCTTCATCGAAGGAGAATTTAAGAGTTGCTTTGAGAATTGATAGTTTTTGATAAGACAATTTTGAAGGTTTAAAACCACCACTGTCATTTTTAATCGAATCTAAACAAAACACAAAACCAAGAAAGAGAGAGAGAGATCTAAAACTTGATTGATTAAAATCAATGAAACCGATTGATCTACAAAAGAGAGAGACTGATTAATTAATTGATCAGAGAAAAAATATTCCCAAAAAAGAAGCTAAAAAGAAAGAATTTTGAATGCGAATTTAATTTCTAATTAGAAGAAAATTGAAAGAGGAATTGGGTTTCAAGAAATCGAAATTTGAAAAGAGAGTGAGGAGAGAAATATTAATTGATCAGAGGAAAAATATTCACAAAAAAAAAGTAAAAGAAAGAATTTTGAATGCGAATTTAATTTCTAATTAGAAGAAAATTGAAAGAGGAATTAGGATTTTAAGAAATTGAAATTTGAACAGAGAGAGGGAAGAGAAGATTTTAATATTGAATGGATAAAAATTGCAATTGAAATTAAAATTTGAATAACATCATTGACAATTATGGTAGTTGCAGGAGTAAGATGTGACCCATCGATGAACTTGTAGAGATCATATCTTATTAAAGGTGTTTTTATCTAAAGTTTCTAAAAAAGATAGTTGGTGGAGGAAAGTTTAACAATGTTGTTGAAATTGATAACTCTAAAGGCTTTTGCAGGTTCATGTGTGTTGGGAATTGTGACTTATTATTGTCGTTGGTCATTGTTGATGATAAAACTATTGTAAGCGTGGAGGAGAAGAGAGCAGAGGAAATTTTTGGGCTTCAGGATCAAAGCTCTGATACCACAAAGAGATTGAGATAATAAAAAGAAATTATAACATACTAAACACTATCAACCCAAACCTTTAAATAATATTTCTAATATTAAAACTAAGTCCTAATTTAATCTTAATGACATAAAATAAGGAATCCTAAACTTTAGGAATACCAAACTACCGGACAATATAAGATAAGGAAAATCATGATTATAATCATAAATTATGAATTTTCTTTATTACTAAGTTGATTATTAAAACTTTCTATTTACATCCATGATTGGAGGAGTTTTAGTGTTGTCATGTATAATTATTAGTATGTGGCGAGAGTGAATTTTCAGTTTACTCAAAGCATTTAATCTTGATTGGTGTCAGCAAATAATCTTAACTATTAAGTAAGTTGATTTTCAATTACCTTATAATTATATGTATAAAAAAGGCTATGACCAATTTATGTTTGTCGACGTCAGGAAATGGTCGACCCAGATATTCAAAAGCTCAGACTGCGAACGTGGTAATAAATGGTGATGATCTAAATAAATGTGTAGTGAATGAAGTTTAAGGTTGGTATGCTGTAATAAAGATGAAGGAATATTGGTTGTGGTAGATAAAAACAATAATGGAGCAATTAATAAAGAAGGGAGAGGGAAGAATGAGTTCAGATAAGGATTTTTACGTGGTTCGACGACTGCACCTATTTCCATGGATCACTCTATATTAATTCTGGCAGAGTGACGGTATAGCAGTGTAGTCAAGCTTGTTGGTATAGTAAAAATCTCCCCTATTTATAAAGAGGGGAGAAGAGATACAAATAGTGTCATTCACGTTACAAATGATGATTATTTTAACTAATCCTGACATAAACCATGCTGCATTTATTGTAAAGGTAATGATTATTCATTCCATACAAATATCTGCAGTTATTGCATCAGGAGAGACATTCTCTTCATTAAATGCTCAGTCGCCGCATTAAATGCTCTTTGGTAATTGTGTGAGTGGTGTCGGCGAAAAATCAGGGCATTAGATGGAACTGATGACTTGCTGCACAAGGTATTGCCTGGCGTGAACTTCCTGACTCGACGAACTGCGTGAGCTGAATAGGTGTTGGAGCGGACTGAAAGTATGCTCGGACTGTCTCGGTGTTGTGCGAACTTGTTACAGCGATCTGAGGATTGGACCTTCTAGATCTTCATTCTTGTTCATGTTTATTGGGTCTGTACCGACCCATTTATCCAGATCGAGAAAACGGGTATAACACTGCTTGTATCACTTTTTCTTTTCTTTTGAAATATGAATTTTTCGATTTTTGTGTCGAAAAATAAGGTATTGTGTTTATTCTTTTATTTGCCACTAATTATGGTTTATAACGTAGACAGTTTAGAATACCTCAAAAATAAAAAATAAATAATGTAGACTGTTTAGAACTTTTCTATACTTCCAAATTATTAATACAAAATTGGGTTGCTGGAGCAGTTGGCGCCAGCAACCAAACCCGTGCCTCCTTTTGCAAAAAGGCACGGGTTCGACACCCGGCATATCCAAACCTCTCTATATATAATATAATCATATTATAATCATATAATTATTAATAATATAATATAATTAATAATAATACTCAATGATTCTTCTCCCACTATTTATGTGGGTCGACCTCCCACCCCAGTGTGGGTCTTTCTCCCACCTCCGTGTGGGTAGATCTTTCTCAATTTGGGAGTAGTCCCCCGGGCCGTGCTATCAGTGTCATATCTCGGTTACAAGGTCCCGGATGCCTCCTGAGTTTATCTCACATACCGTTGTTGTATAAAAAATAAAAAAAATTTTAAATACAAAATTTCATAAAAAAGGGGGCGTGAATAGAATGTTATCGGGTGGCACCAAGTATATATGTACCAAAACGTGTCCTAACCGTAACCGAGGAGTTATACGACCAACAAAGACAACGAAGCCTTTCGTGGAGTGTATCGACTCTTGAACAATTCCCGGCTTTTCGCATTCTTTGTTCGTGTGAAGTAGCCAACACTCCGCTGATTCCACAGAATCGGGAACGCGCAATCAGTTTCCTCCTTCGTAATGTGATTGCTTCTCCACCGTCCATTCATTTATCTGATTTTCGTGTCAAGTAATGAATTTATTCCCTTTTATGGAATAACTCGACTCTCGCTCTTTTGTTTCTGTTTTAATTTGCAGGAATACGAATTAAACTAGCTGAAAATTTTCAGGTACTTTGTAACCAGTTGGATTACTAGATTTTGTCGTTTTTGGGTTTCTTCAAATAGTTGAACTATAATGTAAGTCTTAAATCGATTCGTTAATTGTTATTATTATTTTCGGTTTCGTTTTACAGTGTATAGATTTATAGAATAATTCAATGTTGTCGTTTAATATTGTTATTTGTTGATGTAAGATGTTGTAATTTTCATTGATTCTAGTCTCAGTTTGGTTATATGTGCATTTGATGTTGAGTTTTTGGGGATTCCTGAGATCCTATTTAATTTTGAAGAAAATGCAGTGAAAGAAAAGGAATATGAACCGTTTGATTATTAGGATGCTCTTATTTGGACCTGAGTAAGTGAACAGGATGTCCCCGTGGGTCAGCTTTTGATATATATATATATATATATATATATATAATGATTGTCGAATATTGCTTTGTTTTAGCCTTTAAAGGGACCTGTGATCGACCTGATTATGAAATTCTGTTTACTGTTCTGCTTCGTGTTACTCTTAGACATTAGTTTTTTTGGGTCAGTAGATTTTTAATGTGATTTAGCTTTACTTTGGTGCTTAACTCCTCTAATTATAAAATTTTGAAACTTTTATTGCATGTGTAAGCGTCTTGGCGAATGGATGTCTTCTTTGTGTTGAATATTTGTTTTTTTGCTCATATATTGGACATTGACTTTGATTCTTAAATTTGGCCGGGTTAGTGAGAGGATTAACGGAAATTATGTTTGATTTTTAGGTTGTTTCAAGTGTATTGTTTTATGAGTTGGGATGGGGCTCATGGACAATTTTCTGCATACAGAGTCAACTACACTGGTTTCGCTTAGTAGTGGCAATCATTCTGAGGGTAGATCTGGAAAATTGCGAATGGAGAACGGCCATTGTTCCCTCAAGATCAAGCGGCGCAAAGTTTCTGCTGTTCGCGATTTTCCACCTGGGTGTGGACGGTGTGCCTCATGGATCAATTCAAGTGCCAATGAAGAAGCTGTTGTCAGTACAGTTTGCCTTGATGCAGAAAAACCTGTGATATCCTCTAATGATGTTAATGGGGCCAATTTGATGAGTGCCTACCCTGAAGGAACATTGTTGCCACAGACTGATATTTTAACTGCTTTAGAACCTGTAATTTCTGATGTGGCGAACATTTTGAATGGGGTTAACGTTGATGCTCCAAAGGAAGAGATGGTTCCCCAAAAGACATCATTGCCTCATGACTGCCCAACTGCTGTTTCGGATGTCTATAATCTAGAGAAGGGTGTGCCTAAAAATTATCCACCTAGGAGAAGAGTTTCGGCTGTTAGAGATTTTCCTCCGTTCTGTGGGCGAAATGCTTCTTGTCTTAGTAAGGAAGAGTGTGGGAAAGCACTTATTTCTTCAAAGAGTTTGGGCAAAGAGGCATCTAGTATTGGGAACAAGTCAGTGGAAGAGACATTGGTCACTAATGTGAAACAAATGGAAGAGAATTTTAATGATGGAGATACTTACAAGAGCAAGTTGGAAGGTGATGTTTCTGGAATCACTGGGGGCAATGTTCAAGCTGAATTTGAGGGGCATGCTACTGTGGAAATGAGGAAAGATGATGACTATGGAACTTCTTCTACGAATGTGATCAAGGTTGTGCAGGAAGATATGAGAGAGAACATCAAATCTTCTTGTGAGACTAAACAGTATCGCTTTAACTCTAAGACTGGGGCAGTCATAAGATCAAGCAACCAGGATGTTGGAATTTTAGAAGAAGATCCACTGAGGGACATTGTGCTTTATACTGATAAGAAACATCTTGACAGAAATTGTCCAATATTTTCTGGAACTAATGATCGGTTTGACAAGCGAGATTCTGAGGGTCTAGAGTGTCAATCAAACCCGATTATTGTGCAAGGTCTAATGGCATCACCTAGTTGCCCTTGGAGGCAGGGAAAAGGGAACAACCTTAAATCTGCTGGTTGTACAGTTGAAAAGCATAGAAAGAAGCGTGATTTGCTGCCACTTTGTAAATCATCTCTAAAGTCAATGAATGAAGCTGAAAGCTCTGAAGGACCATTAATTAAGAAGAAGAAATCTCTTACAGAGAACACTTCTCTGTGTATGGGTCAAGTGTTCATAAGGGACAATGAAGATTATTATGGACACGATGGAGAACTTGGTGAACTGATGATAAAGGATACTCTTGAGCAAGATGAAGAAGGCATTAGTCCATTGGCCATAATGGATGTGGATGGAGTGTGTAAGCGTCAAAGATCACATAGTTATAATGTGAATCTTCCTCCTTCCCATCCTTCAACTGTTAAAGGTCCTGATAGTAATGCCACTGGCTCCCGAAGCAAAGTCAGGGAGACATTGCGTCTTTTTCATGCTGTCTGTAGGAAGCTGTTGCAGGAAGAAGAAGCAAAATTGAAGGAACAAAGTAGTTCTAGGAGGATTGATTTACTTGCAGCAAGAATTCTCAAGGATAAGGGCAAGCATGTCAATGTAGGCAAACAAATCATGGGGTCTGTACCTGGAGTTGAAGTGGGTGATGAGTTTCAATATAGGATAGAGCTTAATATTATTGGCCTTCATCGTCCAACTCAGGGTGGTATAGATTATCTGAAGCAGAATGGAAAGCTTTTGGCTACGAGTATTGTAGCATCAGGGGGTTACGATGATGACTTGGATAGCTCAGATGTTTTGACCTACACAGGTCAGGGAGGGAATGTGACGAAAGTAGGAGGCAAGGAACCTGAAGATCAGAAGCTTGAGCGAGGTAATCTTGCTTTGGTGAATAGCATGCATGCTAAAAATCCTGTAAGAGTGATCCGTGGTGAGGCCAAGGCCTCTGATGCTGCTAGGAAATATGTTTATGATGGGCTGTATTTGGTTGATAGATATTGGCAGGAAATGGGGGCACATCAGAAGCTTGTTTTTAAGTTTAAGTTGGTCCGGATTCCAGGTCAGCCAGAGCTTGCATGGAAAGTGGTGAAGAAGTGCAAAAAGTCTAAAGTTCGTGAGGGTGTATGTGTAGATGACATCTCACTAGGAAAGGAGTTGATTCCAATTTCTGCTGTGAACACGATAGATGATGAGAAGCCTCCGCCGTTTACGTACATAACTGGTATGATGTATCCTGATTGGTGCTGTCCTATTCCTCCAAAGGGTTGTGATTGTACTAAGCGATGTTCTGAATCGGGAACATGTTCTTGTGTGATCAAGAATGGAGGAGAGATCCCATACAATCACAACGGTGCCATTGTAGAAGCAAAATCCCTTGTCTATGAGTGTGGTCCTTCTTGCAAGTGCCCCCTGTCTTGCTATAATAGAGTTAGCCAACATGGTATCAAATTTCAGCTTGAAATTTTTAAAACTGAATCAAGGGGCTGGGGTTTGAGATCCCTAAATTCCATTCCTTCTGGAAGTTTTATCTGCGAGTATGTAGGTGAGCTCCTTGAAGAGAAAGAAGCGGAGAAAAGAACTGGTAATGATGAGTATCTGTTTGATATTGGGAATAATTACAACGACAGTTCCCTTTGGAATGGGCTTTCGAGCCTCATGCCTGATGTACATTCAAGTTCTTGTGGAGTTGTTGAGGATGTTGGTTTCACGATTGATGCAGCACAGTATGGAAATGTTGGGAGATTCATCAACCATAGCTGTTCTCCTAATCTTTATGCCCAAAACGTCCTTTTTGATCATGAAGACAAGAGAATTCCTCACATAATGCTCTTTGCTGTGGAGAACATTCCCCCCTTGCAAGAGCTGACTTATCATTACAATTACGAAGTAGACAAGGTTTATGATTCTGATGGCAATATCAAGAAGAAGAACTGCTATTGTGGTTCACCAGAATGCACTGGTAGGTTGTACTGAAGCAGACGAACAGAAGTATGAATTGGTCTGACTAGCAGTAATTTACTGCTTTTCACGCTGTACTGCTGTTTTTTGATCCTTGGCGAATATTGATAATGCGAATATTGATAATGCTACATTTCTCAAAATTTTTTCCCAACTTTTGACTTAAATGATGGAGTAAGATGATTTATGACAATCACCTTAATTATAGTATGGTGTATTGATGATCTAGTAGTTACATATAAATTTGTTATATCATTTGAGTAATAAATTTTAATAAAATTTTAGGTAATGAAGTATTACTCAACAACTTTAACATTTGGTGGTTTCTTGCTAGTGTGTTAATACATGGAAAACTAGGTAAAATTTCTTTTGTGAAGACTGTTTCATCCTTTAATTTTTTTTTCTTAAGAAATTAGACTTTCAATCTTTAGAATCCTTTGTTGATCAAAACTGACATGTTATAGTATGAGACTGTATGATGATGACTTGATTATTCCAAAAATATTGAAGGAAAGAAAATATATTTTTCATGAATCAATCTAGTTTGGAGCCAAAAGTCTAATTATGTATCACAATTCACAATCGTGATGTTAACTAGTCATAAATACTAGTGGTAATTAGTCATAAATACTACCACTAGAAATTGTGATGTTAATTAGTCAAAAATACTACCACTAGAAATTGGAGGATATGGAATTTTGTTATGAAATTTGGTTTCTTGTATGCTTTAAATTTTGCAAGTTGATACATCAAGACAACCAAAAGATTACAAGGTGCAACTTTATTCATACACTCAATAGAGCAGAGTACAGAACCCCAATTTTTGTAGAGCAACTAATGCAATACTGAATGACAAACGACTAACTATAATGCAAAGTAGACAGCTTGATACAGTCCAACCAGCATGAGCAAACAAAAAACTAGGAAACAATAGAAAAGCAATAGTTCATATTGTACTTAAACTTGTAGAATTCTGTATCTTCATATGATATAGTTTTAAGTGAGCTGAATTTGAGTATCATAAGCAGCTCCAGCCTTCCAGTCACTAGGAATAGCATTGTTTGCAAGAACCCATGTCTGCCCCATGCTTCCACTCACTAGGAACCTCAAGCTAATGGCTCCCTGTGGCGGATTAGACATGTCAAAAACTGCCCCATAGGCCCTTCTCATGCCTCTCCATTCCTTGCAGTCCTCCTGCAACAATAATATGTTAATCACACCATCAAAATCAATTCTTTAAAAAGTCAATGAAGATTGATGCTTAACAGTTTTGTAAAATTTATGTAATATATATACCTGCCAAATTTCAACAGCTTGGATGTCATTCTGGCCAGCTGCATACAGAATAACAATAGCTAGGTAGTGAGGGTTCCTGCTGTGCTCATGGACCTTAAA
Organism: Litchi chinensis; assembly: GCA_019925255.1. Classification (NCBI taxonomy): domain Eukaryota; kingdom Viridiplantae; phylum Streptophyta; class Magnoliopsida; order Sapindales; family Sapindaceae; genus Litchi; species Litchi chinensis. The sequence goes on along the minus strand of CM034470.1, from coordinate 8,572,778 downwards.
CATGATGTTGTAACCATAGTAACGGCAGGGGACTCTCCGGTATTCAACGTCCACCACGCCATAAGCGTATAACTGAGCTGACTTGTCTTGAATAGCCAGCCTCCCATAGGCACGTGGGCTGAGGATGAAGTCTGTGTTGTCTCCTTCACCATAGTCAGTCACTACTACGTATACTCCATTCTCAGTGCAAAGTTGTGGCACTTTGCACCTAACCTGAATTGATAATTAAATTAACAACTAACCTTCATTATTGATACAAAAGGTGAGGAATATTTATTAGTTTATAATTAGTGCTAATTAAACAATTAGTGATCTCCAACTTGTAGTTTTGAAATGGAGTTCAGCTAACTTGATAGACACATGATACATGCCTCTACCTTTTAAGAAGTAGTGCTTGTTTTTAAGAGTTTCCATAAAGCATACATAGCCTTAGCAGCCAAGGGCCTTGGCATATATCAATTTGTTCACTTTACATATTTTGTTATTTTTTAAAGTGAAATGATTGAGGGGACCTAAAGTTAACCTGATAGCAAGCTCCACACCCGCTTCCATTTTTCCACAGCCTCGACACCCCGGCCACATTAGCATCGTTTACCGTTCTTCCATATTCTCCAAAGCCACAAGCTCCAGCTGTATCAACATGCTTATTAATGTTAGCTCATTTGGAAACATGATAACTTGCTTAGCAGGAAGAGAAAAAAATGAAATCCAAAATATGATAAGGTCAATCCTATAGTTCACTTAAACTTGTGCATAAGTATGATGTATGGGCCATGCTACTAGACAAGTCCTGTATAGTTATAGGATTAATTATTAATCATTGAATTCTAATTTAAGAGTTCATAAAATTCAAAATATTAAAAAAATAAAAAAAATTGAAAATTAAGAGATAATTTAACTCTCAAAACAGCTTTTGTAACTATATAGATCATGTATAGTAACTAATATGTATATATGGGGGATTTTTTACTTACTTGGTGTCCCTAAGCAATCAGGGCTACCATAATAAGTTGCTCTTGAGGTTATAAAATCTTGAGAGTAACACAATGCAGGCAAGAGCAACATTACAGAAAGAAGATAGTAGTGATACTTAAGAACAATTGCCATCTCTAAATATCAAATTTTAGAGCTCTTGAAAGATAGGCTAAAGGTTTTGACAATAAGAGAGAGAATGAAATGAAGTAAGAGATGTTTGGGATGAGAAGGTAGCAAACCATAGTCCCATATTTATACTTGAGGCTTGAGGGCTGCTGTTGAGGTAATTGCCACCTTTTTCCTTCCATTTAGGACTAGAGAATTCAATACAGAGTCGGGGGGATTAGTATTAGATTAATGATGTGTACATGTAGACCCCCTTATTGACCCCATAAGACCATTGCGTGAGATATTTTACATTCATTACAAAAAGTTCTGCCTAACACTTGGTTTCCATATCCACATTTTGGTTAGTTCTTTGTATCTTCAGATTCAGAAGTGCATGCCTTGAGTTAATTATTGTGATTTGAAAAGGCGATTGTTCTTTCTTTCATTATGCTGTTAATTAATTGCTAAAATAAGGCTAGTGGTGAGCAAGGGAGAATTGCCTTTTTCTTGTTATAAAACAGAAATTAGCATTCAGCAGCACTACTAAGAACGTTTTTGGCAACTGTTTTTTCCTCTTAATTGTTAGGGTTGCATTTAATACATGAACAAGAGGGATTTTTAGCGGGATGGAGTTGTAAAATTTCATATGAATGATTAAATAAATCATGTTCGGATTGATCTCTACTTAGTTTGTAAGGACATTTGATTTAATTTGTAAATATAACACAAATACAAAGCAATTCAATAAGTTATAGGGCAGATTTTGACATAATAAATTAAACAAATTAGCTTCGAGTCGACATATAAAGTAACAAGAATTATCATATTTTTTATTATTACTTTTATTATTGTAATAATAATAATAATAATAATAATAATTCCTTAACTATAAATGCAAAAGTTAAAGAAGAATATACGATCATCTCATTACTATTAGTGAGATGAACTAAACACTAATGATGTGTTTACTTGCACGTGATCAGAATGACCTGGAATTAGAATGATGTATTATAATAAAAATAAGTTGTTTACTTCAATTACATAAATCGAAATTGGAATTAACAGTATTCTCATTGAGCTGTTTACTTTGTTTTAGAATCAGAATGAATTAATTATAAGTTACAAAATATCCTTGATTAAAATTATATACTCCATAAATATATATTTTTTAAAAAAAAAAAAATGTAACTGTTATGCCCGTTTCCTCGTCACAAGTAAAAGAGTCTTTAAGGACCCAAAAGGTGAGTACAGTGCTAAGAGGCCCAATGGGCCCAACTTTCAGATCGCAGAAACGAGCTCGCTAGACCCCGAGCTCGCGCTTATCTCCAAAACCAGTGCCTTCTACCTCGCGTCGGTGCCAAGGTCCATCTCAGCTTATCTTCAGGTCACTTGAGCAACCAACTCGTTGAAGCCGCGTCAGAAAAATTCTGCCAGCCTACAGCAAGTCCACTCCTAGGTGATCTCAGCTCATTTCCATGTTTGGTCACCCCAACATCCCAGCTCGCAGAGACGACCAGCTCTGTTCTACCTTGTCCCAGACTCTTTCTCAGGGAGCAGTTGCTAGATCTGTCTAATCCTCTGATTTTTTGCTGGCACCACCTCAACAGTCCCGAGGAGCGTTCAATACGGCGATTGTATATTTATTACAAAGGAGACTTTATTTGGAGCAATAAATGAAGGCATGGGATGTCAAGAATAATCATTACTTTAACAATTAATGCAGTATGACTAGAATCAGATTAGGTGAAAATGTTGATGATTATAACGTGTAAAATACTCCATTTATATATCTCATTCTCTATAAATAGAGGGAATTTTCATTGTAAAAAGAAGTTAACAACATTCATAGTATCGTTACTCTATCGGAATTAACTCAGAGCAACCATGGACGTAGGCGCACTTGCCGAACCAAGTACAAATTGGTGTCTTTGCATTCATTCTTCCCCCTCCTTTCCCCATTTGCTATTCAGTTATTGTTATTCATCCCTCACAACCAACATTTCTCTATTTTTAATACTACATACCAACCTTAAACGTCATTTACTACACATTTATTACTGTGATTACCATTTATTACTATGTTCGTAGTCTGGGCCTTAGAATCTTTGAGTCGACCGTTTCCGGACGTCGACAGTAACCATTGAGATTTTGATATAAAATGTTACCTAAGTTTTTAAGCATTTTTTTTTATATAAAATATTACCTATATTTGTTAAGTGGGGTGGGGGAATAAAATATTAGTCTTTTTTTTTTTTTTTTTAACATATATAATATAAGGAATATAAAAGAATTTTTAATTTATAAAATAAGAATGATATTTCTAAATGAGATGAGGAGAATGAAATTCTCATTCTATAATTTTCAATTTGTGTGAAACCTATAATTTCATTCTTATTACGAATTGATTTTAGAATAAGTAAACATCAACACTAATTTTTATTTTCTATTCTTATTTTATAATTCATCAAGTAAACACATTATGAATCACTTCTCAAATTTTGCCATGCCTTTGCAGCACACCTTGTGCTAGGAAAAATTCCCTGGAATATAGAGGGATAATGATTAAACGAAAAAATGGTTGATGGGTCAAAACCAAAGGCTAATAGGGAAATCTCACCAAGCCAAACCTATATCTAGTACAGACGTACCAGTGCCCTAGCTACTTGTATATTAATTGGTTTGATGAGTCAATTTCGAAAGCTACAGACTAATAACAACTGGAGTCATCCACTAACCCATCGTATTCGTCACCTGTTTGGCTGTAACGCACTGAGCGAGGCCCAGTGCTCCCGAAATTGGTAAATGTATATCTCTTCCGGGTCAATCATTCTGATAGTACTCAAAATTAGGGAGGAGAGCACTCTTTATTATTTTTTTAGTGTTACTGGCCAGTCTTGTATAACAAATTGATTTTGATTTTGGAAGTTGTGGTTTTTGACACGTTTAGTTCGAAGCTACGCGGAGGTTGATGGGTATGCATGGTTTGTTTGTGCATGAGAGAGGAGGTGTGTGTAGAAAAATAAGCTCTTTTGAGTGGAAATTGGGGTAGGTGAGTCTTGCTATTGGTCGTACATTTGTCAACCTTTATTACATTACTTGATTACCGTTGCTAATCAAATAAATAAATAAATAAATAAAGAAGATATAATATGAGAGAGGAAGAAACGAAGAAATAACTGAGCAGCTTGATGCTTCAAGATATATGACGATAGTGCATTGCGAGGATGACATCCATATGGTCATTTTGGAATATGAATCTTTGTTAATGTTTATCACATTTTGAATACAAGTTGCATCCTAAGTTGTTAGGTTGGGAAGCATGATTAGATTTTATATATATTTGAGTACAAATGTTGCACGAATAGCCGAGTTGATGTGAACTGAAATTGAAAGGTCCAATATTAATTTATCATTACATTAACTTATAGAGAATTTAATTTAATTTATATTTAAGTATACAATAATGGTAATATATGGACTGGTAAAATGGGACAAAATATTTGATTACATCGCATATAATGAATCATTGATAAAAACATTTTCATAAAATCTCCGTACATGACATAATAAAATTTTGTTTTGAACATGAAGTTGAATTATAAGATTATCCAAATTAAGATTGTGTAAAGGGTGAACAGTCCATACAAATATTGGTTTTAACGGTTCCACAGCACACGCAAAGTCCTCTGGGTTGTGCAACCGTGCAACCCGTTGTATGCTCCAGGAATGGGTTAAAAAATCCCCAGTCGGAAATAAATCATATTCAAACTCATCCAAGTGAGTAGAGATAGACATAATAATATTTGAATTTCTTAATTTATATAAGGCATGAAGAAGACAGCGAAATTTACACCTTTTAAAATAAAACAACTAGGGGTTCAAGGAAGAAAAGAAATTGAACAACTAGCGAAGACCCTGGAAACAATAGCGACGGCGAAGCGCACAAACAGATTGTGATTTCTTGGGCTTTGACATCACATTTACAGCATTTTGATGGCTTTCAAGTTACCGACTATTATCATTCTTACTGTCACTCAAATCTCAAGGATCGGTTCTCTTTTTAAATTTTATCTTACAAGATTTGAACCGTGCTCTAAATACATTTAACGACAAGTGTAAACAACATAAAACATACAAGCAAAACTGAGCATTGCAAATACTGTTTGTAACACTTAATTGTGATTCATTGGTTCTGAAACTAGTGATATTAAAAAGAATGATGGCGTTTTACATGCTTTCTCACGTAACAAGCATGGATGACACAAACGTACATTACATGTATATATCATCCATGCATACATACCCGAGAAACAGAATATACTATAACAAAGGTCATTACGTTGTCATCCTGACCTTCTTGCTTTGCTCCTCAGACATTACAGTAATCTTGGCATTTGTCATGACCTCATTTACACACCTTTCCCGGCTTCTGGATATCAGTCCACTAAATATCCGTTCCTCCTGCCAACAACAGACTAATGAAGCTACTAAATGATACAAAAATCTAAGAGATATTTTCAACTGTTTCACACCACAAAGTTACAAGTTTCTTATAAACACGTATGAACTGATTGGTTTAACTTGTTAATCTTATAATTGTAAGAGAGTTAAATATGAGATAGTGACTATCACTATAATGGATTTTAATAATGATCACTTTGCATTAATGGGCACTAACCACTCGAGTAAATGATGGAAGAGACACTGTTGAGATATGGGGCTAGATTATATGTGTATGGTTGATGTCTCTAAAACCATTAAAGTATCCAAATTTGGGATGAGGAGAGCGACAAAAGTGATGTGGTTGGGGATGAAACTAGAACTAACAAGACAAAGCTTTCCACCAACCAAAAATGCCTCTTCCATCACTCTCAATTTCAATTCAAGCAATCTAAAGGGACCAATCAAAAACAACATGCAAGCTGTAAAGCAAGGGAACCACATTGTCAAACCACCTATTATAGTGAGTAGTGAGTGTTCTTTTACAGGTGTCTATCTGCTAAACACTTAGGGCAGAAAGAAAGATAAATAATGTAAAGGTTGTGTGACCATCAAAAGAACAAGCAATTACTTGTCAGTTTCATAGCACATTTGATAGATAAATGGAGTAGTTAGGAATAGGAGCAGGAACAATTGTGTGATAAAATTTTAAAGGGGCATATAATAGACAGTGAAGAGTGCAATAATGGTCGTAAAAAGCGGATGTCCATAACGTTGCTTCCTCAACGATGCTACCTCTGGAATCATTCTTACTCAGCAATCATAGCATATAAAGTTCAAGGTACAGGTTATGGCCTTAATTATTTTACTAGGCAGAGGTAAAGATGTTGATTTACTGGTTCACTCTTCAGAATGAAATATATCACCGCCAACGTGTAAAATCAGAGAGGGTCCTTTTTCGTGGAAGTCAATGGTGTCCAGGTATCAATCTTCCAAAAGAAGCCTGTTGTAGGTGACAGCAATAAGATATTGTGGCCCCAGGTGACTGCCAACTGACAACAGCCAGTGTACCATGAAAGTTTTCAAAGAGAAATCACAACAAGACAAATGCTGTGAAGAAAGTATGGATAGAAGTTTAGCATTCTTCAGGACACATGGCTGGTATAAAAAGGAGACTAAATACATTATCATCTACAAAAGCAGTTTGATGATAATCCACAATCCAACAATAACTTGCAATCGTGCTTTTACCTGGATACTCTAAGCAATCACCAGTTCCTACATTTAAATGAGTTGTGCCTTTTTCAGGTCAGAAACAACTCCATGGTCTTCGGGGCTTCTTTCATTGTATAGTACCTGCAGAAAGTTGAAGTAAAATGGATTCAGTAAGGCTGAGGCATTGCAAGATGGCTGAATGAAGTATCTTCTATGACTTAAGGAACCTTATCGATGAGACCATATTCAACCGCCTCACTAGGACTGAAGTATTTTGGACGGCTGATGTCAACTTCAATCTGCTCAGGTGTTTTTCCAGTGTGCTCCGCAAAGAGTTTAACCTTGAACATGGATTACATTACTAATTAGTTAGTTGTCATGTTTAGACTTACATCAAAATTGCAATTGCTAAATCAGTCAAATTTTCTCCAAAAATCAGAGTAAACAAGTAAACATGTAAATAGATACAGTCTGTCAATCAAGTTCTGACAAACTCACCCATTTCCCCAGCACTAAGTTGGAATTTCAAGTGTCATCATGGCTACTGAGCAGATTCCTCTCCCTCACTTTTCTTTCTTTAATAATATGGGCCAACAAAATTTCACAACTAAATTGATTTGAGAAATTGATTTTAATAAGTTTCTTATAAAACAAATAACAACGCATAGAATATCTTAAATCTCTGTATATCTCTCCATGCAGGCACATACAAGCAAGGTTACAAAAAAACACTTTCAGGCCCTTTTTATTATTTTTTTTTGTTGGCTTTTTCAGAACTATAACCAATAATGAGCCAAACATACTTCGAAATTTTATTAAAGCAAATGGGCAGTATATGCAAGGTCCAAAGCTATAACCGAACTGAGCATCACACACAACCCCATAAAATTTCTAGAGGTGGACTTTAAGTTTGTCCTGTGTTTTTAATGATAACATTGCTAAACTTTGGTTTTACTTCGGAAGCTTTGGTATCAACCAGGACATCTTGCTGAACATATGCAAAGTATCTTCCTTACCTCTGTTCTTCATGAATGTATTAAGAAGATGCAATAACCCAAAAATATCCACCATACTTGAAAGATAGATCATGACCAAATTCTACCATAGAAAAATTTTAATGCCATACTAATCTGTATGCTCAAAAATCTGGACTGATTGGGCAGAAGCAAATATGTAATGTAACTGATTGTCAACTTTACCAATTCTGCTTTCACGTTCTTAATTTCTCTTCTTGCATAGTCGATATCAGTTGCTTGACCTTGAAACCTTCCAATTGGCTGCAGATTGGTAGAGAGCAAATAAGATAACAAACGTTTAAGAATTTAAATCATGTCCAAGGGGCCACCTCAAACAGATGAATTACAGATTATCTAGTCTTGCAAGACAAACAAAGCAAATTCTCAGAAGATGCCGATAGCTAGTTTATTAGGTATCTTTGCTCATAAAATAACCTGCTTCATCATGATTGTTGAAGAAGGCAAAGCTGAACGATTTCCCTTGGCCCCAGCTGCCAAAAGTAAAGCAGCTTCCCCCCAAGCATTACCAACACATAGAGTAAATATAGGTGGCTTCACATATCTGCAGTGAAAGTCCGAAGAGAAAATATAATTCAGAAAATCCTATACATGAAAAAATAATAATAATAAACATAACTCTTCCTCCAAGATTATCTCATTGTCAAAATTCCAAATCACAGGGCACCAATTACCAAGAATCACTATGATATTGGTAAGAAAAAAATCAATTTGGTCAGTGAAATTGTAGCAATAGCATGCATAATGGCACTTTGAGATTACTATTATTGCAAGAGATATGGAAGGTATGGAATATGAAACTGAAGTTTTTCTCTTCATGATGCACATCACGATTGCCAGAGCTGATGTTTGCTGTGGCCACCTTTCATTTTTTGGGATAAAAATAACATACTTTTCCTAATATGTACAATGCACCTGACCTCAAAACAAAAAGAAACTTAAAATTTTTCAATAAGACATAAGCATTCACATATAATTTTATTCAGTCAATCTAGTTGATGCCTATCTGAATAAGTTAGCAATCAATTTTGTATTCCAGAACTGCATACAAAATTTTACAATAAATCTATCATTCTGCATGGATTTCGGGAAAACAGAAATATAACAATGAATAAATAATAAAGACCCAATCTGCATGTTACTTAAAGCCTCGGCTTGGTTCTAATGCACAAGGCAATAATTCTCCAGAAACAGCTAAGACAGGATTGATAATTTGACACTTAAACTTCAAGATACTACTGCTAAAGGAATTTGTAAAACAAAGTTCAAAATCATTCTAGAAGGCACCGAATGCAGACAACAGACAGCTTAAAACGATACACCAACACATAAAGGCTTAAGGAAGAAAGGCATTAATATTTATGACCTCATAGTATCATATATTGCAAAAGCCTCAGTTTCATAGCCCAACTTCTCGCTACCCTGAAAAAGTGAAAAACTCTACTATTAGCATGAATTAATACACTGACAAGCACAAAAACCATGCGGTTAGCATGTGAAAACCTTTCTTGCTTAACAAAGAAAAACAAATATAAAAGATGAAAAAGAAGTGTAACTATCAAACTTGCAATCCGGAGGGGAATGCAAGTAAAATTGCTGCTTTCTGGTTGTCTTATGTCAGATAAAAAGAAAGGAAGCATACAACTTATATTTATCTTACAAGCAAGATTTATGTTATCATCACATGGCAAACCAGCCACCCATCATCACTATGCCAGCAATGCCAGCACTATCACTGTCTACGGTGGCAAAACCACTACTGCTATCTTCACCACATTTAGTACCACTACATTAGTCGGTACCAAGCTCAAGATTGATCACACAATTAAACATGATCTTTTTGACCCACATTTGCTACTGTCAGCACAAACACATGAATGCAGGGCTTGGCACACCTAAGTTTGAAACAGTGTAGACATAAGAGAATCAAGCACTGAACAGAAAATCTAGTCAGTCTAACTACAAGAGACTGTATAATGCTCATGGATCTAAAATGTGCATTCATCTAATCAGAAAACTAGATATAACCGAAAAAAACCTATTACCTTGGTTGTTCCAGTAGAGTTAATGTATAAGTAAATAGGCTTATCGGGATCTTCATACTGAAGATAAAGAAACTCAGCGAGTAGCAACTCTGTAACAGAAGGAACCAGAGACATGCCCAAGTAAACAATTCGGTTCTTGAACAAGTAAGATGCCAAGTCCGGGGGTGGTTGCTCGTACGCAGTTCCCAATTCATACGGAATAACCTGTCCCACTAAAACATGTCAAACAAAATACATACATATCTCGTGCGGATAAGATAAAAAGCACAAAATCACAGCAAATTAGGATGAAATGATATAACATGATCTATTACAAAGACACGGAATCATATACTTGCATTTCTTATTTTGCATCGAAACCAAGGAGTTGGAAATTACTTACACCAACGCGAAAATTTCAAATGCTAATTCACTAAACACGTATTAATTAAGCAATCTATGGATATTCATTCAATACATATACTTGGTTGTAATAGTAAGCCAGAACAATGAAGACAGGCAAAATGTAGAAAAGCAAGAATACACCAATCATCAATCGCATAACAGAAACCTAGATAAGCTCGTACCATAGTGACGACGCGTCTGGTCGGCTTGGACGTGGAAAAGGTGAGGGATTCGGGTCTGAGCTTGAGTCCGGAGAAGTCGGTGGAGACGCTGCTGTACGTGAAGGGAGAAACGAAACTGGTTCTGAGAGAGGACGAAGAAAAGGAAGGTCGGGTTCGGGCTAGGGTCCAGGTAGGGTTTAGGGCTTGTGGAGAGGTACGTTGTGGTGCTGGTAACATGCATGTATGGAGCGGGAAGTTGGATGGTGATGCTGTCGCTACCTCCATTTTTGACAATTCTGCTGCTGCTGCTGCTGCCAGTGACTCCCACTGAGAGAGAGCCAGAAATGATAAAGCCATTCGGTTTTGGATTCACGTCGGATCTTTTCAGTTGGGTTCCAAATGGGCCTGATTGAATCTAGCCTGTTCGACTCGAATAAATAGTATTGTCCTTGTGTTCTTTTAACAATTGTTTTTATTTCTATCTTGTTTGTTAATAAACGCAATTTTTTTTTTTTTCTAGAGAAAACAAAAATTAGCAAACAAACATGAATTAAATCAAAGAAACAACTCAGAAATTATGACTTATGAGTTTGTAATTCAAAAAGAAAGAAAGTAAAAGAAACTTTCTTTAACAGTTCGAGCTTCAATTGGGCAACAAAACATGAATGTACAGCGTACTGATTTTCAGATTTTATTTTATTTTTTAAATTTTTGTTGGGAAAAGTGGCGGATTTTCATTTAATGATAACACCAGCTAAAGTGTAACAACTATAAATACAAGTAAAAACAAAAAAAGAAAAAGAAAAGGAACAGTTGAGTTTACAATTGTTTATATACTTACAAGTTGAGAATGAATACTGATAATTTGCTTAAATGTATATTGCCAAGCGTTGACTTGTGCTGATTATCCTTGTTATGTGTATTTTTTAGATTTACTAAATGGATTGGTAAAAGCTCAATTAAAATACGATAAAATCCACTCACAAGGCCTAGCAGACAAGGTTTAGTTATTAACTTTAAATCCAGCGAACTCCACAGCTCACACCAATGAGTTCGTTTCACAACCAAACTACAGATCATAATGCAGTTCGCTCTATGTACAACTCATTATTCAGCGAGGTGCAGCTTGAGATTGCTCAAAGCACATACAGCTCGTTCAGTAGCCAGTTAGACCGGAAATTTTTCAAAAAGACAATTACTTGATTTGATCATGATTCTCTCACTAGAAACGGAAGTTAATTCAAATTCAAATTTAGTTAACGTGATCTTGAGATTCTCAGAGCAGTTTTCTAATTTTGTTATAACCGATTAAGAAGTGCATTTATTATAGAATTTTTTTTATCTATTTTAATTCTTCCAAAATTGTAACGTCTCTTTTCTCTATAAATAGGAGGCTGAATTCATTGTAAACAGACATACAAGTAATATCATACTGTCACTCTACAGAATTAGAGAAACAATCGTGGACGTAGACATACTTGCTGAACCACGTAAAAACTCTGTGTTGTTCCCTCTATTCTTGACCTTTTGCTTTGTTATTTTTTCTTGTTTTTGCTTTGCTTGAAATTGATTGCAGGTATTGGATTTTGAGCTCTCGTCGACCGGAAATCAACGTCGACAATCCTCAAATAACAAGTTATCTCATTGACAAGAATATAAATGCATTACGATAATTATTGTTTAGGGTAAGAGAGAGAGATAAAATTTATAGAAACTACTTACGTCTTGAATTTTAAGATAAATACGAAATTTGAACTCTTGAGAATTAAAAGAAATGCTTAATCATTCATATCCAAGGATGATATGCATTATGAAAAATATATATCATCGATTCAAACTCATGATCGACTAACTTTTACTTGAGGCTATTCTAATTTATGAAGATAGGAACTAGGAGGTCACTCTTGAATTCTTGATGCAGACAAGCAAGCAGTTGCTAATTGCCACATCAAGAAGAGCGGATGAACTTTAAAATGCTTTTACACATTACGGCGTACATGTAAAAAGGGGATACTTTCATAATCTGTCATTTTTTTTTTTATATTATTAATTATTTATTTAAAGCTAGTTATTATTGTTTTTCATCTGTACCTCTATGACGAAAATTTTTTAATCCAATAATTTTCTACGTCTAGCTAGCTTATTTTTCCTTTTCCTTTTTAATCAATTTTGTGGCGTCATTAATCCTTCAAAAAACTCATTTTGAGTTAAAAATTTTAAAATTATTGACAAACATGTTAGTAAATATGTACAGAAGAACTTGCATCCCGATTACAAATATGAAAAAAAAAGTATACTAATCACTTAAGCTGTGGGTAGATGTCAAATTTATTTTAATACTAACCTTTGTAAAATAGATAGAAAAAAATCATTTATTCAAGCAAACAATAAATGATCATGTAATGATCATATGTTGGAGCAAGGATTTTTTGTCACTATGTTTTTATTAAGCTTTTAATAATTTAGTGATACATAAACATTAAAAATAATGGATGATCAATATTGTTTCATTTTTTTTTTCTCATATATAATTCAAATTTAAACTCATTTTATAAAGAACTTAATACAACCAAAAAATTAATAGAGAATAAATGAAAGCACGACGATGTCATAACTATAATAATCATCACCTTATTACATAGATCCAATCAACTTTTAAGTGGGCTGCTATTATTAATGTACTATTATTATAATTATTTGTTTTTGTATATAGACTAGGTACTGTGTCAACTTCCGAGGGCTTTTTTTTTTATAAGATAGATAGTAGTTGGTATATTAATTTAAAATTTCTTAGCTATATTTATAATGTTAGTCGATGAAAGATTCGGCAAATGCCGCTCGTCTGCTGATGACTCTATTGAGTATATTAATGTTTCTCAATTAATTAAATTAGAGCAGCAAGAATACGTCACACTGGTCATGCTATAGCTTGCAAGCAATACATCTAAGGAAGGAGACATCGCGGCCGAGTTCTCGATGAATACTCCCGGATCGGCACCCTACAATCTGAGAACCTCCAGATCAGGAATCCTGCTAGAGCGAGGCGAGTACTCGGTCGATCGAGTACTTGGGCCAACTCGGTCTTCTTGGCAACGAAAATTGGCAGTGGCAGCGGAACCTTAGTCAGCTGAATTGAGAGTAGTTCAGCAAAGCAGGGATCGAGAGAGGCAGCAGTGTGGATCCAGAAACAAAGACAGCGACACTCTTGCAGATTGGAAGTGAGACAGCGAGCTAGATCTTGCAGATCTCGACCAGGATCTACGACACTTGTAGATCTAAATGAGGGGGGAACTGTTAAGCTTTTGCTAAGATGGCGGGAAGGAGAAATGGAGGCTCAATCACAGAGGTATTGTCGTCTTTGAATGGAAATGTTTGGTTTATAAAGAAAAGGTGAGTGGTTTGATTTTTATATACAAAAATAGAAGGGTAAACTGGTAAATTAATTTGTTTTATTCTATCTAAAGCATTTTATGTTTTGTTTTATATATCGTTAAAGATAACTTTTACTTTGAATTTTAAAAAGGAGAAATAAAAATCCAAATTTTTTCAAATATTATTTGAATTATACATTTAAAAAAAACTTTTAGATTCAAAAAAACTTTTGAAACCGTTTGTTTAGAATATTATTAAAATCTTTGATAATTATGACATGACCGTTACGCCTTTTTAGAAGAGTTTTTAAATGTGTTTGCTCGAAACATTTCATTGCTTGAAACATTTCAAATTATCACTTAAATATTATATGTATATTCTTTATAAACAATTTAATAATTTACTACACAAATATATATGCTATTTATTTTTTCAATTATATTTACATAAATTTTAGTTATTAAAATAAATTCAGCACTCAAAATTATATTAAAATTACACATTCATTCACGCATAATAATTTGTAGAAATTACGTCAATAATTTGCATGAAATTGTAAAGATTAAGGTAAAAAATAAATTTATCTAAGCATTAATTCTCTTACAATTCATGTCAAAAATAAATTCCTATGCAGCACTTTAGCAACATCTGATTTGCTCACTGAATTAAACAAGGATACTAAAATCACTTATATATACCACCAACAAAAAAAGCTCCAAGTTAATAGCAAATGGACATGTAGAATGACAATGACCTTCAACGCTAACACCATACTGCATTATAAGCTTCATCCGTTTTGCACGGTATATAACATTTGAATCCAGGCCCACGTTTCTCACCGCACAAAGATAGTACTTTTTTATGACCTCCGGCACATCAGCAAAGAAGGACATCATCAACCTAGAGGACGTTCACAAACAAAAACCTTGATCACATTACACATTGCAACCGGACCTCTTTTGTTCAATATCACGTCACATTATGCATCTATTTCAATCACATAATCTATGCATAGGCAGAATTAGTTATGTAGATATATATATATATATATATGTAACATATATCATCATAAATGTATAGCTGTACCTGCGTAAAAGGATATTTCTGCAAGTATTCTTTAGTATAAATATGAGAAGTAGGAAAATACGATCCACAAAAGAGAACCCACATGATATTCTTATCGGTGTTCATAGCCATTCTTTCGATTTTGCACAATATATATGCATACCAAGAACACAAAATTGAGAGAATCAAGAACGATAATAAAACACTAAACCAAAAAAGAAAATATTCTTCAAACCAAACAGATGTTTTGGCAACTCAAAAATTGAAATGAGAAAACAATAGTTGATTATAGCAAAAGCAATCACCTCCAACAATATATTTACAAAATGAACTCTAAATTTAGAGAAACCTTCTACATATTAATAGGTCGGATAACTCAAAAGGTGTGATCCTATAACAAAAAGAGAAGAACATGGTGATCAAGGCAAAAGCAACACCAACCCACTATATATATTCAGAAGGTATTGAGGATGACAACTAAATATAAGACTCAGAATGGGAAATTAAAATAAAACAAAGGTACAGAGGCAGAAGTAACATGAAGCAAAACAGAAGCAGAACATGTTAACTTAAAACAGAGTAATAGACCAAACACAAACATTTTGAGTCAAAACTGATAAGTTTATTCACTTACCTTTCAAGAAATTCCGGTTCCAGCTACTCGATGTATCAAATTTCAAAGCCCAGAAAATTACATTCATTTAACAAATCACTAAAATAACAAAAACATAGACAAGATAGAGAGAGCCGATAGTACCTTCTCAAGTATACCCGTCATCTGTGAATTCCCCACTGTGGCAGAACTACACAAAGAATGCCGTATATGACAATTCTATCTCGTATCACAACCTACAAAATACCAAATCATTAAAACCACTACGCAATCAACATAGTTATTAAAAAAAAAAAAAACGAAGGATGTCCAAAACAAAGAACAGGCTCAAAAATACCCAGCAAAACTATTCAAAGAATGTCGAAATGCTCTCTTATATCACAAAGTACCAAAGAAAAAAAAAAACACCAACTAACTCAGGAAAACCACTACCAAATCAAACACATTCTGAACAAATGGTAAACCACCAAACACTACAAACAAAATTCCCAGAACAGAAAAGAAGCACAAAGCCCCTATTCACTACGCGAAACAAATCAATAAAAAATCCTACTTGCTACCAAAACACAATCAACCACACGACCAAATTTTCAAAAAACTTAAAAACAAACCACCAATCAACACAATTCGAAACGAAAGATTACCCACCTCTCCAAACTGAAAATCCTAATAAACTGCAACAAAACAAGACAAAGAGAACGATGAAGATGAATTTACTACTCGGGGATTCTCGGTGTCAAGCAAGCTACAGAGCTAGAAGATTCAGGCCAACCCCGTGATTTCTCCAGCGAGATCTAGTAAGAGGAAACGGCTACGAAAGTGTTCGTATCATATGTAGGCTCCAAAAAGGAGAAAATCAAACCGTTGAATGATCAAAAATTGCATCCAACAGCTAAGATGTTTGAAAAAAAAAGGATGAAAATGTGCTATCGGCTAAGTGAGTAAAGAAGATAGAGAAGATGAAATAAAAACAAAACCATCGAAGACCCAAATTATCCTCTCCGTTCTCACCAGAAAATACAAAAAGCCCTAATTCTTTCTTTTGTGAACGAGAAATCGGGGTGGTGTTACAAAGATGAAGAGAATAAAGAGACCAAAATCTGGTATGTAATTCATTCTTTCTCTTCTGTTTGACCTCTATAACATGACCCAAAATGTATAACAGCAATTTTCAGTTTTGATGCTAGAAAATAGTTGGCTTTCCCCCAACACTACTTTACGAGTTTTCATTATCGAAGCTTAGATTTTTCACTCGTGGGTATGTCAAAAATCAATTACATGTGCAAACAACGTCAAGATGTTTGTGGGTTTGTTTGCCTTTTTGGGTACGTGGTTGCAAGTATAGAGAAAGAATACAAGGAACCAGAGAGTTTCATTTTGTAAAAATTAAGTTTTATTTTTGTTTTTATTTTTATTTTTTTTTTAGGGCTTTATGATATTGTTGTATGATGTTATGTATATAATTTTTTATCACTTTCTCGAGAAAAATATCTCTCTTATTTTTCAATGAAAATTTTACACTAGGGTTTTTAAACTTTGAGACGTCGTAAAGGTTGAAGCTTTAGTGCTTGTTTGCTTGCTTGAATGTGGGTTTTTTTTTTTTTTTTTTTGTTTTTTGGATAGGACAACATTCTGTTCGAGCATAAAAAGAAGACTCCCAATGTGGTCTACAAAGGGAAACTTGTTGATGGGGATTGTTGGATCGCTATCAAATGCTTCAATCGAATGGCGTGGCTTGATTCAAGATAGTTCCTTGTTTGTACTCTTTATTTTTTTTTAATGTTAAAGATCACTTTTTCTTAACATAGTGACTGATTTTAGCTTATTTGATTTAAACAATAATGATAAATTTGTAAAGGGTATTTTGCATTGTGTGAATTGGTGATGGATTTGTTGTGATTTGGTTGGTTGTGCGGGTGGTGGGGTTGTTGAGGAGTGAGAGGTTGGCAAATTTGATAGGGTGTTGTTGTGAAGGAGATGAGAGGTTGTTGGTGACTAAGTTTATGCCAAATGGGACTCTCTCTAAGCATCTATTTTGCTGTAATCATTTCTTTTTTCGGTTTTACTAATTTAGTTTCATGTTTTGCAGCATTTCAAGTTGATTTGTTTAGTTATTTGGCAAGTGGCCGGTCTCTATGTGCATCGGCTTTAACAAAGAACAAATACTCTGCTTCTTTCTCCACAATTGCTCTGCTTTTTGATGACACTCAATTACAGGTCTTTTCTCTATATCTCTCTATGGTTTTTTCATTGGTTTGAATAGAATATGAAACTGAGAAGATTGAAATTTGAACAAGTCAATAGTTTGTGTTGGTGGGGTTTTAATGATTTAGTGTAGTTTATCTTCTTTGTCTATTTAAAGGGCATGCTTGTTTGATTATTTATAACAAATGGTAGAGGAAAAATTGTCTCATGTAGTGTTCTAATATGTTGAATGGATTTAATGTTTTGTTGAAATGTTTAATGAGCAACTTTATTTTAAATTTTAGAAGAAAATTAGTTTTTATTGTGGGATTGTTAGTTAATGGAAATTATATGCTTTTACTACATTGTTTGATTTTAATTCAAATGGTAGTGAATTGTTGTTGAAAATTTATTGTGGTAAAAGAATGAAGAAGATGATTTTGGTCACAGTGGGTTGGTGTTTCGTTGTTATTTTTGTTTTTAAGTTGTTATCTTATGATGCATGTAGTGTAGGTTTCTCCCAAAAGGGGTAGCTTGTATTTTCGATTTGAACTTGAGTTGGAGTTTGTGTTGATCATTTTGAGGATGTGTAGCAAAGGTAATCGTTTTAGTAGTTTTGTGGATGCATATGGAGAATTGTTGATGAAGTTGATCGGATTAATGTGTTAGTTTCTTTCTAAAGTTTTTTTTTTTTTTTTTTTTTTTGGGAATTAATTATAGGTTAAAAAAAGTGTTGCTCAATTTGTACAAGAGAACATTGCTCCTCATGCATCGAAAATAGACCAAACAAACACATTCATGAAGGTTGTAAGATATGATTATCATTTTTTTTTTTTAGTTTAAATATTATTTTTTAGTCTACAGTACCTGTTTGTGTTTTTGATTGCATTTCATGTTCTTGCTTTAGAAGGTTAACTTATGGAAACCAATGGGAGATTTTAATCTCCATGGAATAATTGTACCGGGTAAAGTTATTTTTTGGCTTTACATTCTCATAAATTTCTCATTACCCTGAATTTTTGGGAGTACATGGCATGTCTTGATATTGGTAATACATGTGTCTCCCTATGTGATCCTAATAAAATCTAAAGGTGAATTCTCTTATAGAGGATTATGGAGGACTCAGTCTTGGTTACTTGTATAACTGTTTAGCAATGGAAGGATTGAGCTATGCTTCAACGTCTATAGGGCTCTCCTATAGAACCCATTCTAATTTGTGCATCAATCAATTAATAAACTGAAAAACCATGGGAAAAGAAGTTATAATATTTGTATGATCCCCTAATGAGGGTTAAGAATTTATTTAGTTAGTTGTAATCATAAATCAAACCGCCTTGTTTGTGAGCTTAACTGTGAAGGATTTCATGGTTTCATCCTGCTTTATTCCAGGTAGGTGTTAGTACTAGGTTGGTTAGCATCAAGTTTGAGTTTTGAATCTAGGTTTTTAGTGTTGATCGTGTTTGCCATTGTGGGCAGGTGGTGTCATAATTTGCGTCTATTGATGGTCCTGCTATATGTGTAACATAGTTCTTATTCGTGGAGCATTGCCTACATGTAATATGTTGAGGGTGTAAACAGAGTTTGTGATAAATTGATGCTTCTCACTGTTAAATTTCTCTAAGTGGTGCTTTTTTATGTGTTATTGAGAGAAGAATGTTTGTATGTTGTGATTAGCCTTACAACATAAAAGATTTGTGTTTTGGGATGTGGCATTGATTATTATATAACCTTTCTCTTTGGTTTCATGTTTTTAGTCTGGATTTGTCTGATCTTCTTCTATTTTCTACACTTAGGAAGTTTAGGCAGAAATGTTGCTTCCAACTATAATTTAGCAATTTCTTTTATAAGAATTCATTGTTTTGCAATTAGGCATGCAATTTGTTTGAAAACAAGTTCTACTTGTACTTGTCTTCCATTGAAGGTTATTTTAGCATCTCGTTATCCAATAAATGTTGATCTCCCCTTCTGTTGTATACGACTTAAAAATATCCCTTGTCTGTTTGGAGTTTGGATCTTCATAATTGGGAGGTAACTACTAGCTAGCTATCCCTAGGTCATTAAGGTCTCTGGCAAAAATTTAGATTACTGAGATAGTTAGGTAGCCAAGATGTTGATGCCTTATACCCTGGCTTTGTTTTAAGTTTTTTATCTCATGTCTCTTGTGTCACCTTTTGTTTTGGTTGTTGCAATTTGATCGTGGATCCAAGTATATTATACCTGTTGTGTTGGGCTCTTTTACAATTGCATATGCATTTGACCAAATTGTTGCTGACAGGAAGATATTTTGAGGCAAGCTATATAGTTTTATTTTGAAGCTTTGCTACTCAGTTGCAGTGGTTTGAGATTGTTGTTTTTATTTTTTATTTTTAACAATCCAGGAACTACTCAAACCACTGTTGCAAAGTGGGAAGAAACTGACAAGAAATTTCGAGCGTGGCCTGGAACTGCAGGGCCACCTATGGTCGTGAATCCCATCAATTGCCAGAATATCATTGTCAAGTGTCGTGGTGAATGAAGGTGTGGTTGTAGCTTGTGACTTGTCAACTCGTTTCAGTTGATTGATTCATGTCGTTTTATGTTTCCAATGTCAAACCATGTTTTGTTTGGCTTCAACGCTTGCAGAGAATGTTTATTGTCTGATAAGTGCGGCCTTGGTGCCTTCTTTGTATGCTTAACTTTTTCTGGATACTGATGCTATTGATTATGTCAACCTTCTTAGCTCTACATAAAATTTGGTGATGCAATGATATAAAGATTCTTCTTGGTTTCATGTTTAATATGCAATTTGTAGTTCACTCAATTTTGGCAAAGAATTTAACCAAAAATTGGCTATATTAAATTTTTATCTCCTTTATTTTTTTAATGAAAACTTGGTGTATATTTCTTGACAATCATTTCTGGCAAGGCAATATCACCATTAGGAACCCCATTGGTTTTGGTTCTAGTAATGTCTTTCTGAGGTTGGTTTTTATAGCATATCTTTTGCCTTCTTTAAGTTTCTTTATTTCTAGTAGAATTGACTCGCAAATGTGCAAGTTAAAGCTATGCAAATGCACAAAAATTAAGAATGCACATCAACTTGTTTCGTAGAATCCGTTGAAGTCTACTTAAGTTTTATGTTTTAATTTCAATTACAATTGAGGCTTGCTTAAAAACTAAATAAAGAAATAAACCTATTATATTTTTCACATGAATATAGTGCCATGACCGCACAAACATGGTTGGAGAAGTGAGATCTGATTCAAGAGGAAGAACTCAATCCTTTTTGTAGTATTTCGCGAACTACTAGTTTTATGTATTTATTAAACATCATAAAAGTAAAAATGTAAATGCAAAATTAAATCCTAATTGAAAAAAAAAAATCTTTGAAATTATTTTAAAATTAGGTGTAAGTATTTTTTTATGTATTTTTAATATATAAATTTAATAAATTTATTTTCTTCAAAAATATAATTAAATAATATTTTGATCCAATTTAATTATTTTTTAAAAAAATAGTCCAATTTAAGTTATTACATTTAACTATATTTTAAAATTAGATATTAAAAATTAAGTTGGATTACATTAGTATGAGTGACTAGCCACGTTGAAATAGTGGTGTGATCACGCATTAACACTGGAGTAAGTTCGCAGCCACATTGGGATGTAAGTGCACTTGCGCACCCATGACAAATGTAAGCCTACAAAGCTCGCATTTGTTATGGGTGCACGGTTGCACTTACATCCCCATACGATCATGTACTTACTTCAGTGTTGGTGCACAGTCGCACTTTCGTTAGAGCACGACTATATACCCATGATCAATGCAAAGCCTACACTAGTATGAGTGGGTGATCGTGCTAAAACAGTGGTGTAGCCACCACTAACATTAGAGTAAGTATGCGATTACACTAGGATGTGAGTGCAGTTGTACACTCATGACCAGTGGAAGGTTTGCACTTTAGAATTTATGAAAATTTGAAATTTTAGAATTTATTGATTGGATATGTGTGAAACTAAAATTATTAAATATAATAAAAATTAAAAAGAAGAACTAATTTAAAATAAAATGAGGCTATAGTTATTAATTTAGAACATAAGAACTTTTTTTAAGATGTTGATGACACAAAGATATTGTTAGTATTGATTGTACATAAGCAAATGAATGGCAAAAACAAACTTTAACATTGGTTGCTAAAAGACAAAGGAATTTGAAACAAAATAATAGTACATTGGAGAATTGGTTTATCAAAACGTCACAACTCAAATCGTTTGACTACTAATCTCAAGGCAGAAGAAGTAACTAAATAGAAATAGAGAAACACATTTTCATACCAAGAAATAGTCACAAGCTAATCAAAGGTCATCATCCATTACATACGTTATACTGGAAAAATAATCGCTCTCATAAGTTTTGAAGTTCCACAACCTAGGACAACATGCTTTTATACTTTAAAATAGATGGATATTATTAAGAGAAAAATTCAAAATTATCCAAATTCAAAAAAGAAAAAAATTTATTTTTAGTTAATTTCATGAAAAAATTCGTTTTTAGCTCATCAAATAAATTAATTACATCTAATACTCCTTATTGATCAAAATACCTTTCACACTTGGCCGTGACGGGGCGGGAAAGCCTCCTATCACTCCTAAGACAAGCGTGATGGGAGGCTAAAATACACTTGAGCGTGACAAGACAACTTCCCATTTATGCTTCTCTTATTACAATATTTTTAAATTTTTACTAAGAGCGACATTTTGGAAATCATGCGGCATTGAGTGTAATTTATTTATTTGAGGGGTCAAAAATAAATTTTATTTTGTAAGGGGATAAAAACAATTTTTGGTTTTGAAATATGAGTAATTTTTGAATTTTCACTATTATTAAAATATTCTTCATTTTATAAAATATTGGACAAAATGCATGTCACAATGTCATAAATGGCTAAAATCCACCTTGTTTCATAAAATGTTATTATAAATCTTCTCTTAGTTTCACAAATAGTCAAAAATACACCTTAAAACTTTCATCATTCTCCAAATCCACTATACCATCAAAAAATTTCTTAAACCTCATAAGGGTAAATATGTAAATGCAAAATTAAATCCTACAAAAAAAAATCTCTGAAATTATATTAAAATTAAGTGTTAATACATTTATGTGTTTTTAAGAAATAAATTTGATAAACTTATTATATTTAGAAATCTATTTACATAATAATTTAATCCAATTTAAGTAATTTTTTTAAAAATAATCTAATTTAAGTTATTATATTTTACTATATTTAAAAATTAAAAATTAAATTGGATTATGAAACTAAAGAAAGTTTTTTTTTTTAATCATTTTTGTGAAAGATCCATGCCTTAATGCTGCTAATCTATGAATGACACACATTTTTGCGTATATTTTCCTCGATCTTTAATTCAAACATATAAACTACACGCCCACACCAAATAGCACTAATTGTATATATTAATTTTAGTAAACATATTTTAAATAAGTGTATTTAATTTTATATTATTTAATTTAAGTCTATATGATGATTATATGTTTAAATTTAGTCTTATGTTTGTATGAAATATTATGACTTGAGGGTGTTTGACTAAATTACATTTAATTGTGGCATACTTATTAAAATTTTATGTTGGGATATTAGACATTAACAAGAACATTAAATTACACATACTTGGTGTAAAATTGTATTTTATTTTTTTATGTTCTTCAATAAAAAAAGTAATATAATTAATGTAAGAACTTGTATAACAATTTTTATTTTTTTAAAAATAAATTATAATTAAATTGCATTTCAAATTTGCATTAAAAAACAATTCTTAATTAATTTACAATTCAATTACAAGTAAGAATTTTAATTTAAGAAAAAATAAAATTACTATATTTTGTTCTCATCATACTTGTTCAAAAGTTAAATTGTAGAGGTAACTTTTTATCATTTTATTAAGTATGAAAATCTTTTAAATTTTATTGAAGTTCATTATAATTTTATTTTATTTTTTTATACATTCAATAATATAAACATAAATATAATTAATAACTAACATCAAACTTGACGATTGAATAATTTCGACGTTAGTCTTAACAAGTTGACATAACATTAATTGTTAAAAAGGACGTTAGAGTTATTAAGGGAACAACTTAGACATTAGTTGATATCATACATCTGCTTTTGTTAACATTTAACAACTTCAAATATCACCCTGACGTCACACTTTACAAATGAATAACTTCGACTTTAGTTTTAACATGTTAACTTTACAGTAATTGTTAAAAAGGATGTCAGAGTTGTTAAAGGAACAACTTCGATGTTAGTTGATGTTATACGTTTGTTTTTGTTAATTTTTAATAACTTCAGACGTTACTCTAACGTTAGACTTGATAACTAAACAACTTCGACGTTAGTTTTAATAAGTTGACATTACAATAATTTTTAAGAGAGATGTTAGAGTTATTAAGTTAACAACTTCAACGTTAGTTGATGTCAACGTTCACTTTTATTAATTTTTAACAACTTCATCGTTACCCTAACATTCGACTTGATAATTAAACAACTTTTACGATAGTTTTAATAAGTTGACGTTAGAGTAATTGTTAAGAGGGACGTCAATGTTGTTGTTGTATGTATTTTTCGGACTCACTAAATGGGCTGGTAAAAGCCCATCTTTAGCCCAATTTAAGCCTGATAGGAGGCTCGATAAGGTCAAAGCCCAGTCAAAGCCCATCAGACAAGGCCTAAGTGACCTTAAGCCCAGCGAGCTCTTCAGCTCGCACGGATAGCTTCTTCAGCTTACATCAGCAAGTTCATGTCAGCTAGAATTCAGCTCTCTTTGTAGCTCGCCTCAGTCATAGCCCACTTACCAACGAGCTCTAGCTCGAGGTCGCAATTCGCTATATAGTCAACAGCTCGTTCAGGAGCGTAATTAATGCGGGATCTTTCAGAACAGGCAGGTACTTAATTCAATCGTGATTCTCTTTCCAGAAATGGAAGTTTATTCAAATTTAAACCGAATCAACATCATCCCTGATTTTATGGAACCGGTTTCCTGATATTATTCAAACATAATAGGAAGTGTAATTAGTTCATGATTCCATTCCTATTTTCTCTGATTTTATTTAAGTTATTTGGAAAGTGTAATTAATTCAGGATTCTTTTCCTGATTTGCTGCAATCAGTATTGTAACCTTCTTCCCCTATAAATAGGGGTTAAATTTCATTGTAACGATACACATAATATTCAATAATATACTGTCACTCTGCAGAGATTAAGAGATAGACAGTCGTGGACGTAGGCTTTAATTGCTGAACCACGTAAAAGCTCTGTGTTTCTGGTTCTTGTCTGTCTTTTTCCTTGGTTTTTTGTGCTTTCTCACGTTGATTGCAGGTATTGGGCATTGATTACTCGTCGACTGAAATTCAACGTCGATATTTTGGCGCTAGAAGGAGGGGCCCAAACTGCAGTCTTTTTCCATCCCAAATCTCTCGATTCCCGACGACATGGCAAGAACTAGACAAACCAAGTACGTAGGCTCACAGGCTGACCAGGCAGAAAGTCAGCCTAGTCACCATCAACAAGATGCGCAGCAGGTGGAAGGCGCACCCATGCATGTAATAGGGACGTCGTATGGACAGATAGCCGGTGCTGCAGCAAACGTACCACCTTTACCCCCACGTCAACCGGTTCCAATCGTCCCGGTAGCAGATGTTGAGGATATGAATGGGCGACATGCAGGGTCCCATCAGCTAGGAGGTTGGCTTGAAGAGCATGAAAGATATGACCCGGAGCATCCTTCCCCGAGTCATGATCACAGGAGGAGGTATGAGCTCCGCGATCCACAAGTAGAGGAACTCCTCCAGAGGGTCCAGCAGTTAGAGGCATGACTTGGAGCCCCAGAGCAGCGTGGGCTCTACGGGGAGAGGACCCCATTCACAAGGGAGATAGAGACGCAGCCTCTCCCTCCGAGGTTTAAGATACCGAATATAAAGCAGTACAACGGGGACAGTGACCCTTATGACCATCTCGACGCCTTCAACGTTCAGATGGACTTGTAAACAGGCAATTCCATGGTGAAGTGCCGAGTATTCTCGGCTACCTTGGGGAACATTCCAAGGACGTGGTTTAGGAATCTCCCAGCTCGCAGCATAGGCAGTTGGGAGGAATGTCAGCAGAAGTTCGTTGGCCAGTACAGGGCATTGAGGAGGCAGCTTGCTCCATCCTGCCACCTAGCTACTATCTTCCAGTGTCAAGGTGAGTCTTTGAAGGAGTACATCACCAGGTTCAGACGCGAGGTCGTAAATGTCGAGCACCCATCAGACGAAAGCATACTGACAGCGATCTCAACTAGGCTGCGCAAGGATGAAAAGTTGTATGGGAGTATTTACAAATCCCCAGTAAAGGATCTGGAAGAATTCTACGAGCGAGCTGCGAAGGAAATCAGATGAGAAGAGACTTTCGGCCTGAAAAAGCAAAGTCAGAAGAATGAAGCGGACAGTTCCAACCAGCCAAAGAGAATAAACAATGGCAGGAACGAAGAAGGTAGAAACGGTGGCTCAAGCAATCAGATTGCCAAAAAAGCAAGGAGAGAGCCAAGGAATGAGCGACCTCAACGTCAAGGTCGCTATGAGCATTACATCGTCCTGTCAGACTCACTAGACAGGATCTTTGCAATAGAAAAGAACAGGAAGGACTTTGGAAAGCCCTATTCTTTAAGGGCCCCTGTTCATCAGAGAGATAAAAGTAAGTTTTGTGCCTATCATAATGAGATCGGGCACAATACTTCGGACTGCTGGGCGTTGAAGGACGCTATTGAGAAGCTAATCAGGAGAGGTCGCTTGAGAGATTATGTAGAATGACCTGCGGACTCGCGATCTCGGCAGGAACGACCTCATCAACAACTAAATCACCAGTAGCAGCCCCAGCGAGCTCCCGAGCCCGAGCCCGAGCACGAGCTTACGGTAAGAACGATTTTCATAATCCATGGTGGCCCCCATATCGCAGGTACTTCGAACAGATCGCATGAGAGGTACGTCCGAGAGGCAAACCATAATTTCCAAGTCAGTGGGCCAGATGGGTCTACTAAAAGGGCAAGGACAAACTCGGATGAAATAGTTTTTACTGATGAAGATGCCAGATGTGTGATCCGGCCTCATAATGATGCGCTGGTGATACGAGCTAGAATAGTAACATGAAGGTACGGCGCATCATGATCGATACCGGGAGCTCGGTGAACGTAATGTATAGGAACTGTTTCGATCAGATGGGGTTGCGAGCAGAACAGATGAGACTGTCCCCAGAACCTTTATATGGGTTCACTGGAGATGCTATAATACCAGTGGGCCAGATCAAACTGTCATTGACTCTTGGGGAGACAGGTCGTTAGACAACTACTCTGACGGACTTCCTGATAATTGACTATCCATCAGCATATAACGTAGTCTTGGGGAGGCCAGCCATGAACGAGTTGGACGTGGTCACTTCCACCAGAACTCTTACAGTTAAGTTCCCAACTCCTAATGATATTGGATGTGTTCGAGGAGAGCAGCACCTAGCAAGACGCTGTTATGAGGATGCAGTGAAGATGGGCGTTAAAGGAAAGAAAGTGAACGTGGTTTCGGGGGACGAGCCACGAACTATGACGGAGAGAGGGGTCAGTCATGATCTGGACCCGCGTGAGGTAGATGCAGACCGAGCTTCTGGTCCAGTTGAAGAATTAGAAGATGTACAAGTCAGTGAGGCCGATCTAGAAAGGTGCCTCAAGTTGGGAAGATGATTGACTCCAGACCTAAGAACCCAGCTCGCTGACTTCTTGAAATCGAACTTGGACGTGTTTGCATGGAACCACGAGGATATGGTGGGAATAGATCCAAAGGTGATGTCTCACAGGCTGAACATTGATCCTCACTTTAAGCCAGTTCGCCAGAAGAGAAGGGCCATGACGGGGGAACGCTACTTGGCATTGAAAGAGGAGGTAAATAAGTTGCCAGTTAACAAGTTCATCAGAGAAGCTTACTACCCAACCTGGGTTGCAAATCCTGTGCTAGTGAAGAAGAAAAATGGGAAGTGGAGAACTTACATCGACTTCACTAACCTAAACAAGGCATGCCCCAAAGATAGTTTCCCCTTGCCAAGGATAGACCAGCTCGTGGACGCTACTGCTGGCCACGAGCTCCTGAACTTCATGGATGTATATTCGGGATATAATCAGATCCCAATGAAACCTGAGGATGAAGAGCACACCTCATTCATTACTGATAGGGGATTATATTGCTACAAGGTGATGCCCTTCGGGTTAAAGAATGTTGGGACGACCTACCAACGCTTGGTGAACATGATGTTCGAGGAACAAATTGGAAAGACCATGGAAGTCTATGTTGATGACATGCTGGTAAAGTCCAAGCAAGTAGGTGACCATGTCCGCGACCTGGGAGAGATGTTTGAAATTCTGAGGAGTTATCAGATGAAATTGAATCCGTACAAGTGTGCATTTGGAGTTGCTTCTGAAAAATTTTTGGGCTTCATGGTGAACAGTAGGGGTATTGAGGCTAACCCTGAGAAGATTAATTCATTGATAGACATGAGATCGCCAATCAAGGTGAAAGACGTACAGAGCCTCAATGGCCAAGTCGCAGCACTGAGCAGGTTCATTTCAAAAGCTACAGACAAGTGCATACCCTTTTTCGATATCTTGAAGAAGGCAAAAAGCTTCGAGTGGACCGAACAGTGTGAAATAGCTTTCCAGCAGCTGAAAGAATACATAGGGCGAGCTCTACTCCTCTCTAAACCCAAAGAAGGGGAGAAATTGATTTTGTACTTGGGGGTGTCACAGCAAGCTTTGAGTGCTGCATTGGTGAGGGAAGAAGAAAAAATGTAACTTTCGGTATATTATGTAAGCAAGCGGTTGCAGGATGCTGAAACCAGGTACTCGCAAATGAAGAAGTTAGCTTACTGCCTGGTGATCGCATCAAGGAAGCTGCGACCTTACTTTCAAGCTCATACAGTTGAAGTCCTCACCCAGTTCCCGCTGAAGCAAGTTTTGCAGAAGGCAGACACCTCAAGTTGGCTATTGAAATGGGCAGTGGAGCTCGCGTAGTTTGACATCCAGTTTAAGCCAAGAACGGCAATCAAAGCTCAAGCCCTGACAGATTTTATTGCGGAGTTTACAGGACCTGTTGAAAATGAAGCTGAATCTTCTGAAGGTCCAGCCTGGGAACTCTATGTGGATGGATCATCCAGCGAGTAGAGGGCTGGAGCAGGAATTTTACTAATCAGTTCTGAAGGCCACAAAATCCTATGTGCTTTGAGATTTGGCTTCCAGGTAACAAATAATGAAGCTGAGTATGAAGCTTTGCTCGCGGGATTGCGATTGGCTAAAGAAATGCGTGCTGAACGATTGAAGGTCTTCAGTGACTCGCAACTCGTTATTTGCCACGTAATGGGGGAATATCAAGCCAAGGGAGCAAAAATGGCCCTCTACCTCCAGAAAGTTCACGAGCTGCTAGGCTCGTTTCAGAATTATGAGATGAAACAGATCTCACGAGCTCAGAATGCACATGCAGATGCATTAGCTCGCCTGGCTACCATGAGAGATGTAGACTTCCTTGGGGCAATCCCAGTTGAATTTTTACCTGCCCCAAGTACAGAAGAGAAGAATATGATGATGGCGATATCTGTGCAGCCTGACTGTTGGATGAGCCAAATTCTCAATTATTTGCAGGATGGAAAGCTGCCAAGTAATAAGCTGGAAGCACGGCATTTGCAAGTTAGAGCAGCCAGATACTGCATCTATGATAATGCGCTGTACAAGAAAGAGTTCTCAGCTCCACTGTTAAGATGCATTGATGGCCCAGAATGTGAAACAGTACTAAGGCAGATACATGAAGACTATTGTGGGAACCACGCTGGGGGGCTATCTTTAGCTCAAAAGACACTTCGCCAAGGCTTCTATTGGCCCACCATAAGGCAGGACGCCATCGATTTAGTGAAAAAATGTGACAAGTGTCAGAGGTTTACCCAGGTTCCACGAGCTCCACCAGCCTTTCTCCAATAAATGGTGAGCCCGTGGCCCTTCGCGATATGGGGAATGGATCTGATCGGACCTCTGCCAGTGGCTCGTGGGAGATGCAAATATGCAGTAGTCGCAGTGGACTACTTCACCAAGTGGGCAGAAGCAAAAGAGCTAGCTGAAATCTCCACAACCAAGATTGAAAAGTTTGTGTGGAGTAACATCATCTGCAGGTTTGGGGTTCCACAACAGATCATCACAGATAATGGGATCCAGTTTAGCAGCGACCAGTTTATCAGGTTCTGCAGCGAGCTGAAGATCAAAAAGAGCTTCTCATCAGTGGACCATCCACAAGCCAATGGTCAAGTAGAAGCTGTGAACAAAGTTATAAAACAGACCCTGAAAATGAAACTGGAAGCTAAGAAAGGAGCATGGGTGGACGAGCTCCAGAAAGTGTTGTGGTCTTACAGAACCACAGCTCGCGGACCCACAGAGGAAACCCCGTTCTCGATGGTTTATGGGTCTGAGGCCATGATCCCGGCTGAGTTAGAAGTCTCCTTACAACGAAGAGCGACCTTCAATCTAAACGACAATGACCAGCTACTCGCACTTGCTTGAGGAAGCCAGAGAAACGGCCAGGCTAAGAGTAGCTGTTTATCAGCAAAGAATAGCGAGGTACTACAACAAGTATGCTCGGATTCGCAGATTCAATATGAGAGACTTGGTCTTACGCCTCATTCTGCCAGGAGCCCGCAAGCCAAGTGATGAATTCTTAGGCCCGAACTGGGAAGGACCATATATTGTCAAAACGACCTTGGGAAATGGAGCTTATCGCTTAGCTAATATAAATGGAGCAGAAGTCCCTCGAGCTTGGAATGTCGAGCATTTTCGCCCTTATTATCAATAAACTTTTCATGATTTGTAATAAGAATTCATTATAATTAATGAAAGCTCCATTTTCCCCTGTTTTTGATTTAACTTACCTTACTAGGCTAACGGGCTCCGGGCTCAACAGCTCATAAATAAAAGAGCCTAAAAAACAAGTGACTAAGTGTCCTTGTATAGCTCGCTATAAATAAAAGAGCCAAAAAAGCAAGTGACTAAGTGTCATTGCATAGCTCGCTATAAATGAAAGAGCCTAAAAGCAAGTGACTAAGTGTCCTTGCATAGCTCGCTAAATGAAAGAGCTTAAAAAGTAAGTGACTAAGTGTCCTTGCATAGCTCGCTATAAATAAAAGAGCCAAAAAAGCAAGTGACTAAATATCCTTGCATAGCTCGCTATAAATGAAAGAGCCTAAAAAGCAAGTGACTAAGTGTCATTGCATAGCTCGCTAAATAAAAGAGCCTAAAAAGCAAGTGACTAAGTGTCCTTGCATAGCTCGCTATAAATGAAAGAGTCTAAAAAGCAAGTGACTAAGTGTCATTGCATAGCTCGCTAAATAAAAAAGCCTAAAAAGCAAGTGACTAAGTGTCCTTGCATAGCTCGCTAAATAAAAGAGTCAAAAAAGCAAGTGACTAAGTGTCCTTGCATAGCTCGCTATAAATAAAAGAGCCTCAAAAGCAAATGGCTAAGTGGCTTTTGCATAGCTCGCTAAAATGAAAAGGAAACGAGGACATTGACCCCTGTGTGGTTAATTAAATAGCTCATCAACAATATCCCTTTAATGAGCAAGTTTTTGGCAAGTTGCTTGTTAAAAATTTTAAGTGATTGTTTGAGTTGTCACTGTTGATTAAGTATAAGTTTATGTCATGCTGATTAACTCAAAAGATGTATTACACTGCATGTACGTTCAACACAGGAGAAGTGAAAAAAGAAAATTTCATTAATATATGAAATTCCATTATAGAGGAAAGCTGAAAAACTACAAAGAAAGAAGAATTATAGAAACAAAAAACAATAACAGAAGATGTCAATCCTGAACAGGAAGATCTGCGCCTTCAGCTGGAAGATCATGGGGAGGAGACGAACTAGGGGGCTCAAGGTCGCCAGCAGGCTCAATCTGAGAAGTCGTGCCAGGAGCTTGCTCTGAAGATGGAGCTGGATCTATTGAAGATGAGGCAGCCTTTGTTTTGATTTCCTCCACAAGTTCAAGTCCCACATCCCCAAAGATAGAAAAATCCATCTCCGGATGGGACCGCCACAACGTGAAGAGAAAGTCACGACCTGTTGACTCTTCAGCCTCATCCCTTGCTTCAGCAACTTGTGCCTCCAGCTCTTGAGCAGCCTGCGCTTTGAAGGTCGATAGCTCCTCAAAGGCATTGTTTGTAGCTTGGTTAACGACCTCAGCATTTTTCTGTATAGCTTCTGCTTGCTTCTCGGCAGCCTCAACCCGCTGAATGGTCTCCCCCACTTGTTGCCTAAGCACTTCGGCTCTATGCTCAGCCTCCTCAGCCCGTTGTGCAGCAGCTGCCATCTACTTAGCCCGCTTTTCAACCGCCTCAACTCGTTCCATAGCGGCCTGAATTTGCTGATTGAGGGCCTCGATCCGACTTTCGGCAATCCTAGCTCAGTGCTCAGCTTCTTCAGCTCGTTTCTCTGCAGTCTCAGTCCTTTGTACTGTGGTGTTAGCCCGATGCTCAGCCTCTTCAGTTTTCTAAGTAGTAGCTTCCATTTCCCCAGCACGCTTATCAACGGCCTCCGCTCGTTCTACTGCAGCATTAATTTGGCGATGAAGCACTTCAATTTGATCCTCTGCAATTGAAGCTTGCTGTTCAGCCCCCTCAGCTTGCTCTACAGTCCGCCTCAGCTCAACCTTTAAGTTGTCACGCTCATCTTCGTAGTTACGAAGCGAGGCAGTGAGGTGTGATCTGACTGCCTCAAATCTATCCTCCAATGCCTGCAGACCTTCCTCGGCTTTTTGCCTCTTAATGGTCGCTGTAGCCAACAGAGCTTGATGACCCTCCCCGTACCTGTTCCCATCATGGACTTTCTCGACCAGAGATGCTATCTCATCCTTCGCAGTCTCCAGCTCGTTTTCAAGCTTGGTTATACAATCCTAGGTCGCCCTGGTCTGTTTCCTCCGTTTTATTACAGCAAGGGCACTCTAGAAATGCTATAAGTTAGTGTTTGATAAAGTAAAGAAGTTTGTAGATGAGGAAATATGACTTACCAGCATGCCATGGCGAGCCGCGAACTCGTCCAGATCCTCGCCCCTGAGATACCTATTCTCCAAGACATTCGCATGGGTACGCATGATCGAGGTCCAGTTATCAACAAAGGACGTTAAGTATCTTCCCCCAGATCCGATGTCGACAGGGGTCTTATTGGTGAAGGGGTCCTTTCAGCCTCTGGGACATCGCGCTCACCGTCATGGGAAGCAGTATGCCACATATGAATAGTGCACGTAGCTATCCTACTGCTGGTAGCAGCCCCGCCTGCCTGGGGAGTGGCCTCGGGTGGAGTCTCTCTTTCTCTGTGTTGAGGAGCGACCTCAGTGGAAACTGCCTCTTTTCCAGGCCGCAGAGTGACTTGAGGCGGAGCTTCCCCTTGCTGCGAGCTCTGATGCGGAATTGACTGAAGGTTCGCAGGTGTGGCTGAAAGATTCACCGTGCTAAGAGCTGCGACCTCAAGAGCTCGGGTTTCAGCATGTGGCCTTGGGCGTTTTGAAGGAGCAGCAGGAGAGGTCGGAGTGTCGGCTGGTCGCTTTGCTGATGCCGCTGGGGGAGTAGGAGACTTGGTAGGATTGTCCGATGGGAATTTTATAAGAGTTAGTTTCTTCCTGTTGGATGGAACTCGCCCAGAGGAAGAAACTGAAGGAGAAGAGATTCTTTGAGATGCACCGTTGTTGGGGTGCGAACTGGAGCAGGAAGTGGAGCCTCTGATACAGTTGTATGATGAGGAGAGGGAGATGAATCAATCTGCACAACAGGGACTGCAGGTGCTGGATCTGATCCTATCCGAGCTGGGGCAGGAGTTGAAGAAGTCTTTCGAGAAGCGCCCTTCGACGGGGCATGAGTTGAAGACGCTTTCGTCTTAGATGAGGCGTGAGCAGGAACACCTTTGGTAGAAGCCTTCCGACCTGGAGAAGGTGAGCGAGTTGTACTCGCTGCTCGTGTAGAAGCTGGTTGTGGAGGTCAGGAAGCAGACGTGTCCCCCACCTGGACTGGAACCTCGAAGACAGAAGGAAGTCTAGGATCATTGCTCACCTTGCTTATGTCCTCCTCAGGTCGCAGAAGAGGGGATTCCTTAGGTGGGGCAAGGCCGTACGCTCTAAGGATAGCATCGTCAATCTTGTTGCGGATACCCGCGTCCTCTGAATTTGCGAGCTTATCAAGAGCTTGTTTCTCCTCGTTGCTGAGAGGAGACTCGTCCATTGTTTGCACTGCGAACAAAACATTAAAAATAATGATGATAATAAGGACAATGGCAATAGCTCGCTGATATTTTCCTTTTGCTTACCTGGTTCTAAGATGAAGTTGCAGTTATGGAGGCCTGCAAGGGAAGGACACGAGATATAGAACCAGCTCGTCTTGTACGGCCCAACGTTAGACTTGCCCTTTGCTTCTCCTTTGGGCAAGAGATCTTTGTATTTTGACGGATGGGCTGTGAGGTAATAAATGCCGTCCGGTTTCTCTCCTTCTGCTGTACTCAGAGCCTTGAAGGAATAGAACTGTTGTATAATTTTTGGAGTAGGGGGAGGAAGGCCGTTCTTGAGGAAAGCCACGACCAACGAGGTCAGCTGCACGTAGGAATTTGGAGCCAACTGGAATGGGGCGAGCTTGACTTTGTTGAGAAATGCAATCAAGAATGGAGGTATAGGGAACCTTAGCCCCTGCTCGAAATGTTGAGCGCTGACAGCGACATACCATCTTGGGGGGTAACATGCATGACTCTTGGAATCAGGTAACAATGCACGGCAACCAAAAGGAATGTGGAATTGGGTGCCAAGTCCTTCCACAACAGGATGCTTTAGCGATGAAGGATGATGGGCTAGAGCATCCCGAGCTTCTCTTCCTTATCTAGCATGAGCTCGGGCTTCATCTCGCTCACGAGCTTCACTGCTTGGAATAGTTCCCTTACGAGCTCCACTTGAAGACATCTGTGTAAAAGAGGAATTGTCAGGTCGCACAAGCAAGTTAGTAAAATAATAAGAAATTCTACAAGTATCCTATTTCGCAGGTCGCTGATATCATGAGGGGCTTGGCCTAAAAGTAAACGACCTACAAAGAGCGATCTGCGAGCTGATGATTCACATGAACCCAGTTCTACAGTTCGCATGCATAACAAGGCTTAAACAGTGACCAGGTCGCAAATAAATATGTGACAGAATCAAATCAGCAGAAATTAAAATGTTTTGTTCAGCAAAGAACTCGGGGCAACAAGGTTTAACGATATTCAGAAAAGATGCAGTAAACTCATGCCATATTCAGATCATTGCAAGTAACAACAACAGTGATGAATACAAGTGCAAATGCAAATGCAAATATCAACTTAACAAAATAAAAACAAAAACTTGAGATTTGAAATTTGAAGGAAGAGCTCACCGTGATTTACTGATGAAGTGGAGAGATGGCGACTAAAAAGGGTTGATTTTGTGAAAAAACGGATGGTCTTCTGAAACTTGTTGTTTGGGTGCTTGGTTGCCTTGAAAGAAAGTGATAGATAAAAAGAAAAATGAAAAAGTGCCATCAGTTTATATAGATGAACGAGCCCGGATCCCCAATCGTGGGATCTGTTTGCTTTGTAACTGTCATTAATCCAATGGTGCAGCACAAAGTACGGACGTGTAATCATGCAGCCGTTGGATTGAAGGACGTGCGCATTTAATGCGCATGTAAGAGACGTGAGGGTGTCGCCTCAACTGCTCCATGTACGATAAAACCGTCAGACGTGCGCATTCAATGCGCGTGTAAGGGACGTGCTGGCATCGTTTCAATGACCACTTGCATGACTGCTATGTGTCGAAACTGATAAGACTGAGTTTGAAAGAGTATAAAAGCAGTTAAGATGGCGTGCCAGAGAAGTCAGTTTTTACCAGCGAGCTCAAGCTCTCAGTTCGCAGAGCGAACTATGAGCTGGGGGGCTAATATTGTATGTATTTTTCGGACTCACTAAATAGGCTGGTAAAATCCCATCTTGAGCCCAATTTAAGCCCGATAGGAGGCCCAATAAGGTCAAAACCCAATCAAAGCCCATCAGACGAGGCCCAGGTGACCTTAAGCCCAGCGAGCTCTTCAGCTCGCACAGATAGCTTCTTCAGCTTACATCAGTAAGTTCATGTCAGCCAGAATTCAGCTCGCTTTGTAGCTCGCCTCAGTCATAGCTCGCTTATCAACGAGCTCTAGCTCGAGGTCGCAATCCGCTATATAGTCAGCAGCTCGTTCAGGAGCGTAATTAATGCGGATCTTTAAGAACAGGCAGGTACTTAATTCAATCGTGATTCTCTTTCCAGAAACGGAAGTTTATTCAAATTCAAATCGAATCAACGTCATCCTTGATTTTATGGAAGCAGTTTCATGATATTATTCAAACATAATAGGAAGTGTAATTAATTCATGATTCCATTCCTATTTTCTCTGATTTTATTTAAGTTATTTAGAAAATGTAATTAATTCAGGATTCTTTTCCTGATATGTTGCAATCAGAATTGTAACCTTCTTCTCCCTATAAATAGGGGTTAAACTTCATTGTAATGATACACATAATATTCAATAATACACTGTCATTCTGCAGAGATTAAGAGATAGACAGTCGTGGACGTAAGATTTAATTGCTGAACCACGTAAAAGCTCTGTGTTTCTGGTTCTTGTCTGTCTTTTTCCTTGGTTTTTTGTGCTTTCTCACATTGATTGCAGGTATTGGGCATTGATTACTCGTCGACTGAAATTCAACGTCGACAATTGTTAACTTAAAAACTTCGATATTAATTGATATCATATGTCCGTTTTTGTTAATTTTTAACAATTTCAGCATCACCTTAACGTTTGACTTGATAACTAAACAAATTCTACATTAGTTTTAACAAATTGACATTAGAGTAATTGTTAAGAAGGATGTCAATGTTGTTGATTTAACAACTTCGACATTAACTGATGTCATATATCTATTTTTGTTAATTTTTAATAACTTCAGACATTACTCTAACCTCAAACTTGATAACTGTTCAATGTTAGTCTTAAGAAGTTGATGTTACGGTAATTATTAAGAGGGACATCGAAATTGTTAAGTGAACAACTTGGATATTAGTTGATGTCATATGTTACTTTTTGTTAATTTTTAACAACTTTAGACGTTATCCCAACATCAAACTTGACAAGTTAACAATTTTAATGTTAGTAACAAGTTGATGTTACATTAACTATTAAGAAAGACGTTGTAGTTGTTAAATGAACAACTTCGACGTTAATGTGAAATATTAATAATAAATAAAAGGTAATATAATATTAATATAATATTATTTAATTAAAATATAATATATATTAATTTAATAATAAATTAATAATAATAAATCAAAATTATTATAATATAATATAATCTTATATTTTATTATAAAATATTATATTTATATATTATTTAATTATTATAATATTAATAAATCATTATTTTAATATAAAAATAATATTTTTGACCTGTAACAACTGGTTGATACAGGTCACACTTCGCACTTTGACTGCCATTTGGCGGCCAGTGTGTTTGTTTGTTTGTATCATATTCAATCTCTTAGTAAGAAATGAAAAGAATAAGATAGGGCAAAAGAGGATAACAACAAACTTTATAGAGGGATACGAATGAGAATTTCATTGTAGTATTTATAATTTGAAAGGTAAGTTTGATATTATAAAAATTCATTAATGATTTCCGGTTTCTTGTTTCTCCCAAAGCACTTTTGGGCAACATGATTTGAAATTGGAAGCTTATCCCCAAAATGAAAAGCTATCATTGGTAGAGAATCCAAACCCAAGGATTCAAGAAAGCTCTTATAGGTGAAAGCAAAGTCGCAAGTGGACCACGAAACCACCAAGCACGTCCATCTAAAACCGGGCCCTCCTTCCCTTCGGTTTGGCAGAAATTTCAAGTGATGTTCACATGGGGCACAAGTTGTCTTCGAAAGTTTTCAAAAGTTACTTATTTGGTTTGCCGTCCTACTTTGGTTCGTGGAAGTTGGAATCTCTCCTAATATTAAAAATAAAAAACAATATATATTTATATTATTGTACAATAAATATTTATATTATTGTGCGTTGGTTCGTGGAAGTTGGAAGTGAATGATGTATGTGCTTTGGTTCATGAAGGCCACATGCAGGATCACAGCTATGCTAGAAAATAAAAAATAAAATATATTTATATTATTTTTATCAGATTCCTTATCATGACAGTCTCTGTCCAAGATTCCTCCCTAGCCATTTAAAATCAATAAAACTCTAATTCTTGAACTCAATATCTATGTTTTAATGAAAAATAATCCCACAGAAAAATTGATTGGATATGTTTTTTTTTTTTTTTTTTTTTTTCATTTTTTTAAAAATTTCTTTATTTTTTTCTCTTTGATTTGAGCTAAAAGAAACCACACAATATATATGTAAGATAAAAAATATTTTGATGGGGGAAGAGATTGCTTTTATTTCTTAAAGTTGATATTTATTATTTGCTGATCTCCCGAAAGTATTATATTATATTTTTTAGTTTTTAAAATTTATTTTAAAAAAAGTTAAATGATAATTTTGCCCCTTAAACACTTAACGTCAACAGACCTAAGGTAATGATGGGCGGATAATTTGTGATAAAATTATAAAATTTACTCCGTTTGCACATATTTCTAAATTGCATAGTTATGTTATTATTTATATGCTATATATGACGTTGATTGTGTTTGAGATTGAAAGAATGACTATAGATTCTTAGTAGTTGAGATATAATAGGCTTTTGGTAATGTTTTTATTTTTGTGCATTATAGGGTGAAACTTTTGAAAAAATAGTAGTTAAACTGTCAAAATTTTTAAGACTTCTAATGTATTATTTATGTCATTTTGCTAAAATGGCTTTTGAAATTG
Organism: Litchi chinensis; assembly: GCA_019925255.1. NCBI lineage: Eukaryota > Viridiplantae > Streptophyta > Magnoliopsida > Sapindales > Sapindaceae > Litchi > Litchi chinensis. The sequence goes on along the minus strand of CM034470.1, from coordinate 8,534,197 downwards.
TATAAGATATGTTTGATGATATTTTGTGATAATATAACTGTATTTTAGTCTTATGATTTTTTTTTAAATTTTTTCTTTTTATAAATTTGATCAAGTTTTACTATTGATCATTGGTTTGATAGTTGACTTATGGTCAAACTAAATACTCATTTAGTGGCTGAGTAATTGAGAGCCCGCTATCCACTATCTCGTTAGTGGATTAGCTGAGTAGTAAGTTATGAAGTCTTGCCGTTATTATTATTTTTTGTTTGTAAATGAAACTGCTAAGAAGTTAGTTTAGTAAAAAACAAAAAAGGAAGGAAGAAAGAAGCTGCTGCGAAGTTATATAATGTTGACTTGAACCAAGTCAATATGACCGGTTGCAATTTTTAACACGGTTTGATCATGCGTTTACCGCTATAAAAGAGCTATCATGCTTCTCATTCTAGTAGCAAAAAATTTCAACACTTCAATATATTGGGGCATTAAGCAAACTACTAAAACACAGCTATTAAGTAAGGAGCCATATTATATAGCATGGATGACAGGTTGAGAAGGTGTGCTGAGGATGGAGATGTCGATGCATTGTATTCGATACTTGCTCAGCATCCAGATGCTCTTGAGCGTCTTGATGGGATGCAATTTGTTGATACGCCTTTGCACATAGCTGCGAGTGCCGGAAACACCCGTTTCGCGATGGAAATAGCAACCTTGAAGCCATCATTTGCATGGAAGTTGAACCAACATGGACTAAGCCCCATGCACCTGGCTTTGCAAAATGGACACGACCTGGTAGTTAAAGGGATGTTACGAAAAGTTGACACAGAGCTCGTTCGTGTCAAAGGAAGAGGGAGTATTACTCCATTTCACTATGTCGCCCAAACAGAGAATGTCGATATGCTGGCTTACTTTTTGCGTGTTTGCCCATTATCCATTGAAGAGCTCACGGCTGACTTGGAAACCGCTGTCCACGTTGCAGTGAAAAATAGTAGTTTAAATGCTTTTAAAGTATTGTTGGGGTGGCTTCGACGCGTCGACAAGGAAGATATCCTTGAGTGGCAAGATGGGAATGGTGACACTGCCTTGCATATTGCAACATCTACAAATCAACTTCAGGTAATTCAGTTCCATGCTTTCTTTTGGTAATTTTATCGTTACTATGATTTTATAAAAGAAGATGTTTGATTTGCAATAATTAATTCTGATACTATATTTGTTATGATTAACTGCTACATATGTAAGTACAGAAATTCTTAAGTATAAACCTGGATCCTTATATCTACACCATCCACACTATGATGAAATTTAATGAATATATTCTAGTAAGATATATATACACACACACGCGCTACCTCATTATTTTGATTAAAAAAAAATCTGTTGGCAAGTAGTTTTCTTTTGCCCAAATCCAAATCCAAAGTATAGTTTTTTGAAATCTTGACTCTATTACATAATGTAGGGCAATTACCAAGTAATTAGATGTAGACCTTTTTCCTTTTTTATTTTTGACCACCATAGTCCCTATGTTTTTCAAAAGTACCCAAATCCAAATCCATAGTATAGTTTTTTGAAATCTTGACTCTATTATATATATTATGTAGGCCAATTACCAAGTTATTAGATGTAGACTTTTTTCCTTTTTATTTTTGACCACCATGGTTCCTATGTTTTTCAAAAGAACCCAAATCCAAATCCATAGACCATAGTATAGTTTTTTGAAATCTTGACTCTATTATGTAATGTAGGGCAATTACCAAGTAATTAGAGGTAGACCTTTTTCCTTTTTTGTTTTTGACCATCATGGTCGGTATGTTTTTCAAAAGTACCCAAATCCAAATCCATAGTATAGTTTTTTTGAAATCTTGAGTCCATTGTATAATGTAGGACAATTACCAAGTAATTAGGCATAGACCTTTTTCCTTTTTTTTTTTTTTTTTTTATTATTATTATTATTTTTTTATATTTTTGTCCACCATGGTCCCTATGTTTTTCAAAAGTATCCAAATCCAAATCCATAGTATAGTTTTTTGAAATCTTGACTCTATTATATAATGTAGGACGATTACCAAGCAATTAGACGTAGACTTTTTTCCTTTTATTTTTTATTTTTGACCACCGTGGTCCCTATGTTTTTTAAAAGCATCAAATTGGTCCTTCATACTGACATTCTTTAGTTAACTTTAAATCTCTAGAGGTAAAATTATATTTTAAGTCATCCTACTATATAATTGACATGTGTACAATGCTTACCAAGTGAAAAGGCCAACCAAAAAAAAAAACTAGTGAAGATGGTCTGATCTCTTTTCCATTTAATGTTTTCAATTATTTTTAAAATTTATTAATTATTTTATTATATATTATCATAATTTAAGATTAATTTATTGTAAATTTAAAATTATACATTCAAATTTTACAATATTTATCAAAAAAATTTATATGACTCTATATTTAATAATAAAAAAATTATTTTATCCTTTATTTCAAAATTAGTTTTTAAGTTTATTCTATTCCCATAAGAAAAATGATAGTTATTAATGTACTTTTAAAAATTTATTAGGTTGACAGTAGAAGAATCCATTTGATAAATTCTAAGAAGTCAGAAGCTAATTTACTATTACTGTATTAGTGAAAAATCTAAGGATGAATTTGGTCAAAAACTGAAAAATTGTAAACAACTTGGAATAAATAAAAGTGGATGACTTGTTTGGTAATTACCTATACACATGGACTTTTAAGAACTTAGCTTGACTTTTATTTTATTGTTTATTTTTTATTTTTTTTTACGATGGAAGAGTAGAATTAAATTAAGAGAACTATTCATATCTTATATTCGAGGATAATGACGAGATTTCAACCCTTAACCTCTTAAAATCAAGAGAATGACTCAATCACTTCTATTAAATAAATTTATTTTATTATTATATAGTCTGAAAATTTAATAATATTTATAATTGAGAATGGAATATCTAATACTCAACTTCAAAATGAAAGGTTCAGCTATATATCATACAATATTTGTAAGGATACAAGTTAATTGATATGCTTTTCTAAGTGGAAAATGTAGAAAAAGGGGGCAAAAAAGAGTAAAGAACATTTTTATATTATTTAATTCAGTAAGTTGAACATTTATGTGGTTGTAAGTATAGTCTGAATAGTAATCACATTTTTTTTTCAAGGTTGAGGTCAGGATTTGAACCCCCAAATAAAAAAAAAAAAAAAGGAGTTGAACAATTACGTTTTAAGGTTTTTTTTTTTAATTGGTAATTAAAAACAAAATGATTTCTTCGTCTCTTTTACCTCCAGTTATCTTCTCCAGTCTCGTTTATTGTTGAAATCTCTTCCTTCTCATTTCTTTCTTCTCCATCCTCTCTTCTTCTTCTTGGCGATAATTTTTAAATGGTAGAGGATAATTTTGTCCAAAAAATGACATTGGAAAAAAAATGTTAAAAATTTTGAAGAGGGATAGAATTAATAAGTCCTATAATTTCCAAGTCAATTATTTCTTTACACCTTTCTGTAACCTCAATTTCTGTTGTATCAATGAGTACTCACTATAATGTCCTTGATCACAAAGGTTATGAAGCTGTTGATTGGAAACGTCAATGTAAATAACCGGAATACCCTGAATGACATGACAGCGATGGATATCTTCGACCTCCAAAGAGATTTGCTGGACAGAGAAGTTGGCTCTATTCTTGTTCGAGCTAAAGCTAAAAAGGCTTCTGAACTTGCTGGTTCTATAACCTCGCCTGCAGACCACATGAGTCGGGACTTACCATTTGCAGTCAAACTTGTCAAACGGTTGGGATTTGTTAGTCAAAACAAAGTAAGTACTGATGTTGGCAATATAATACTAGTGGTGGCGGTACTAATTGCGACGGCCACGTACCAAGCTACACTTAGTCCTCCAGGAGGATATTGGCAAGATGACGATCCAGGAGCAAATATGACCAACAGCAGCAATACCACAAATAGCATTCCACATCTTGCAGGAACGATGATATTGAAGAAGAAAAACATTTTGTTTTTTTTGTGCAACTCCTTTGCATTTTTTACTTCCAAGTGCACAATTCTTATCGTCATAACGGGCCTCCCTTTTTCTGGGCCACTATGCTGGTCAACATGTTTCCTTTTTCTAGCTTATGCTCAGGCACTGGTTTCCACCCTTTCAGTAGGAGTGGTTTCAGGTTTTTTAACGTTCACAGTATTTGTATTAACATCGTTAACTAGCATCGCTATGTTTAGCATTAAGAAGACATGTATTAATGCCAAATAAAGCACAGACGTTGGAAGCCAAATCACGTCTGGACTTTATACTTTCCCAAATACTTTACTTGCGTTGTAAATCAATCGTATGTGAATGCGTAACTCCCCTTCCTTTAAACCATCATTAATTCTCCTCTTAATACATTTAGCCCCTCTTAATGTTATCTATAACTTGTGCCTCTACTTATGGTTCTTAGCTTATAAATAGAGATTGTAACAAGTGAATAGAAGTATAGCTCTCCTAAATTTTTCTGTATTTTCTCTTTTGTTCTTTTCAATATTCTACAATACTTTGATATTGTATTTGTTTTATAACACGTTATCAGTACGTGTTCTAGTTGTTCATTTCAAATCAAGGTAGAATTTGAGTCAAATAGATTTTTACATAATATTTATTTATTTTTCTTTTATGTAATTGATATGTAGTGTCTTAAAATGATTTATTTAGCACTCTTTTTTCTCTGCTGCATTTTATGTACTTATTTGTTTATTATTACGAATTGTGTTCTTTCTATTTGGTCCATACAACTTTTATAATCTTATTATTTCCATGATTATTTGTATAGTTAAACAAATTACAATTTAGTTATCTAGTTGAAACTGCAATTCAAGCGGAGCAACTATTTCCATTTTATTACAATTTACCACATGCCATTAGTGCAACTCCGTTAAAATTGACAGTAAACAGTGTAAATATGGCTAAAAGACTCAAATACTCTCATCTTTTAATTATTTTTTAAAATAAAATTTAAAAATAATTAAAACTAAATAATTAAATAAAAATAAAAATTAAATAAGCAAAAATTTAATCAGATCTCCACTGTTTATCTTAAAATTAAAAAATTAAATTAAATTAATTATTTTTTTTATCACAAATTGTTTAAAATGTTGAAAAAAAAATAACTTTATTTTTTTTCACTCATTTCATTCTTCTTCCTCATCAATCCACCTTTGCTGCTTTTTCTTCTTCACCTAAGAGCCCTTTCATCTCATCCATTGCGTAAATCTCCTCCTTCCCTCCGCATCCCTTCTCCTTCTCCTTATTCTCCTCCTCCTCTTTGGCCATGAATCCTCGCTGAAAGAATCCTTAGCACAATATAAAAATCATCAAATATGATAAAATGGAGCCCAAAAGCATACCTGTTTCGCGTAGAGAAAATTGCCATGGTTTCTGGATTGTTCAAATGATCGGAGTTTTGGCAATCAATTATGGGACCAAACGTTCAAATCACAGTGTAAAATGTCATGCCCAATTTTCTCTCTGTTTTTGCTCTTTTCTCTGTGTTTATATGTATGTTGTAAAATAATTTCTCATCAGTAAAAAACAAAAGGACCATTGTGCTTTATATAGACAACCAAAATGGTAGTTATTATTGGATAACTCCCAGTAACCGCCAAATAGTTATTCAATCCAATCCGAAATAGATTTGGATTGGGTCATCTTAGGTGGGCCCGACTCGAAACCCAATAACCTAATATCTCTCATTCATACAAGATGAGCCAAATAGAACTTATACAAAAAACACTGGTAACACCTTTATGATAAAAAAATATAGGTATTCATATAAACAAATACACCGTGTGACCTATGAACAATAATATATGTAATGTGGTTTGTCTTTTAAATCTTAGTTGTATTACTAATCAAATTTTATTTGTTCGAATATATTTAATCCCTTAACATAATATGCTCGATCCTTCAATATTCCATATAATCACAATTGCAATTCCAAATTACCAATTGTTGCGACAAGTAACTGTTGGAACAAAAATAAAATTCATTAAATTTTCCTGTCTCACTTTCGTCCCTCAGTCAACAGAAATGACTAACACTATAGTAATGTCTCATAGGTCGTACTATCATAACCATAAAAGGCACATTAATGATACAAACATCACCTCGTTACTTTAAACAAAGTGAACAATCATTGAGGACATAGGTAGAAGTTTTAACAAACTTCAATGGAGCTTACATAATAAGGAATCAGGGATAAATTCACTCATTTTTCATGTCGATCACAATAAGCACACGTGGTATGAAACGTATGTTACAGTAAATCTTATCCTTTAATAAGGATGCATATGTTTTTTATAATGAGATTATTCACTATATAGATCTTAGCTTTCCTAGTACTTAACTTGAGTTTCTAAAAGCTTGCCCTTCAAACGCCTTTATCAAGAAACTCATATCTGACTTAATCAAGTTCTCACGATAGTAAGGACACATCATGAGGGATTCAATAATTGATTTAGGTAGAATCTTATCTTGATTACAATCAAGACGACATTTTATCCTTTAAAAATATATGTGTCTCATCTTGAGTTGCTCTCCTAGCAACCAAGACAACTATAGTGTAAAAATACCAGTCTCAAAACCCGACGACATACTTTCATATATAATCAATGTGAAATGAATATGTACTAATTATATATAACCAAAATGACGTATTCATCTTATAAAACGGATATAATTAATGTAAAATTACAACATTCAAAATCTATGCAAACCAAAAAAAAAATTGAGCGTGACCTAAGTATATCTTTTGTTATAGCTTTTGTGAGTGGATTCACTTTTATCTCATGCATAGTTATATACTTAATTGCTACATCATTTTTCGTAACTATATCCCTGGCAAAATTATACTTAGTCTCTATATACTTAAATTTACTGTAATACTTCTCATATTTGATACATACAATCACTGTCTGACTATAAAAGTATGCAGTAACTAGCTTCTTCACATTAGTTTCAAATTTAGATTCTCCAAAAATCTCTTAAACCAGACTGCTTTCTAGATTATAGTTAAATATGCTATAAATATAGCTTTCATAGTGGACAACGTAATGTATAACAACTTCTTGCTATTTCAAGAGAGAGCACCTTAGTTGAGCAAAAATGCATAATCACATGCAGATTTTTGCTCATCCAAATTACCTCTCCTATAAGTGTTTTTATATTTAACGAGATGCATGTTGCCACCTTGGTGACACATGGAGTAATCAACAATCTCTTTCAGATATATTAATATACTTTTCACAACAATCAAATATTTCTATCTAAAATTGGATTGATATCTATTTGTTAGTCTAACTGCATAGTAGATATCAAGTCTCTATACATCATAGTATACATAAGACTTTCGGTAGTGCTGGAGTAAGGAATTCTTTACATTCTTTTATGCTTTTATGGAGTTTTAGGATACATTTTATGACTAAGAGTTTGACCTTACGAGATGGGAGTATCCATAGGCTTATGATAAGCCATACGAAATCGTTTGAGAATTTTTTTTAATGTATGGTTCTTGTGATAAAGCCAAAATTCTCCTTAAACGATTTCTACTAAATTTAACTCCTAAAATGTATAAACAGTTTCTCTTTTTATCTCGAAAGTTGAGGATAATCATTCTTTTATAATTATCATAAACTTCTTGTCATTTTCGGCCCACATATTATCGTTCACGTGTTAAGATGATATTATGTACTTATCTTTTACTCGCTTAACAAACACACAATGGTCCTCTTCAGTTAACTTAAATTCATAGGACATGACAACCTTATGGAAATAGAGGTACCATTGTTTGAATGATTGTTTCAAGTAATAGATCGATCTCGTAAGCTTACATACTGAAGGGATCCGACCCGAATTTCCCCTTTAGGAACCCAAGAAAAGCCTTCCCAACACTCCAACAAAAGTCTTTGCAGTCTTCATACTGGTGACTGACTCTGAAGGACTTCGTGGAGTAAACCCGTGGTACATTTTCATTTTGTAATTGTCTAAAAAAATTAGGGTACAAAAAAATTTCGGTAGCCCAACGACTGTTTTTCGACATTTATGATATTTTCAAATCACCTGAAATCAATTTATAAAGACTTCAAAAGTATCATACACTCTTCTCAACTTCTAATTTGGACCTCAGGTCCATTTCATGATTAAAACATAACCACAATTCAAAATAATTCAACCAAAAATCATTTCAAATTTTTAAAAACATTTTTTATCATGCACATGATTATAAGTATTTACATATCATCAAAAGTAGTTTTTTGAAATCTTGACTCTATTATGTAATGTAGGGCAATTACCAAGTAATTAGAGGTAGACCTTTTTCCTTTTTTGTTTTTGACCATCATGGTCGGTATGTTTTTCAAAAGTACCCAAATCCAAATCCATAGTTTAGTTTTTTTGAAATCTTGAGTCCATTGTATAATGTAGGACAATTACCAAGTAATTAGGCATAGACCTTTTTCCTTCTTTTATTTTTTATTTTTTATTTTTTTATATTTTTGTCCATCATGGTCCCTGTGTTTTTCAAAAGTATCCAAATCCAAATCCATAGTATAGTTTTTTGAAATCTTGACTCTATTATATAATGTAGGACAATTACCAAGCAATTAGACGTAGACTTTTTTCCTTTTTTCCTTTTCTTTTTTAAATTTTTGACCACCGTGGTCCCTATGTTTTTTAAAAGTATCAAATTGGTCCTTCATACTGACGTTCTTTAGTTAACTTTAAATCTCTAGAGGTAAAATTATATTTTAAGTCATCCTACTATACAATTGACATGTGTACAATGCTTACCAAGTGAAAAGAGAAAAAAAAAAAACTAGTGAAGATGGTTTGATCTCTTTCCATTTAATGTTTTCGATTATTTTAAAAATTTATTAATTATTTTATTATATATTATCATAATTTAAGGTTAATTTATTGTAAATTCAAAATTATACATACAATTTTTACACTATTTTATCAAAAAAAAATTATATGACTATATTTAATAATAAAAATATTATTTTATCCTTTATTTTAAATTAGTTTTTATGTTTATTCTATTCCCACAAGAAAAATGATAGTTATTACTGTACTTTTAAAAATTCTATTAGGTTGACGGTAGAAGAATCCATTTGATTTATTCTAAGAAGTCAGAAGCTAATTTAGTATTACTGTACTAGTGAAAAATCTAAGGATGAGTTTGGTCAAAAACTGAAAATTGTAAACAACTTGTAATAAATAAAAGTGGATGACTTGTTTGGTAATTACCTGTACACATGGACTTTTATGAACTTAGCTTGACTTTTATTTTATTTTTTATTTTTTATTTTTTTATGATGGAAGAGCATAATTAAATTAAGAGAAAACTATTTGCACCTTATATTTGAAGATAATGGTGAAACTTCAACCCTTAACCTTTTAAAATCAAGGGAATGACTCAACCACTTCTATTAAAGGAACTTATTTTATTATTATATAGTCTAAAAATTTAATAATATTTATAATTGAGAATGGAATATCTAATACTCAATTTCAACATGAAGGTTCGGCTGTATATCACACAATATTTGTAAGGATACAAGTTAATTGATATGCTTTTCTAAGTGGAAAATGTAGAAAAAGGGGGAAAAAAGAATAAAGAACATTTTTATATTATTTAATTCAGTAAGTTGAACATTTATGTGGTTGTAAGTATAGTCTGAATAGTAATCACATTTTTTTTTCAAGGTTGAGGTCAGGATTCAAACCCCCAAATAAAAAAAAAAAAAATTGAACATTTACGTTTTAAGGTTTTTTTTTTTTTGGTAATTAAAAAAAAAAAAAAAAACTGATTTCTTCGTCTCTTTTACCTCCAGTTATCTTCCCCAGTCTCGTTTATTGTTGAAATCTCTTTCTTCTCATTTCTTTCTTCTCCATCCTCTCTTCTTCTTCTTGGCGATAATTTTTAAATGGTAGAGGATAATTTTGTCCAAAAAATGACTTTGGAAAAAAAAAAGTTAAAAATTTTGAAGAGGGATAGAATTAATAAGTCCTATAATTTCTAAGTCATTTATTTCTTTACACCTTTTTGTAACCTCAATTTCCATTGTATCAATGATTACTCACTATAATATACTTGATCACAAAGGTTATGAAGCTGTTGATTGGAAACGTCAATGTAAATAACCGGAATACCGTGAATAACATGACAGCGATGGATATCTTCGACCTCCACAGTGATTTGCTGGACAGAGAAGTTGAATCTATTCTTGTTCGAGCTAAAGCTAAAAAAGCTTTTGAACTTGCTGGTTCTATAACCTCACGTGCAGACTACATGAGTCGGGACTTACCATTTGCAGTCAAACTTGTCAAACGGTTGGGATTTGTTGGTCAAAACAAACTAAGTACTCATGTTAGCAATATAATACTAGTGGTGGCGCTACTAATTGCGACGGCCACGTACCAAGCTGTATTTAGTCCTCCAGGAGGATATTGGCAAGATGACGATCCAGGAGCAAATATGACCAACAGCAGCAATACCACACATAGCATTGGACACCATGCAGGAAACATGATATTGGAGGAAACAAACACTGTGTTTTTTTGTTTTCAACTCCATTGCATTTTTTACTTCTGAATGCACAATTCTTGTCGTTATAACGGGGCCTCCCTAATTCTGGGGTACTATACTGGTCAACATATTTCCTTTTTTGTGCTTATACTATGGCACTGGTTAGCACCTTTTCATCAGAAGTGGCTGCAGGTATTTTAATGGGCATATTACTTTTATTCATGTTGTCAATTGACATCACTATACGTGCACTGAGAAGATATATGTTAATGCCAAATAAAGCACAGACGTTGGAAGCCAAATCACGTCTGGACTCCATACTTTCCCAAATACTTCGCTAGCGTTGTAAATCAATCTTATGTGAATGCATAACTCACCTTCATTCAAACCATCATTAATTCTCCTCTTAATACATTTAGCCACTCTTAATGTTATCCATAACTTGTGCCTCTACTTATGGTTCTTAGCTTATAAATAGAGGATGTAATAAGTGAATAAAAGAATAGCTATCCTAAATTTCTTTGCATTTTATCTTTTGTTATTTTTAATATTCTACAATGTTTTGATATTGCATTTGTTTTATAACACATTATCAATGCGATTTCTAACTGTTTATTTCAGATCGAGCTAGAATTTGAGTCACATAGATTTTTGCGTAATATTTACTTATTTTTCTTTTACGTTATTGATATGTAGTGTCTTAAAATGATTTATTTAGCACTCTTTTCTCTCTACTACGTTTTATGTACTTATTTTGTTATTATTATGAACTGTGTTATTTCTATTTGGTCCATACGGATTTTATATCCTTTTTATTCCCATGATTATTTACATATTTGAGTGAATTATAATTTAACTATCTAGTTGACACTGTAATTCAAGCAGAGCAACTGTTTCTATTTTATTGTAATTTACTCCCATACCATTAGTGTAACTCCATTAAAATTGATGGTGAACAGTGTAAATATGACTAAAAGATTCAAATACCTTTATTTTTAATTATTTTTTAAAATAAAATTTAAAAATAATTAAAAATAAAAATTAAAAAAAATAAAAAAAAAAAAAAAAAAAAAAAAAAAAAAAAAAAAAAAAAAAATTTAAAATTAAAAAATTAAATTAAATTATATTTTTTGTTATGGACTATTTAACAAGTTGAAAAAAAAAAAAATAAAAAAAAATAACTTTATTTTTTTACTGCTTTTATTCTTCTTCTCCATCAATCCACCTCTTCTTGTTTTTCTTCTTCCCTCAACAGCCCTCTCAACTCCTCTACTGCGTAAATCTCCTCTTGGGTTTCGAATGGTTGATAGATTTAGGGTTCATTCGAATTTCGGATGGTTCATGCATGTAGGGTTTATCTGGGTTTTAATTTTTTTTTTTTTCAATTGATGATTTTAATTTTGGAATCATTTTGATTTTGGAATGATTGATGATTGAAGATGGTCAATGATTTTGATTTTGAAGTTTGATGATTAAAGATATATATATTTTTAAGTTATTGATTGTGGGATGATGATTTTGATACTAGGATAATTGATGATTCTTCGATGATTTTGTTTTTTGTTTTTTTTTTTTTTTTGTTTTTTTTTTTTTTTGTTTTTGTTTTTGTTTTTGAATTCTCCATGTTTTCAATTTGTTTCGATAGAAGATGATTTTTTCAATTTTTTTTTTGGGGTTATGGAGATTTTTTTGATTAAAAAAGATTATTCAATTTTTTTAATTTTTATATTTTTTTTTCAAATTATTCTCCAGGAGATTTGATTAATTTTTAATTTTTTTAATTTTTTAAAATTAATCTTCAAAAATTTTTTAGTTAATTTATTTTAAAGTTTTTAAAATGCATTTTAAAAGAAAAGTTAAAAAAGGTCAAAAGACAATTCTTCCCCTCAATAAGTTAACTTTAATAGAGATCCATTAACGGCGAAGGGTCAATTGCAATAAAACTGAAACAGTTGCTCCACTTGAATTATAGTTTCAACTGGACAGATAAATTATAATTTGCTTTACATATTTAATTACTAATTCATATATGATGTCATCCTAAGACTAGACATTGATTGACCGCTGTACTCCTCTATTGCTAAATGTTGCAAATTTGGAGGTGGTTGGAAAACTTCAATAACTGCTTCATCGTTGTCCTTCGAATCCTTTCCCACTAAACCATAATTCTAGTTGACGGATGTTTTTGTAATTATTAAGTTGCCCACACTCATCGATTACTTCGCTATAATTTTTTAAACCCGTGATGCATAAAGATTCAATGTGCCGAAAGTTATTCATACATTTAAGTGAGCATGCTTTGCCACCGTAATCACCACCACCCAAATGAAATTCACTTAATGGTGTAATTAGTGCAATGTTACAACTGAAAAATGCTTGTGTAAAATCCATTTTGATAATTTCTATACAAATTAAGGCCTAATAAATACCATGCCTTACCTGCTATAGCATAGCTTGAGGTTGGAAAATGCAAGGCATTTGAATCTGTTTCATCATTTTTTTGCAATTTATTATTTATGTCCTACTTTGATAGCGATACATGGGGGTCGGTAAAAAAACCGAGCTTGACCCAACTCGAAAATATCGTGTTTCAAATTTATTTGGGATTAGATCGATTTTTAACATGTAAAACCGATATTTTTCAATCTCGAGTTGGTTTTGGATCCAAAAGACCGACCTAACCCAACCTAAAAAATCGATTTTTATATATTAAAATAAAAAAGGTATTAAAGAAAACCTATCTATTCTCAAGTCAAATAAACCCTAGGTAGATGCTAACCTTTCTCACTCTAACCTCTCATCTCTCTCAAGGCCCCATCTTTCTCTCCTCTCATTTTCTTCTCCTTCCCTTCTGTTTCTTCTCTCTCTTCTCACTACATCCGTTTCAACTTTCTTCCCTTGCTGTTGTTATCGTGTCTACCCTTCCTTGCTGTCATCGATGTCGCTGTTCTGTTTCTCTTGCACCGATTAGAGTTAATCGACACAGAATTTTCCTATCGAGAAGATATCGATGCTAATCTCTTTGATTGGTAATGGTGTTTATTGTTTTTGTTATGAGTTAGTGATGTAGAGAGACAAAGATGGATGTTTGGGTGGAGACTGAAGAGAGAAAAGAAGAAGAGGGGACTGTCAGTGGTGCGAGAGGCTGAGAGCGGTGGTGAGTTAGTGGAGGATGTGAGGGTAGTGAATTGATGCTTTTGTAGAGAGAGAAAGATGGAGGTTTTGGGTGAAGACTGGAGAGAGAAAAGGGGATTGTTGGTGTGAGAGGCTGGGAGTGGTAGTGATTGGTTGGTTAGGGTAGTGAACTGATATTTTGGTTTTTTATTTTGGTATTTTATTTGAGCTTTGATGGTTATATGGAGGCTCAGTTAATAGGCTCAAATTGGCATGGACCAAATCGATCTGATAAAGTTAGTTTATACCGATTTTTAGCATCAATTTGGGTCGGGTCGGTCTTCAATTTTAAAAACCGATCAAAGTCGGCTTTCAATTAGTTTTGCCTAAAATCAACTTGACCCTTGCCCACCTTTAACGATATATGTCTTGGATGTTGAAGTTACAATGTTATGTTTTTTGTTACTATTGTGGTTTATGTGTTAATGTATTTAACTTGTGTTAGTTTAGTTAACTAAGGTTACATTAAGTTAACTTATGTTATATTTTGTATGGATAGAATTAAGATGCTTGTATGGTGGTTTTAGGATATAAAGAATCAGTATAAAATCTAGTCTAATAACTTTTGTAAGAAGCTGAAAAAAATGCATCAACAAACACAAACAAAAAAAAAAAAAAAAGGGAAATTCGATCAGGGGGGAACAAGAGAAAACAACTCTGTTGTCCCTTGTTTTTAGAAGCCATTCTTCTTGTTTTTTAGCATAGAAACTACTACTTTTATGTGTTCTTTTGTTTGTCAAAACAACTAGCCAACATATTCTGGTATCAGAGCTTGAATAAAAGAGAATAAGTTGTCAAAAGTTGTGAAAAAGCTTGTGTATTTAGAGATTCTCCATGGCCAACATAAGTTTTGTAGCAAATCCAAATGTATCAGTTTAGTAGCTTTATGTACCTGTCTTTGATGGGGAAAATTATGATTTTTGGTGTGTAAAAATGAAGATCATCTTTCTTTCTTCTTAATCTATAGGACTTGGTGGTAGATGGAGTTGCAGAATCAACCCCTACAATAACACTATTAGAGACTGAATCAAGATTATTGAAGGAGAGAAAACAAAAGAATGCTATGACTTTAGGTAAAATTCAGCAGGCAATATCAGATACAATTTTTCCAAGAATCATGACTGCTACAATAGCAAAGCAAGCTTGGGATGTTCTTCAACAAGAGTTTTAAGGAAGCACAAATGTATGAACCATAAAACTCCAACAGTTGAGAAGAGAATTTGAAAATATCAAAATGAAAGAGAGTGAAACTTTGAAAGAGTTCCCTGATAAATTTATAGAGTTAATAAATCAAATGAAAGCTTACGGTGAGAGCTTTGAGAATAAAAAATATTACCGAGAAGATATTACTTGCTTGCTTACTAAATTTGATCCTATTTTTATTGTGATTAAAGAAACAAATGATATCTCTACCTTGAGTATTCATGAAGTGATGGATTCACTAAAATCCTATGAGCAGAGATTGTTATGTCACTTTGAGAAATCCATTGATAGTACATTTCAATCTCAACTCAACATTAAACATTTTGACAAGCAACCTATAAATAATAATCAAAACAAAAAAAAGTTCTTTAGGGGTGGAAAAAGAGGTAAAGGCAATAGAAGAAGTTGGAATAATAGAGGTAGAGATAGAGGAAACTATGACAAAAGTTCTATTGAAGAAAAACACTCTCAGAGGTGTAATATTTGCAAAAGAAGCAACTGTGTTGAAGATGATTGTTTGTTCAAAGGAAAGCCTTAATGCCATAATTGTAAAAAAATTGGTCACTTGCAAAAGGGTTGTAGATACAAAGCAACTCAACAAGCAAACAATTCATAAATGAAAGAAAGCGAAGCGAGTTTGTTTTGTGCTTGTCAAAGTGAGCTTAAGCAGTAAGATAGTGTGTAGTTTCTTAATAGGGGTTACACCAACCACATGATAGGAAATGAGAGCATTTTTCTTGACATGAACACCTCATCAATTCACAAGTGAAGTTTAGGAATGGTGTTTTTGTGAATGTCAAAAGTAAGGGGACAATTGGAGTTCAAACAAAGAAAGGTGTCACATATATTTCAGATGTGTTACTAGTGTTGACTTGAAACAAACTCTGCTGAGTGTTAGACAGCTTCTTGAAAATGAATACTCATTGCAATTTGAAGACAAAGGCTGCACCATTTTTTATAAAGAAAAGTAGAAGATGGTTGTAACAAAATTTTAAAATGAAGAATCGAAGCTTTCCGCTTGGCTTTAGATATGCAAATGAACTAGCTCTTAAGGTTGAACTTACTGATGAGTCTTGGTTGTGGCATAAAAGGTTTGGGCACTTGAACTTTCAAAGTCTCAAGTTATTGTACCAAACGAACATGGTGCTAGGGCTGCTAATAATTAAGGAGCAGCAGAATGTATGAGGGTGTGCCCTTGACAAGCATCATAGACAACCATTTCCTAAAGGAGTTGCTTGGAGAGCAAAGCAATTGTTGGAGTTGGTTCACACAGATGTTTGTGGACCATTGTCTACTCTCTCTCACACAAATAATAAATACTTAATTCATTTTATTGATGATTTTTCAAGAATGACATGGGTATTCTTTATGAGACAAAAATATGAAGTGATCTCCATTTTTAAGAGGTTCAAAAATCTTGTTGAAAAACAAAGTGACGATGTGATTAAAACCTTAAGAAGTGATAGGGGGTGGAATATAACTCACATGAGTTTAATAAATTTTATGAAGAATAAGATATTGAAAGATAGCTCATGGTTAGGTATTCTCTGCAACAAAATAGAGTATCTGAAAGGAAAAAACAAACCGTTGTGGAGATGACAAATTATATGCTTTATGAAAGCAGGCTACTTAAATTCTTTTAGGCAGAAACTATATATACAATAGTTATTTAATTAATAGAGCACCAACTAAAGCTCTATTTAATCGAACTCTCTTTGAAATTTGGAGTGGGAGGAAACCTTCTGTTAGACACTTGAAAATTTTTGGTTGTGTTTGTTATGCTCAAACTCAAAAAGAGAAGAGACAGAAACTTGATGAAGCAAGTGAAAAGTGTATCTTTATAGGCTATCATTCACAATCAAAGGGCTATAGACTATACAATTTGAAAAGCAAGAAGATAGTGACAAGTAGAGATGTCACATTTGATGAGCAAGCTTCCTTTGATTGGGAGCAAGGAACAATCCAATAGGGACCTATAATAGTTGATGAATTCCATAAAAATTTCAATCAATGTAGTGCAAGTGATGAAGATTCATTGCAATCATCTCCTCCTAACATATTATCATCTCTAAGAGATTCATCAAGCTCTAGTTCATTCTCTCCAAGCTCGAGTTCTACTTCACCAAGTTCAACTCCAAAAAAATGAAACACTTGGATGAGATCTATGCATCATGCAATTTTTGTTTTATTGAATCGAAAAGTTTTGAAGAAGCGATTGTAAAAGACTCTTGGAGAAAAGCTATGAAAATTGAGATTGAAGAAATAAAGAAGAACAATACATGACAGCTGGTTGAGAGACCAAAAGAGAGCAAAGAGTATTTGGTGTAAAGTGGATTTATAAATTAAAATGCAACGCAGATGGATTTGTACAAACACACAAAGCTAGGTTTGTTGCCAAAAGCTAGTTACAAGAATGCGGTGTTGATTTCAATAAGACCTTTGCACCGATTACTCAACTTGACACTATGAGAGTTCTTATTGCCTTGGCTACTCAAAAAGGTTGGTCACTCTACCAACTTGATGTAAAATTAGCATTCTTGAATAGTGAATTAAATAAAGTGTTGTGAATCAGCCTCAAGACTTTGTAGTCACATGAGAAGAAGACAAAATTTACAAGCTGAAAAAGGCCGTGTATGGGCTGAAGCAAGCTCCTCGATCTTAGTATAGTCAAATTGATAGGTATTTTGCTAAGAAAGGATTTAAAAGAAGTTTGAGTGAGCCTACTTTGTTTGTAAAAAGGCATGGAAATGGAGACATTCTCATTGCAACCTTGTATGTTGATGATTTATTGTTTACAGACAATAGTGAGAACATGATAAAGGAGTTTAAGGATTATATGATGAAGATATATAAAATGAGTTATACGAGGTTAATATGTTACTTTCTTGGGATTGAAATTCGCCAACATGCAAATGGTGTTTTTATTTTCCAATGAAAGTATGTTGAAAATATTTTGAAAAAGCATGGAATGTTTGGGTGCAAGACAGTAGATACTCCTCTTGTTGTGAATGAAAAATCGAAGAAGAAGATGGTGGAAAGAAGATAAATGCAACACTTTATAGAAGGTTGGTGGGAAAGTTGCTCTATATCACAGCTATAAGACTTGACATCATGTTTCGAACAAGTTTACTGTCAAGATTTATGCACGACCCCAACCATTTTCATCTAGGTATAGCAAAGAGGGTGTTGAAATACATTTAAGGCAATATATATTATGGCATAAGATTCACCAGAAAAGAAGAGGCAAGGTTGGTAGGCTTTTGTGACAGTGATTGGGGAGGCTGTCTTGATGACATGAAAAACACCTCAGGCTTTATTTTTTTCATTTGGTTCAGGTGTATTTTCTTGGAGCTCAAAGAAGTAACAAATATTTGCTCAATCCTCTGCTGAAGCTGAGTATGTTTCATATTCTTTAACATTGCATATGCCATTTGGTTCAGAAGAATTTTTGACGATATTAGAGAGAAGCAAGAGGAGCACACAACTATATTTTTTGACAACAAATCAGCCATTGTTATGGCCAAAAATCCAGTCCATCATAGTAGAAGAAAAGACATTGCACTCAAGCACCACTTTAGTAGAGAAGCTATAGAAAATGGTGAAATTCAGCTTGAATTTTGCAGGTCTGAAGATCAGGTTGCAGATATCTTAACCAAGGCGCTTCCAAGAGAAAAATTTCAGCAACTCAGAGGAGCTTTAGGAGTTCAAGCACAACATATTAAGGGGGAGTGTTGAAGTTAATATGTTATGCTTTTTGTTACTATTGTAGTTTATGTGTTGATATATGTAACTTGTGTTAGTTTAGCTAGCTAAGGTTGTGTTAAGTTCACTTGTGTTACATTTTATATGAATAGAATTAAGACACTTGTTTGGTGGATTTAAGATGTAAACAACCGGTATAAAAACTGATCTAATAACTTTTGTAAGAAGCTGAAAAAAATACAGCAACAAACACGGACATAAAAAAGGAAATTCGATCAGGGGTGAATAGGAAAAAACAACTCTGCTATCCCCTGTTTTTAGAAGTCATTCTTCTTTTTTTTAGCATAGAAATTACTATTTTTGTGTGTTCTTTCATGTGTCAAAACAACTAGCCAACATTGGGTTCAACTTTCAAGCATAGACAGGGTAGCTATGTGTTATATCAACTCTGCTGCACAATTCATCATTTAATACGTGATGCAACAACAATTTAATATTAAAACAAAAGACAAGCGGGAAAGAAGAATGGTGAGGCGACAAATTTTATACCTACTCCCCTCCAAATTTCATAACAAAACGAATAGCTCGATGACTTGGAGAAAAACAATTCAATTATTTCAAGTCACCTTTTTATTCCATTTATTATTTGATTAATAAATTGTTTTTTTTTTCCTTAAGTTAATCCTATCATCAAGCCTTGGTTCAGTCACTAGAGTGAAAAGGAAATATAATTTGCAAGATACATCATTTGCAATGATTGTCATTTGTTAATGATCATTTAACTTACAAATAAAGGCTTGGCAAAATGGATAGGGTATTCAGATTCAATTAGTACCTGTGATGATGCGGTTCGGGTATAGACTCTAATCATTTTTTGAAAGACCTTTAAAAGAATCGGATTTGAAAAAACTCTCATATTTGTGGGTAGGATATGGGTCTATTTGCAGGTCTCTATCAGACCCACAAAATACCCATTCTTTATATATCTCTACCCGTTTCCTTTTTTTTTTTTTTTTTTTTTTTTTTTTTTTTAATTAAAAAAAAACTCTAACTTCTCAACTCTATCGACTGTCTCTCCCTCCAAATCCATCCCTATCGTTCCTCTGCTCGACTGCGCCTCACTCTCTCTCTATCGTCATCATGTTATCGCTGACCACAAGAACATCTTAGTCTATCTCTCTCCATTGCAGACTAACAAAATCGAGGTCTATTTTCAAAAAATCCGAGGTCTTCTAAATTTTTCGCATCTAGGTTTTGCTTCGATTAATCTATGTCTCCCAAGTCTTTCATAGCTTGTTGTTTTACATTTGGGTTGTGTGTCTTTCACATCTTCTATGATATATTATTCGGGTTATTTTTGTGTTATTGATGTTATTGATATTTTGTTGATATTATTGATGTTTGTCCTATTATTCTGTCAGGTGTAATTTGGGTGTTAGAGAAACAATGACAAACAATGAGAAAGAGGAGAGAAATAATCTGGGTTTCAATATTGATGTTTGGGTGATGTAAGGTTAATTTTAATCTGGATGTTATGGAAACAATGAGAAAGAGGAGAGAAAAGGGATATATAAGGTGGTTGTGCGTTGCTAAATTTGTTGAGTTGCATTTGTTTATTGTAGCCTTCAGGGACTAGTTTTGGTTTTTTTTTTTTTTTTTTTGTTTGTTGGTACCTGTAGTTATCTACTTTGTTCAAATATTTCAATTCCATGGCTCTCATCCCACATGGTTTTTGTAGTATTTAAAGGGATCTTGTCTGTACTATAATGTTCCTGTGTTCATTTTCAAACAATATAATGAAATAATGATGCTAATCGCCTGTAAGTCATTGTGACAGAGTTGTCTACATACCTCAATAAGATGGTATAAGCAGCACTGTGGTTAACTGAAAATAAATATTGGAAATAAATAAAGTTGTTGGAACTAGTCAGAAGTTGGTAATCAAAAACCAAAGTTTTTTGAGATTTGAATTAATTATCTTTTGATGGTCAACTACTTAAGTGTATATCTTTATATCCTATTTCCTTTGTTGGTTCATATGATACCTAATTCTTGGGAGGAAAATTTATATTTTTTACTTAAATCAAAAGGAAATTTTTGTTTTTGCCCAACTATTTAAAAAAATTTGTTTTTGACCTCTCAAACAAACTATTTCTATTGTATACCCAAGATTACTAAAATACACTTAAGTTAAAATCACTCAAATGTCCAAATATGAAATTACTAAAATAACCTTCTTCATCCTAACAATATCCTCCCTTTTCTCTCTTCTCCATCAATGGTAATCAATGATTTTTGAGATCTATTGCAGTTGAAAAACAATCTATTGAGGGGATTATTCATTCGAGCTTCTTCATCTATTGAAGTTTTTGGATCCATTTAAGTTTACACCATTAAAGGTTTGGAAGATTCTTCTTCCATTTGAGTTTGAAAGGTAATGTAAGAGTTTTTTTAGTTGGTTTTTGGGTTGTTTTGTTCATATTGCTAGCTAAAAGACTATAAGAATTATTTGGTTGTGCGATCTAAATTTTTCTGAAATCTGCGAAGGAATCTACAAAATCTGCCACGAAATCGGTTTTTCGTGAGTGATAATCGGTTTTCCATAGAGTGGAAAACCGATTGAAGAGTTGTGACGATTTTTTAGTGGGATCGGTTTTTCATCCATTGAAAAACCGGTCCGTGGCTAAAAATCAATCCCGATTTTTCAGCCATTGAAAAATCGATCCAGCCACTATAAAACCAATTGAACGGTTTTTTATGGTTTTTTCGATTTTTGAGAGAATGAAAAACCGATAACTTCACTAGAAAATCGAATTTACCACATTTTTCATGGTTTTTTTTTTTTTTTTTATATGTTTGTGTTTCTATGTATTGAATATGATTCGATATGATTGTATTTTATAATATTGCCTGATTGAAATGAGATTTAATAGTATTATTTGATTTGAATGTTACAGGAATAACTCAAGAGATAGTTGTAATCAACTTTGACGGAGAGTGGAATGGATATAATTACAT
The DNA here is from genome assembly GCA_019925255.1 of Litchi chinensis. Lineage (NCBI taxonomy): Eukaryota > Viridiplantae > Streptophyta > Magnoliopsida > Sapindales > Sapindaceae > Litchi > Litchi chinensis. The sequence goes on along the minus strand of CM034470.1, from coordinate 8,512,535 downwards.
TAGTGGGGAGTCGATCATGTGTGGAGTCCATAAAAATAGTAGATTTTCAGCATTGATGGACGTTGTATACAGAGAGGCTGGTATTGATAGAAGAAGGTGGGATATTCGTATATATTATTTACTACAAAGTACTATAAATGGTTAGGTTAAAAAGATACGTATCATGTCTGATCTTGGTGTTATTGGTTTGATGGCGATAAAAAATATTGATGTTAAAGAGATTTATATCGATAAGATTGCAAGAGATTTTGGAGCTGGGGTTAGTAGGCGTATCGTTCATCCATTTGTCACTGATTCAATACCAGACATAAGACATACGAGACAAATATGGATAGACCTGTAAATCCACATACGGTTGAAAGTCATTTTTATCTCACTTCAGGTATTGGGAGCAATCAAGTTGATACTTTTGTCACCCCATTTACATTGGTTGAAAGTCCCATTCATGACTTTAATGATGACTATATGAATTATGATACTGATGATGAAGATCGAGACACAGATGATAATGGTGATGGAATACGGGATAGTGATGAAGAGCAAACTGAAGATAGTGATGAAGAAAAAACTCGATTTGATGATGTCATTGAAGAAGAAGAGTTTCCAGAATTAAGATTTTCAGGTTTACAATTTCAGAGCAATCTTTCATAACCATACTGGATTGTTCCTGATGTAGAATTGGGGGACATTGAGGCTACTTCAAGCGCTATGTCAACCGTCTACCAACGTGGTACGTTGTATAAAGGATCATTCTTTACTAGTAAAGAAGAAATGACTATAGCTATTATCGAATATGCTCTGAAGGCTAAGTTTGAATATCGGGTTAGACGTTCGGACACGGAGCGATTTGAAGCTGGTTGTAAAGATAAAACTTGTAGTTTTATTATTTGTGAAAGATACAGAAAGGGTTGTTCAATGTGGTTTGTGTTGAAGTATGTAGTTGAACACACGTGTCGACAGACAACCATGGAATCACATATGAAGAGTGTGAAGACTATTGTGATCGAAAAATTGTATGCAGGAAAGGTGGGAAGAGATCTTTATACACCTAATCGTTTGGTTGGAGAAATGCTAGAGTAGTATGGAGTGCAGATCTTATATAGTAAAGCTTGGAAGGCTTTACAATATGTAAAGAAACTAACATATGGGCAAGTGGATGAATCATATCAACAACTTCCGTCCTACTTTGAGATGTTAAAACTTGCAAACCTTGGCACAATGACGACAATTAAAAGAGATGAAAACAACCGGTTCTTGTATTCCTTTGTTGCACTTGGAGCTTCCATTGAGGGTTTTCGATTTTACATGAGACCGGTTGTTGCTATTGATGCCACTCATTTAAAAGGTGAATACAAAAGGATGATTTTTTTTGCTGCATGCAAAGATGGGTCGGAGATGATTTATCCCATTGCCTTTGGATTTGCTGACGGAGAGTCGGACAATTCATGGACTTGGTTCCTAAAAAAGTTGAGATGAGCAATTGGGGTGTCAGATGATTTGCTGATCGTATCCGATCGTTATAAGAGCATATCGAATGGGATGAAAGCAGCTTTTCCTGAAGTCCCACATGTGGTATGTTTTTTCCACTTGTGGCAAAACCTTAAGCAACAGTGTAAAAAGTGTTCGGATGTGGAAAATGCATTTTACAATGCAACATATTGTTATGTGCCTGATGAATGCAACAGAATATTAGAAGAAATACGTGCATTACATCCGACCACACATAGAGCTTTGGTTAAGGCTGGAGTGAGCAGGTGGTCACGAGCACATTGTCCAAGAAGAAAATATGAAATGATGACTACCAACATTGCGGAGTCGCTCAACAATTGCATGATGCAAGCATGTCGTTTGCCAATAATAACTGTACATGAATATGTAAGAAATGTATTGTAGAGATGGTTTAATAATAGATGTGTTGCCGCTGAGAAGCTCACAACGTATGTTACTACCGCTGTATATGATCGTATCATGTTGGCAAAAGATTTATCAACAGAAGGTAGCGTACATCCCATTACAGAACTGTATCATTACAATGTCATACATTATAGCAAAGGAGATGTGATGGTTGACATTCAACAGCACACATGTACGTGTAAGCAGTGGAACCTTGATTAGTTGCCATGTGTTCATGCATGTACTGTGGCCAGGTATGGTAATTATACATTGTTTTTTTCGGTATTACATGTCATAGTGTGACACTTAAATTGTTGATACATGTCAGGTTCAAGGGCGTCAGTTGTGATACACTTTGCAATCAGTACTATAGCGTGGAGTGGCTAAAAGTCGCATATGCATGTCCAATTAATCTCGTCCTAAAATTGGTCAGTTGGAATGTTTCAGCGGAAATTAGAAGTATGGTTGTATTACCACCGAAAGGTAAAAGACATGCAAGTAGGCCGAAGGAGATTCGGATTCCTTCAGTTGGGAAAGATCCTCTTCGAAAAAAGTGTGGAAGATGTGGTAAGAGGGAACACAACTGTCTTCGTTGCCCTAACCCCCCAACTTCTATCAACGTAGGGAAAAGCGCAGACGTGGGTGCGGATGTTGGAACGAGTTCAAATGCTATTGAAAATGAGCCATGCTCTCGAAGATGCCGCTTGTGTCATGAGATTGGACACAACCAATGTCGATGTATACTACAGTTTCCTACTCCCGATCCAGAAGTGACTACTGACGAAAATAATAATTAGCAATTGATTGACATTTTGTTCATGCATGTTTTATGTAAAACGTTTTTATGTTAATTACTCAATTATGTAATAATACAATTGTATAATTTATTAATCAATTTCTATTGTTTTTGTATTAGTTTATATCAGCTCGGAACCATAAAAATTGGTTTTTAAGGGAGCCTGAAAAATCGGTACCGATTTTCCAGGCTCGATGAAAAACCGATCAACTTGCCTTTGATTTTCCCCTATCGTAGAGGTACATAGATCGGTTTTTAAGTAAGCATGAAAAATCAGTGCCAGTTTTTCAGGCTTACTCAAAAACCGATCCGATTGCCTTTGATTTTTCCAGCACGCCAAGTGTGGATCGGTTTTTAATGGGGCTTCAAAAACCGATATCGGTTTTTCATGTGCCCCTAAAAAACGATCTTTACTTAATATGTATTATCTTATAGTATAACCTAAAATATACTATAACATAATACTATAACATAAATATTAATGCTATACCATTAAATATACATGTATTTAACACTATAATACTAAACATAATATTATAATTATTAGTTATATTAAATATACATGTATTTATAACATTATATTAATCCCAAATAATATAAACATAATGATACTAATATTCACAATAGTTAATTATACAATAGTTAATTATACATGTAAAATATATAATATATGAATATTAATTTATTTACTTAAATATAATATAAACATTAATGTGTTATCTTATAGTATAACCTAAAATATACTATAACATAATACTATAACATAAAAATTAATGCTATACCATTAAATATACATGTATTTAACACTATAATACTAAATATAATATTATAATTATTAGTTATATTAAATATACATGTATTTATAACATTATATTAATCCCAAATAATATAAACATAATGATACTAATATTCACAATAGTTAATTATACAATAATTAATTATACATGTAAAATATATAATATATGAATATTAATTTATTTACATAAATATAATATAAACATTAATGTGTTATCTTATAGTATAACCTAAAATATACTATAACATAAATATTAATGCTATACCATTAAATATACATGTATTTAACACTATAATACTAAACATAATACTATAATTATTAGTTATATTAAATATACATGTATTTATAACATTATATTAATCCCAAATAATATAAACATAATGATACTAATATTCACAATAGTTAATTATACAATAGTTAATTATACATGTAAAATATATAATATATGAATATTAGTTTATTTACTTAAATATATTATAAACATTAAACCGATATCATTGTAATATATTATATAATATCTAGATTGGTATTATAAGATTGTATCTATAGTATTAAGTGGTATATAATATAGAGTATAATTAACTTCCTATATTGATATTACAAATTAATTAAATCAACATTTCAAAAATATAAATTATAGTTAATGTTAATAAGTAATATAATACATATAAATTATAGTCATAATACATGTATAATTGTGTAATGTTAGGGATAAAGTAATAATATTAATAATACGAAATATTATTTATTTTTTCCATGTTATGATCATATATATATAATTAAATTTAGGGAAATACAATGTTACTTAAAATGTTTAATTAAAATGATTTGTTGGCCATTATAAAATATAGAATGTAATTACATCAAATAAATAATGAACACATTTAAAATATAATTAAATTTATTTATATACAATTTCCTCATCAGAGTCTACAAACCATTTCCCAAATTTATTAACTTTATATAAAGGCTTCGTAAACATATATATGTCTCTGGCAATCTTTGCCCTCAGTGCAATGACATTTGCAACGGTCTCGCTTTTTCTTGATTTCCATGTACACATTTTTGAAAGCACAAGGTCGCGTATGTACATGGCCACATATGCTCCGCAACTCGTCTTATATCAGTAATAAATTAATTAAATATCATAACATAAAGACTATATATATTAATTAGTTATAAACTTACTCACCCATTAGGTTGCTGGGGCACAACTGATCTATGAAGACGCTGAACTTTCCACCGCTCATCCACGGGTGGCATATCTACCTAGGCCTGCTCATAAAATCCTATGAACCGCAACAAAATAGGCATAAAACATACCAGCGGCTCAAGTGGCTATAGCCGTGCGGCTAGGTCAGCATGCGTCATGGAATCATATATCATGATTTTCTGCTCTCTAAGGCGCACCTGACATAGGACCCAATGTTCTTGATTGAGGCTACACGGTAGTAACACCTGCATTTCAAAACGTTAGTGCTATAGGATTAGTTCGAATAATTATATAATAAATATTAACCTTCGAACTACACTTATACTATCAACCCGCCACCACGGGACTGATGCGTCTATCTGCCCACGACCATACGCAATCCACTATGAGGGTACATCAGCTGTAACTGGATCAAATTTTACACCTCTGCTGACGTAATGCAGCCTATAATACGTTGTCATCAAAGCCTGCATGATAAAAATTAAACATGTTACTACCGATCAACCGAACGCGACATGAAATTGTAAATGCATAACTAACTTAAATGTAAATACTTACAAACAAAGAACTACCATGGACATCGTATCTACTGTCATCCACCTCATTCCACCCTTTTCTTCGTAGGCACATCAAATAAGAATCGATGTGCTCATTAGTCAACTACATGTCTTCGTTCTCGAGGGTGACCAATGTGGTCGGTATCACACACCACCCACAACGATCAACCGAATGCCTACATTTAAAAAAAAAAAAAGTATTAAGTATTATTATAAATTTTCTTACATTAAAACGTTAGTGCAGGAATTAGTACCTTTTTTTTTGTTGGCCTCGAATCCGTGCATGGCGTACGTAAAGGTGTTACTGGCTTCGTCTTTCGTTTGCCCTGTTCGAGGATGCTCTCATCCTGCAGCTGTAAGTAAATTAAAAACATGTATAATATTAATATTTATAATTATATTTCAAAATGCAACACAATAGAGATACAAAGTTTACCTGGTCATGCTCACGCTCAATGTCTGCAGTTGATACACCTTTTAAGTCCGTCTGGGAGTGGTGGACCTCCTCCTCCTCCTGCTGATGGGGTGACTAGTGGACACCTCATGCATGATGGATCTTCTGCTCCTCCTGATGAGGTGTCTGCTGGTCACCCTGCTCCTTCTCCTCATGGGGTGACTGATGAGGTGACTACTAGTCACCCTGCTCCTCTTCCTGATGAGGTGATTGATGAGGTGGCTGTTGGTCACCTTGTTCCTCCTCCTGATGGGGTGACTGATAAGGTGGCTGCTGGTCATGTATAATATTAATATTTACAATTATATTTCAAAATGCAACACAATAGAGATACAAAGTTTACCTGATCATGCTCACGCTCAGTGTCTGCAGCTGATACACCTCTTAAGTCCATCTGGGAGTGGTGAACCTCCTCTTCCTCCTGTTGATGGGGTGATTGGTGGACACCCCGTGCATGACGGACCTCATGCTCCTCCTGATGAGGTGGCTGTTGGTCACCTTGCTCCTCCTTCTCATGGGGTGATTGATGCGGTGACTGGTAGACACCGTCTGACTGAAGGGTCTTTTGCTCCTCCTGATGGATGGTTGACTGGCCTACATTGATAGGCGACCGACGGACACCTCTTCTTGATGTGGTGGTGGTGGTGACGGGTAATATATGTGCTCATCTCGGACAAAGCTCCCGCCATCATCATCATCATCGTCATCGTCGTCGTTGTCGTCTGGATCATGCCCACCAACCGGAGACCTGAGAATTTTTAAATGCTCTTCCACCCATCTCAACCTCCTATCCATCTCCTTTACAATATGAGAGGTTGTCTTCTGCCTTCTATCCATCCTACTTAACTTCTTATAGGTTGTCTTCTGTAAATCCAGATAAACTCAAACAACCACTTCACCTGTTTCATAGAATCATATATATATATATATATATATCATTTTACATACTACCCTAAATTTTTAAAAAAATTTGACAGAGTCTCCCCTGTTTTTTGAGTATCCAAGGAAATATAACCTACATATTTAAACAAATTACACTTCGTCTATCATTTTTAGAGACTCCATCTCTCTTTCACACTCCGTACTACTACACAACATGTCCACATCTTTTGCATTTACTACAATGAAAATTAATTGAATAATATTATTATATAAATAGAATATTCGTACCTCATAATCTACATGCCATACATCGTGTGCTTTCTTTGTCCGAAACTCCGATAAGGTATCCTCTAATTCGGATTGCACGCTTTGGACATCTTGAATCGGATCATTGTCACCCTCCACCTCATCATTATCCTCACCCTCCATCTCATCATCATTATCCTCACCCTCCACCTGATCATCATCCTTTATCTCATCTTCACCCCCTACACCATCATCCTCACTCTCCACCTGATCATCATCCTCTATCTCATCCTCACTCCCCTCACCGCCCTCTTTATGTACTTCTTCATGAACCATATGATTCGGATTAAAAGATTTCCAATAATCCATCTCCCTCTCGGCGTCAGTAGGCTCCAAGGTTGGCCCAATGCCAACTATCTGCATTATATAAATATATTTAGTTATACTACAATTATATACTTAATATAAATAACGATAGTTATAACAAACAAATAATTGACATAAATTTAGGTTATATTCGTTACTTACGGGGGGAAATCATCTAGGTTGTGTATATTTGTCGGTGTTCTCTTCAGTGATCGTCTCATACATCTTGGTAGATCATTTTGGAGGTTCGGGTTCTTTTTTGATATTTTCTCCCGTAACATTGGGAACACCTCCACTAACCACCACTATAATGTAAAAATGATTAAACAAAAAACATACATATAGTTAGTAATGGTCATATAATGCAAAATTGATTAAACTAAAAACATACCTATAGTTAGTAATGGCCATATAATGCAAAATTGATTAAACTAAAAACATACATATAACCCTATATATTAACCGTAATAGAATGAAACAATAAATATTTAAAGTATTAGTTATACCTGAAACGCCAACACATAGTCATAAATATTAATGGTCTTGGGTGGATTTCTGATTCTCTCTTCATTAAGTGGCATATCAAGGCAGTGCAATAGGACACTATAGCATAATGTGCCCCAAGGGAATGTCTTCCACCTCTCTGTATTCTCAATTAGGACCCACATAAATGGATAAATCCTAACCCTGTCATCCAGTCCCATAAAGAGGTGGAAAACAATCCCTACATTCGTCAACTTCAACAAATCTTCATCATCTATCGGATCCTGCCCTGCATGGTCTCACTGCCCACTATGACTTTTTGCCTCAAGAAATGTGACCAACTCCCTCACCTCCGGTGACACTCCATTGAACATTTGTCATAGGAGACCGTTTTCATCATTGGGCACTATTTGGTAGATTTTACGGTCGATGCCCCCAAAAGGAAGTCCGGTCACCAACAGAAACTCTTGTTTCCCAAACCTATATATTCTCTCTCCAATTTCAAACCACCTCTCATCACGGCGTGCATCCGTGACCTTTAACTCTCTAGCAAGCACCCACAAAATCACAGAACCAGTAGCCGTATTATTGGTTATCTTCAAAATATGTCCGAACGGACATTCTTCCATGAACTGATCATATAGATTTCTTCTATTAATAACCGCAATTATCTTGTTAACCAATCTTTTACCAATATGTGTGTTCTCGCTAGTATGTGAGCCAATTGTTTCTGAACTATATTTAAAGTTGAAGTCCATTTGTATGAAAGAAAAACAGTAAAGAAATCATCAGTAAGGATAAACTGAATCGATTTTTGAAGGAATCTGAAAAATCGGTTCATGAAATTGATCGGTTTTTGAAGGTATTTGAAAAATCGGTTACTGAAATCAATCGGTATTTCACTTTGATTTTCCATGATCGGTTTTTCACTTCGGTAACCTGAAAACTGAACTTGAAAACCGATTTGAAAAATCGATCATGAAAAACAGAAATGAAAAATCGATCCGATCCCGACGACTCTTATTTGGTCGGAATCGATCATTTTCAACCCAAAAACGACCAAACACAATCAAATCCAACCTATTCTAAACCTAATAATTATAACCTAACATCCATAACACAACAAACCACCCAAAATCTCAAATCTCAATAAAAAACTACAACAAACATTTCAAAAATCTAACCTTCGCACTTTCTGCAGGTTCGTCGGAGGTAGAAGCTCCTCAGGGAAGGTCGCCAACGTCAAACAAATGGTCGAAAATAGGGATCTCACCGTCGGGTCGCGATCGGGTTCGGGTTTAGCAAAAACCGGTGTGGTTTTGAGTGGGAAATCGATGGAAGTGACATCCATCGATTTTTCACTTAAATATATATGCAGGGGCTTTATCGTAATTTCACGTTTAGATTTTTCATAAATTTTTAACTGTTCAGGGTTTTTTTGTAAAAATGTCCAGAGGTAGTTTGGATAATTTGGGTATACCATCAAATATATTTGTTTGAGGGGTTAAAAATATATATATATTTTAAATAGTGGGTAAAAACAAATTTTACCTTTTTTAGATAGGTATTTGTTATAATTTCCACTTGGGATTAAGTGGTATATTGTTTGACTAAAGTTTTTGCTCTTTTTGTTTCTGTGCATGTATTAGGAACCTTAGTCATGGTCTTATCTCTGCTGTCTAAGTTCAGTTAGTTTACATCAGTTTAATTGTGTTTATTTAGCTTAGTATAATATATAATGTAAGGCTTACCTTTTCGAAAATTGATTTTCTGTCAATATTTTCATAGTGTTGTTGTGGGATATAAGCTGAATGCATGCTATTTTAGCTATAATCTAAATACAGTACTTTTATTTAATGCTAAATGTGTGAATAATATATAGCTGGAAATCAGTAATTTCAACTTACCTGCATCTGGTGACAGTAAATGAAATCTCTAATGTAACAATGCATGTACTTTCACTAAAACAAAATATTTTTGCTTTGTTATATTTTTTATTATTAATTGAATTGTTTAAATATATCAGGTAGCCAAATAATATGATTAGTTGTGGAGAAAGTCAGATGAATACTTCAAGTAGGGATAATGATATTGAGAATGTTGAGTCTTATCTTTCAAAAGTTGCCAAACGGAAGCAAAAAACATCATTCATTTGGACTCACATGACTACTTATTGAATGCTAGTCAAGGGTCAGGAACATCTAGTTTAAAAAAATATGTCCAAAAATGTCTTAACAAGCATCTAGCCGCCATCGATGAAACAACTACTTTGTTTGATCAAAGTGTTGATATGGAGAAAATAACTAAGATGGTTATTATGCATGAGCTTACTTTACGATTTGTAGAATACACAGGATTTCAGGAAATAATGAGTTATTACCATCTTGTATTTGAAACAATAAGTAGTTATAACTTTAATTACATTATGTATATTATTCAAAATCGTCAATTTAATTTTAATTTTTCACTTAATTTGTAGGTGGTGTTCCGGAGGAAGAAATATATCATAAACAAGAGAAAAAAGAGCCATCATCATCTTGATTTTATTTTTTATATTTATATTTATATTTTTTTTTTGTTTATTTCGGAATGTCAAGTAAGAATAAATTTTAACTTTTAATGTTATTTTTTATTTTATTTTGATTACGGCATGTTTTTGTTAAATTGGCAAGAATGAGTATGGAATGATTATGTGATATGAAATTAATTTATTTTGAGTTAGTGGAAAAATGTGACTTTTTATTTATTTATTTAAAAATTAGGTTGGAATCTTGGACTCAATGAATTAAATTTTTGAGAAAATTTCTTTTTTTTTAAAAAAAAAAAATCGAGTCAACTCGGATTTGACCCTACCAAATTTGGGTATGGTGCGGGTCTGAATAGACTGGTTAAATATGTAGGTTGGATTTGAAACCGGACCCTTGTATTAATTTGAGAGTATGGATAGAATCTAGATCCTACAAAGAAAAAAAAAAGGAGGAAGAGAGTCCAATATGGGTCTGGGCCAATATAGTCCAAACCCAGATTTTGCCATCCGACAAAACAAAGCCATTGATGTGTGTGGGCAAGATATAAAACTCCAAAACTATAATTATTTAGAAGTAAGAGCACAAAATGCGCATTGAGTATGTCAAACAAAACCAAAATCAAGAGATCTGCATGAAATTTTGGGAGGGTACGGGATACACGTGAACAGCATGTCGCCGGGGCCGGTGGGGACGCCGATGCTTTGCCGGGTAACGGGGATGGGGGCGGAGGAGGTGGAGAGGAGTTTTGAGACGAGTTCTTGTCTGAATGGGGTGTTGAAAGTGAAGCATGTGGCGTATGCGGTGGTGTTTCTTGCTAGTGATGACTCTCAATTCATTACTGGTCATAATTTGGCCGCTGGCGGTGGATTTGAACATCAATAGAGATTTGAAAATTTGTTTAGTTTGACTGTTGTGTATCGAAAATCAATTAATAATATACATTGTATGCAATGTACGAGAGCGAACTGCAGTTATACTATAAAATTAAATCGTGCTTGTTTTTATCCTCCTTTGTAACATGAAAATTATAAATGAATTGATATTTATATCATTTAATTAATGTGAATTTAATTAGTTTTTACGTAAAATTAAAGTTTTTCTGATGTTAAATGGTCATAGGACTTCCTCGAGAGTTTGGAGAATTATGTAATAATAGAAGAGTCAATAATGTTAATTGAGTGGCACCCTATATACATGTAGCTCGCACTTTGTGATTAAATTAGTCTGACTTTATGTCTAGTCAATACTCATGATGACATATAACCTTAGGCAAAGTAGCCATAATCACAGGCGGCAATGGAGAAATTTGCTTCATTGGCGCATGAGGGTAGCACTGTGTGCCCGCCTACCCTGCTAGCTAGTGTCATGATCTGTAATTTATAGCTTGGGGGTTATTATCCGATCGGGAGTTCTGTTTTCTGTGTTCTAGGTTTGTGCAGTTGCTTTCCACACAAGTAATTGGACTGAAATACGCTGATGCTTTAATTGGTGATTTGTTACTTTTTGCATTAGTGTATTGCAAATTTCTGTGCTATTGGAACTTTTATTCTACAAAATTCTGACGTAAACGCTATTTGCTATATATCACTTTTCTCATGTCAAGTTGAACTATTAATTGTTTCCATTCTTAAACATTCTTTCATGAAAAGGCATACTTGACTGAATCAGCTATAACTAAATGACATGAGATTATCCAAAAACTAATGAAATTCCGTAAAATATATAAAGATACAGACTGAGATCTATGTACATCAATTGCCAAATTGTCCCAAAAAGAAAAAAAAGACGGATTTTAATTTATTTTTTATGGATACGGAACTGCAGACACGCTGCAGCGCATTAAGTCGCGATGAAAATTGAGATCACCGATGGTTTTCATGAGATAAAAACGAAAATGAAAGATATTGACAAAAATCATTAGTGGTGTTGGTAACATGCGTGTGTGGAGCGCGAAGTGGGATGATCATGATGCTGTAGTTATCTCCATTTTCTGTTTTGACTACGCTGCTGCCACCTGTAACTCTGACTGAGAGACAACCCGTGTCGAAGAGAATAACAATGTATATTGCCAATTTGCTTAAATGTATATTGCCAAGCATTGACTTGGGTTGATTGTCCCAAATAACAAGTTATCGTATCGAAGAGAATATAAATGCATATGAACTATGAAGACCATAAAAAGAGAGATGTTGAAGAAAATAAGGGTAAAATTCTTCCTAAATCTTGTTCGCTAATAACAACATATTATTATCTTCACCAAATCTGAAAAAGGGTATTTAATTAAACAAGTAGGTCAGATAAACTTAATGTCCCTCAGAAAACAGTGAATATTTGATGCAAACCACACCAGTTGATAGGCTTCATTACTTGATGTAAACTCACATTTTAAAAATAAATACGATGCTACATGTCAAGCTGACAGATTGTAAATAACCAAATTTAGGTATTCACAGCACAACATATAATCCACAAACTACGATAATCCATAAACTAGGTTTCTTCTCATGGTCATCACATCTTGGGTTATAGCAGGCCTCCCAGTCCTCTGTTCATATTGTTTACCGGACGTTTAAGCTTCTCATGTCTGGACATTGAAATTGAAGGAATCAAGTGCACAATCACCGCAAATACATAGATCAAATCTGTAAACAAAACCTTCATTTTTCCCTGTGAAGGAAAGGTGCTAGTCGATACGTAAGTATATTGGAGTAAGGAAGGCCAGTTATAAGAATAAGAATTATGCCCACAGATGTATAAAATGCTGTGGTATTAACAATAAAGAAATAATACAGAGGTGAAAGCCCCATGATCATCTGCCCTGCTTGGTGCGGCTGTTGCCCTTGACCAGTTTGACCAGAGCTAGTTGTTGTGGTGTTGTTCATGTTATTTGATGGTGAATCGGAGTCATGCTCCCAATATCCTCCTGGAGGGCTGAGTCCAGCTTGGTAGGTGGCTGTGGCAATCAGTATAGCCAGCACAAGCACAACGTTTCCAAGATCACCAAGAAATTTGTGTTGGGTTTGCGCAAAAATTCCCAAGTACTTGTCCCGTCTTTCAATAAGAGACAAGTCCCGAGAAAGGAAATGTGCAAGTGTGACTGTAGAGCCAGCAAGTCTGGGAGCTCTTTTAGCTTTAGCTCGACATAAGATCTTACCAACCTCTCCGTTTAGCAAATCTCTCTAAAGATGGAAGATGTCCATAGCTGTCAAACCACTAAAGTTTTTGGCATTTATGTTGACAACTTTTATCGACAACTTCATCACCTTTGTCATTGAAGAAGAATTTATTGATTAGTGATTGTGAAAAGTTAAACTACTGGAAACACCTATGGAAATTTACCTTTGGTTGATTTGTAGATGTTGCTATATGCAAGACAGTGTTGCCATCTCCGTCCCTCCATTTGAGTATCTCTTCCTTGTTCACTCGTCGAAGCCATCCCAACAGGACTTTAAAAGCATTATAGTTTTTGTTTTTAACAGCAATATGCAGAGCAGTTTCGCATTGAGCAGTTAAATCTTCTATAGATGGTGGGCAAGCAGACAAAAATTCAGCTAGAAGGTCGATATTATCTGTGTTCGCTAAGCAGTGCAATGGTGTAATCCTCCCCTTTGCTTTGACACGAACAAATTCACTGTCAATGGTTATCATCGCGGTGACCAGCTGGTGGTGCCCATTTTGAAAAGCCAAGTGCATGGGACTAAGGCCGAGGTGGTTTAGTTTCCCAGCAAGTGGTGGCCGTAAGCTTGCTATTTCCATGGCAAGATTAATGTGTCCGAGGCTTGCGGCTATGCGTAAAGGAGTATCAACGATTGGTATTTGATCAATACGCTGCAAAATATATGGATCCTGTGCAAGTATTGAATACAATGCTTTCGCATCTCCATCTTCAGCTAATTTTTTCAACCTATCATCCATGCCTGTGGCTTGTCGATAGCTATTCTTTACAAGTTTGCTTAGTACTCCAATGTGATAATAGCAATGTTATTAGCATGTGATAATAGTAATATTATTAGCTACTAGAACAGGGAGCATGTATCTCCCCTATATATGTCCCATAGTTGTAGAGCTTGTCACTTGTTGAACCAGCAAGGGACAAGTAGTTGGGAATTTTTGGGCAAAGCCGAGGCAAGTCTATGGGTGAGAATGAAATAAATCTAATTGCTGTCTGTTCTTGACCGTTGCGTTGTTAATATCCACATGAATTTTGACAATCGCCATCAGCTGCAAACTTCAGATCCTTGTATATTCTTATTAGATCTCTGTCAATTGGGTTACATTAAGCATTCAAAAATTTCTGATACCACGTTTATTTATTTATTTGAAATATTTACCACTTTTATTTGATGACCAACTTTTTGGACTCAATTTCCTTTGTCTTCTCTGGTCGTTGGACTTTTCACAATGTCTTATGATCTTTGTGATCCCCTAATTAGTATAGCTTGAGCAGAAGATGAGGCCGTCAGCATGATGTCAAATATTATATGTATTTTATATCAAAGCTTTTACTGTTAGTGCATCCAAACTTTTAAATTGTTAGAACCATTAATTAAAATAATTTATTATATTCTCTTTCTAAAAAAATTTTCTCACTCCTATTCAATTCAAATGTAACACGTGATTTTCATTAATAATCCTAATAATTTAAAAATTAGGATGTAGCAACCATAAAATTATATATATATATATATATAAAATTGCATTCATATGTACATACATGTCTCCTCGTGAGCTCCAATAACAATATGACATATGTTGTTAGCAAGCATAAATGCTTGTTGGGATTTTTATAAATCTTAATGTGGGCTTACATATTATATAACAATTATATGATGGACTATCTATTTTAATAAGGCCAAATAAGTGATATATTAATCGGGCTCTAGAAATATCTATTGGGTATGGGCTTTAATGTGTAGAGACCTAATACTAATCAAATTAGGGTTAATGAGAACCTAATTAGATTAGTATATAAAGAACATAATTAGAGTTATGGTTCTCAAGTCAAATCAACGTAATTTTACTCTCTCTTCTCTTTCCCATTCAAGAAGAAAAATACAGAGTAACCTAAGGAGATTTGACTGTGGAAGACTCGATCCTACTCAGGTTTAACAATATGGATTCAGGTATGTTTTCTTTAATAATTCTTATTGATTTAATACGAGTTTCCAGATTTTGATATAGGTTTTAACCTATTAAAGTTATTCCAACAATTGGTATCAGAGCGTACTCATATTGAATCATTGAGATATTAATTGATTTAATTATTGTTACTGTTTGAAGCAATTGAAGAATATATATATTGAAATATCTATTTGGTCTGCTTGCGGAATAAATATATATTTTGTTTAAAGTTCTTGAATTCGGTCTGCTTGTGCAAATTTATATCGAATCAGGCATGGCTGTGCGTCAATTCTCAGGCATGGCTTTGTATAAATATAAATATATATATATTTAATTGGGCGTGAAAGACAATAAAGTCACATATAATGTATATTTTGCTTGTTTTGGTTGACGTGTAAAGGCTGTTTTTGTGTTTGATTCAGATTACTCTCAGGCTGTTTTTGTGTTTGTTTAAGATTAAAAACAAGCATGAATATATATATTTTAATCGGGATTCTCAAGTCAATTAAAGCATGTATATATTGAATTCGGTTTGCAATAAATATATACATATATATATTATATTGTTTTGATTCAAATAAATATGTATTATGTCTGATATCTCAAAATAAATTGAATTGAAATTATATGTTACCAAAGTAACCTCTATAATTAAATTTGTTTATTTTGGAATATTAAGATGTGTATGTCAATTATTTATGTGAATAATGACCGGCCCAAAGGAAGGTTATTATTTGACCAAATAATGGGCATACTTGTGGTAATAAATATGTGATCATTATTAGGCTTTCCATGTGGGTAATAAGTTCGTCCAAAGAAAGGTTTATTACTTGACGGGATTAATTGTCAATATTTGATTACTGCACGGAGAGTACCACTTATAATTGATATTTCTGTCCAAAGACTAAATGTCAATGTTGTGCTAGGTATCTTGTTTTAGGGCCCACCATTATGGGAATAATTTAATCATGTCATGTATGAATTTATTAATTTAGTATTCTTATCTTATGATATGATTATTAATTGTGAGCTTGTATTTGGTTTTGTTCTCGATTCAGTTACTACTTCTGCTTCAACAATAACTGCTAATATCAATTCTATTCCTGTGCTTAATGGCACAAATTTTAAGAATTGGAAAGAGAACGTTATGATTGTTTTCGGTTGCATGGATCTTGACCTTGCGCTTCAGGAAGAACGACCCACATCTCTTAATGATAATAGTACCGCTGATGAAAAGGCGAGTATGGAGAAGTGGGAAGTTCTAATCGTTCTAATCGCATGTCTTATGATCATGAAACGTTCCATTCCGGAAGCTTTTAGGGGCTTTATGTCCGAAGAGAAAAATGATAAGAAGTTCCTTGATGATATAAAACAACGTTTTGCGAAAAACGAAAAGGTTGAAACAAGTACCCTTTTGGCTAAACTTGTTTTAATGAAGTATAAAGGAAAAGAGAACATAAGGGAATACATCATGGAGATGTCTCATATTGCTTCCAAACTAAAGGCACTAAAGTTACAGCTGTCTGAGGACCTGCTGGTGCACTTAGTTTTGATTTCTCTTCCTGCACAATACAGTCAGTTTAAAGTGAGTTACAATACTCAAAATGATAAATGGACTCTTAATGAGCTCATATCTCACTGTGTGCAAGAAGAAGAAAGATTGAAGCAAGAAGGTATTGAAAGTGCTAACTTAGCAACTATCTCTAAGGACAAGAAAAGGAAAAGAGAAAAAGAAGCTACAGTTGGGACATCACAGCATAAGGTGCAAAAGAAACAAGATAAGGAGTTTACCTGTTACTTTTGTAAGAAAGCTGGACACATGAAGAAAGAATGTCCCAAATACGCCAACTGGCGTGTTAAGAAAGGTATGCTTCTCAATTTAGTTTGTTCTAAAATTAATTTAACTTCTGTACCTAAACACACTTGGTGGATAGATTCTGGTGCTACTACTCACATAAGTGTGTCTATGTAGGGTTGCCTGTGGAGCCGACAACCAAGTGATGCTGAAAGATTCATCTATGTGGGCGATGGCAAAACAGTTGCAGTAGAGGCTATAGAAACTTTTAGGTTATTATTAAAGACTGGTTATTTTTTGAATTTGGAAGAGACTTATGTAGTACCGTCTTTTAGACGGAATTTGGTTTCAGTTTCTGTTTTGGACAAATTTGGTTATTCTTGTTCATTTGGAAATAATAAATTTAGTCTTTTTCAAGATTCGAATTTTATTGGTATCGGTTCTTTATTATTGTATGATAACCTATATTTGTTGAATACAATTGCTTTAATTAATGAAACTTTGCATATAAATTCACGAGGTACAAAATGAAAATTAACTGACAGGGATTCCGCCACACTATGACACAAGCGTTTAGGTCATATCTTTAAACAGAGAATTCAGAGGCTTGTGTCTGATGGGATTCTTGATTCTCTTGATTTGACAGATTTCGAAGTCTGTATTGAGTGTATTAAAGGGAAACAGACAAACATTAGGAGATTAGGTGCCAATAGGTGTTTTGATGTCTTAGAACTAATTTATATTGATATTTGTGGACCATTTCCTACAGCTTCTTGGAATGGTCAACAGTATTTTATTACGTTCATAGACGATTATTCAAGATATGGGTACCTATATTTGATACATGAGAAGTCTCAATCCCTGGATGTTTTTAAGGCCTTCAAAGCTGAAGTTGAAAATCAACTTGGCAAGAAAATTAAAGCTGTCAAATCTGACCGTGGTGGTGAATACTATGACAGATATGACGGATCTGGTGAACAACGTCCAGGACCTTTTGCGAAATTCCTAGAGGAATGCGGTATCGTCCCGCAATACACAATGCCAGGCAAACCTAGCATGAATGGTGTTGCTGAAAGACGAAACAGAACGCTTAAGGACATGGTAAGAAGTATGATTAATCATTCACCTTTACCAGAATCTCTTTGGGGAGAAGCATTAAAGACTGCAGCATATATCCTCAATAGGGTTCCAAGCAAAGCGGTAGCTAAAACCCCTTATGAATTATGGACGGGCAAAAAGCCTAGTATAAGACATTTACATGTTTGAGGTTGTCCAGCTGAGGCAAGGCCTTATAGGCCAAATGAAAAGAAACTGGACTCAAGAACTGTAAACTGCTACTTTGTTGGGTACTCTGAACGATCAAGGGGTTTCAAGTTCTACGATCCCACTACTAGAACATTTTTTGAGACGGGAAATGCGAGATTTTTTGAGGAAGTTGAGTTTGTGGGGGGAGATAAGGTTAAAGACATTGTCTTTGAAGAGGAATTTATTTCTCTTTCTACTATTGCTATTAATAATGATCAGGCTTCTATTCCTAACATTGTTCAAAATGCAAATCCGGAATATCAAGACAATATAGACGAGCTCCATGTGCAAAATGAAAATATTATACCCGAAGTGCAAACTCAACAACCTCAAGAGGATGTGCCATTGAGACGATCCACTAGAGAAAGGAGAAGTGTGATTCCGGATGACTATATCATTTTTCTCCAAAAACATGAAGTTGATATAGGAGTGGTGGAAGATGATCCAATCAACTTCCATCAAGCCAAACAAAGTTCTAATTCTCAAAAGTGGATCGATGCTATGAATGATGAGATGAATTCCATGAAAAACAATGACGTTTGGGATCTCGTTGAATTGTCTGAATGTGCGAAACCCATTAGTTGCAAATGGATATTTAAGACCAAAAGGGATTCAAAAGGCAATGTTGAGAGATATAAGGCTCGTCTAGTTGCCAAGGGTTTCACTCAGAAAGAAGGCATTGATTACAAAGAGACTTTCTCTCCGGTTTCAACGAAAGACTCTTTCAGGATTATAATGACACTTGTGGCTCATTTTGATTTAGAGCTACATCAGATGGATGTAAAAACTGCGTTTCTCAATGGTGACATTGACGAAACAATATATATGATGCAACCAGAAAACTTTGTATCCGGTGACCCAAAGAAAATGGTTTGCAAATTAAAGAAATCCATCTATGGTCTCAAACAGGCTTCTCGTCAATGGTATCACAAATTTCATCAAATCATTATCTCATATGGATTTGAGGTAAATAAGGTTAAAGATTGTGTATATCTAAGTTCAGTGGGAGTAAATACATATTTCTAGTGTTATATGTCGATGACATACTACTTGCTAGTAACGATATAGGCTTATTGCACGAAACCAAGAGATTTCTTACAAAGAATTTTGAGATGAAAGATCTTGGGGACGCCTCTTTTGTATTAGGCATACAGATACATCAAGATCGAACTCGAGGTATCCTTGGGTTATCACAAAAGAGCTATATCAAAAAAGTTCTTGATAGATTCGGCATGAAAAGTTGTGCACCAGGAGACACCCCTGTAGCTAAAAGAGACAAGTTTAGTCTCAATCAGTGTCCTAAAAATGAATTGGAACGAAAAGAAATGCAAAAGATTCCTTATGCATCAGCCGTAGGAAGTCTAATGTATGCTCAAGTATGCACGCGTCCGGACATTACGTTCATAGTGGGAATGTTGGGCAGATATTTAAGTAATCCAGGGATGGATCATTGGAAAGCAGCTAAACGAGTTATGCGTTATTTACAGAGAACAAAAGATCACATGCTCACATATCGGAGATCAGATAATTTAGAGATCGTTGGGTATTCTGATTCTGATTTTGCTGGATGCCAAGACAGTAAAAGATCCACGTCAGGCTATATTTATCTGCTAGCTGGAGGAGCTATTTCCTGGAAGAGTGCTAAGCAAACACTCATAGCTTCTTCCACCATGGCAGCTGAATTCATAGCTTGTTATGAGGTATCTAATCATGAGATATGACTTCGAAATTTTGTCATGGGGCTGCGAGTTGTGGATGATATAGAAAGACCATTAAAGATATATTGTGACAATAATTCGGCTGTGCTATATTCCAATAACAACAGAAGTTTCATGAAGTCAAAGCACATAGACATCAAGTTTCTTATTGTTAAAGAAAGAGTTCAGAGTCGTCAGGTTGCTATAGAACATATTGGGACAAACTCCATGATTGCGGATTCGCTTACTAAGGGATTACCACCCAAGGTCTTTTATGAGCACACTGCTCATATGGGTGTTGTTTTAGTTGATGATGTGCATGTTTAGTGGGAGTTAGTATTTTGATGTTCTTTGTTAAAGACATATTTATTTTCTGCAGAATAAAGTATAAAGTTTAGTTATAAACTCTGAATATTATTTGTGTTTGATCTCACTAAAGATTAAGGTAGGACCAGTTGGAAATAGATATGTTTGAGATCACATTGTATGTAATTTCGATGCTACGCATCCATACTTGATCTATGTCATTAAATATGTTGGTGTGGTGACCATTGATGGATCTAGTTACGAATATATGTAACAAAGGTCGCTTTGATCTCATACTAATATAGTTGATGGACTAGATTGTAATTAAGGAGATATTTCAGAACAGATAGTTTTTTAGTGCACACTTAAGATTATAGTAATATAATTGTTTCAAGAAACATATGTAGCCCAAGTGGGAGATTGTTGGGATTTTTATAAATCTTAACGTGGGCTTACATATTATATAACAATTATATTATGGGCTATCTATTTTAATAGGGCCAAATAAGTGATCTATTAATCGGGCTCTAGAAATATCTATTGGGTATGAGCTTTAATGTGTAGAGACCTAATACTAATCAAATTAGGGTTAATGGGAATCTAATTAAATTAGTATATAAAGAACATAATTAGGGTTATGGTCCCCAAATCAAATCAACGTAATTTTGCTCTCTCTTCTCTTTCCCATTCAAGAAGAAAACTACAGAGTAACCTAATGAGATTTGACTGTGGAAGACTCGATCCTACTCAGGTTTAACAATATGGATTCAGGTATGTTTTCTTTAATAATTCTTATTGATTTAATATGAGTTTCCAGATTTTGATATAAGTTTTAACCTATTAAAGTTATTCCAACAATGCCTACTTAGAAGATGTGAATCACTTAAATAGTAAAAGAGTAGAGAGATAAAAGACAAACAAATATTCTATGTGCCCACCACTAGTTGTTTAGGATCACCAAGTCTTTCCCTTAAGGCCTATGGTCTTATCTTCACTGTTCTCCAAGTTTAAATAAAACTATCCCTTAAATTGGAGCATCTTAGCATGACTTTACTTTTCAAGTAAAAGAAAAACAGCTTGAAGTTTCAATTCGTTGAAGTTTCGGAGGCTGAGTCATTATGTAGCTGCATATCTAAAGGAAATGAGTGTTGTAGAGTGCGTACATATAGTATACAAGATATATAAAATTTGATTAAGCATCCGCTCATCTTTTTACTGATACAAATCTAGACAAAATACAGGTAGTCTTAATCATGAGGTAATAAAAATTAATTTTGTCCATGTTTTGCACATTTTCCTTTGATTTTATTGTTGGAAAGAACTTTAATAGGTTAAACCTCTATTAAAATCTAGAAACTCATATTAAATCAATAAGAATTATTATAGAAAACATACCTGAATCCATATTGTTAAACCTGAGTAGGATTGAGTCTTCCACAGTCAAATTTCCTTATGTTACTCTATATTTTTCTTCTTGAATGGGGGAAGAGAAAAAAGGGCAATATCACGTTGATTTGACTTGGGGACCATAATCCTAATTTATGTTCTTTATATACTAATCTAATTAGGTTCGCATTAACCCTAATTTGATTAGTATTAGGTTTCTACACATTAAAATTCATACCCAATAGATATTTCTAGAGCCCAATTAATAGATCACTTATTTGACCCTATTAAAATAGATATCTTATAATATAATTGTTATTATATATGTAAGCTCATATTAATAAATATAAAAAATTCTAACAATCTCCCACTTGGGCTACACTTGTTTCTTGAAACAATTATATTATCTATAGTTTTGAGTGTGCACTGAAAAGCTATTTGTCCTGAAATATCTCTTTAATTACAATCTGGTCCATCAACTATATTAGTATGAGATCAAAGCGACCTTTGTTATATATATTCGTAACTAGATCCATCAATGGTCACCACACCAATATATTTAATGACATAGATCAGGTATGGATGCGTAACATGGAAATTACATGCAATGTGATCTCAAACATGTCTATTTCCAACTGGTCCTACTTTAATATTTAGTGAGATCAAACACAAATAATATTCAGAGTTTATAACTGAACTTTATACTTTATTCTGCAGAAAATAAATATAAAATATGTCTTTAGCAAAGAATATCAAAATACTAACTCCCACTAAACATGTACATCATCAACTAAAACAATACCTATATGAGCAGTGTGCTCATGAAAGACCTTAGGTGGTAATCCCTTAGTAAGCAGATCCGCAATCATGGAGTTTGTCCCAATATGTTCTATAGCAACCTGACGACTCTGAACTCTTTCTTTAACAACAAGAAACTTGATGTCTATGTGCTTTGACTTCATAGAGCTTCTGTTGTTGTTGGAATATAGCACAACCGAATTATTGTCACAATATATCTTTAATGGTCTTTCTATACAATCCACAACTCGCAGCCCCATGATAAAATTTCGAAGCCATATCCCATGATTAGATGCCTCATAACAAGCTATGAATTCAGCTGCCATGGTAGAAGAAGCTATGAGTGTTTGCTTAGCACTCTTCCAGGAAATAGCTCCTCCAACTAGCAGGTAAATATAACATGACGTGAATATTTTACTATATTGGCATCTAGCAAAATCAGAATCAGAATACCCAACGATCTCTAAATTATCTGATCTCCAATATGTGAGCATGTGATCTTTTGTTCTCTATAAATAACGCATAACTCGTTTGGCTGCTTTCCAATGATCCATCTCTGGATTACTTAAATATCTGCCCAATATTCCCACTATGAACGCAATGTCCGGACGCGTGCATACTTGAGCATACATTAGACTTCCTACAGCTGATGCATAAGGAATCTTTTGCATTTCTTTTCGTTCCAACTCATTTTTAGGGCACTGATTGAGACTAAACTTGTCTCCTTTAACTACAGGGGTGTCTCCTGGTGCACAACTTTTCATACCGAATCTATCAAGAACTCTTTCGATATAGCTCTTTTATGATAACCCAAGGATACCTCGAGTTCGATCTCGATGTGTCTGTATGGCTAATACAAAAGAGGCGTCCTCAAGATCTTTCATCTCAAAATTCTTTGTCAGAAATCTCTTGGTTTCGTACAATAAGTCTATATCGTTACTAGCAAGTAGTATGTCATCGACATCTAACACCAAAAATATGTATTTACTCCCACTGAACTTATGATATACACAATCTTCAACTTTATTTACCTCAAATCTATATAAGATAATGATTTGATGAAATTTGTGATACCATTGACAGGAAGCCTATTTGAAACCATAGATAGATTTCTTTAATTTGCAAACAATTTTCTTTGGGTCACCGGATACAAAGTTTTCTGGTTGCATCATTTATATTATTTCGTCAATGTCACTATTGAGAAACGCAGTTTTTACATCCATCTGATGTAGCTCTAAATCAAAATGAGCCACAAATGCCATTATAATCCTGAAAGAGTCTTTCGTTGAAATTGGAGAGAAAGTCTCTTTGTAATCAATGTATTCTTTCTGAATGAAACCCTTGACAACTAGACGAGCCTTATATCTCTCAACATTGCCTTTTGAATCCCTTTTGGTCTTAAATATCTATTTGCAACCAATGAGTTTCGCACCTTCAGGCAATTCAACGAGATCCCAAACGTCATTGTTTTTCATGGAATTCATCTCATCATTCATAACATCGATCCACTTTTGAGAATTAGAACTTTGTTTGGCTTGATGGAAGTTGATTGGATCATCTTCCACCACTCATATATCATCTTCATGTTCTTGGAGAAAAACGATATAGTCATCCGGAATCGCATTTCTCCTTTCTCTAGTGGATCGTCTTAATGACACATCCTCTTGAGATTGTTGAGTTTGCAATTCAGGTATAATTTCTTCATTTTGCACAGGGAGCTCGTCTACATTGTCTTGATATTCCGGATTTGTATTTTGAACAATGTCAAGAATAGAAGCCTGATCATTATTAATAGCAATAGCAGGAAAAGAAATAAATTCCTTTTCAAAGACAATGTCTTTAATCTTATCTTCCCCTACAAACTCAACTTCCTCAAAAAATCTCGCATTTTCCGTCTCAAAAAATGTTCTAGTAGTGGGATCGTAGAACTTGAAACCCCTTGAACGTTCAGAGTACCCAACAAAATGGCAGCTTACAGTTCTTGAGTCCAGTTTCTTTTCATTTGGCCTATAAGGTCTTGCCTCAGTTGGACAACCCCAAATATGTAAATGTCTTATACTAGGTTTTTGCCCGTCCATAATTCATAAGGGGTTTTAGCTACCGCTTTGCTTGGAACCCTGTTGAGGATATATGCTGCAGTCTTTAGTGCTTCTCCCCAGAGGGATTCTGGTAAAGATGAATGATTGATCATACTTCTTACCATGTCCTTAAATATTCTATTTCGTCTTTCAACAACACCATTCATACTAGGTTTGCCTGGCATTGTGTATTGCGAGACGATACCGCATTCCTCTAGGAATTTCGTAAAAGGTCCTGGACGTTGTTCACCAGATCCATCATATCTGCCATAGTATTCACCACCACGGTCAGATTTGATAGCTTTAATTTTCTTGCCAAATTGATTTTCAACTTCAACTTTGAAGGCCTTAAAAACATCCAGGGATTGAGACTTCTCATGTATTAAATATAGGTGCACATACCTTGAATAATCGTCTATTAATGTAATAAAATACTGTTGACCATTCCAAGAAGCTGTAGGAAATGGTCCGCAAATATCAGTATGAATTAGTTTTAAGACATCAGAACACCTGTTGGCACCTAATCTCCTAATATTTATTTGTTTCCCTTTAATACACTCAATACAGACTTCGAAATCTGTCAAATCAAGGAAATCAAGAATCCTGTTAGACACAAGCATCTGAATTCTCTGTTTAGAGATATGATCTAAACGCTTGTGCCATAGTGTGGCGGAATCCCTGTCAGTTAATTTTCATTTTGTCCCTCGTGAATTTATATGCAAAGTTTCATTAATTGAAGCAATTGTATTCAATAAATATAGGTTATCATGTAAAGATAAAAAAACCAATAATAATAAGATTCGAATCTTGAAAAAAAAACTAAATTTATTATTTCCAAATGAACAAGAATAACCAAATTTGTCCAAAATAGAAACTGAAATCAAATTTCGTCTAAAAGACGGTACTACATAAGTCTCTTCCAAATTCAAAAAATGACCAGTCTTTAATAATAACCTAAAAGTTCTTATAGCCTCTACTGCAACTGTTTTGTCGTCACCCACATAGATGAATCTTTCAGCATCACTTGATTGTCGGCTCCACAGGCAACCCTGAATAGACACATTTATGTGAGTAGTAGCACCAAAATCTATCCACCAAGTGTGTTTAGGTACAGAAGTTAAATTAACTTCAGAACAAACTAAATTGAGAAACATACTTTTCTTGACACGTCAGTTGGCGTATTTGGGACATTCTTTCTTCATGTGTCCAGCTTTCTTGCAAAAGTAACAGGTAAACTCCTTATCTTGTTTCTTTTGCACCTTATGTTGTGATGTCCCAACTGCAGCTTCTTTTCCTCTTTTCCTTTTCTTGTCCTTAGAGATAGTTGCTAAGTTAGCACTTTCAATACCTTCTCGCTTCAATCTTTCTTCTTCTTGCACACAGTGAGATATGAGCTCATTAAGAGTCCATTTATCCTTTTGAGTATTGTAACTCACTTTAAACTGACTGTATTGTGCAGGAAGAGAAATCAAAACTAAGTGCACCAGCAAGTCCTCAGACAGTTGTAACTTTAGTACCTTTAGTTTGGAAGCAATATGAAACATCTCCATGATGTACTCCCTTATGTTCCCTTTACCTTTATACTTCATTGAAACAAGGTTAGCCAAAAGGGTACTTGTTTCAACCTTTTCATTTTTCGCAAAATGTTGTTTTATATCATCAAGAAACTTTTTAACATTTTTCTCTTCGGACATAAAGCCCCTAAAAGCTTCTGGAATGGAACGTTTCATGATCATAAGACATATGCGATTAGAACATTCTCACTTCTCCATACTCGCCTTTTCATCAGCGGTACTATTATCATTAAGAGATGTGGGTCGTTCTTCCCGAAGCGTAAGGTCAAGATCCATGCAACCGAGAACAATCATAACGTTCTCTTTCCAATTCTTAAAATTCGTGCCATTAAGCACATGAATGAAATTAATATTAGCAGTTATTGTTAAAGCAGAAGTAGTAACTGAATCCAGAACAAAATCAAATACAAGTTCATAATTAATAATCATATCATAAGATAAGAATACTCAATTAATAAATTCATATATGACATGATTAAACTATTTCCATAATGGTGGGCCCTAAAACAAGATACCTAGCACAACATTGACATTTAGTCTTTGAACAAAAATATCAATTATAAGTGGTACTCTTCGTGTAGTAATCAAATATTGACAATTAATCTCATCAAGTAATAAATCTTTCTTTGGACCAACTTATTATTCACATGGAAAACCTAATAATCATCACATATTTATTACCACAAGTATGCCTATTATTTGGTCAAATAATAACCTTCCTTTGGGCCGGTCATTATTCACATAAATAATAGACATACAAATCTTAATATTTTAAAATAAATAAATTTAATTATAGAGGTTACTTTGGTAACATATAATTTTAATTCAATTTATTTTAAAATATCAGACATAATATATATATCAACAAACTTTTATTTCCAAACTAAATAAAACTATCATCAATTTAATCATTATGCTTGCATTGTTGATTATATATATAAATATATATACCGACACTGATATATACTTTAAACTTTCATGCATGTAAATTGATCTTCAAGCCAAAACAAATAAAACACACAAAAGTCAAAGCATTCATCAAATATATATATACGAGACACTCTTTTGGCTTAACAAAAAATATATATTATATATTAGTTGCCAAAAAAAATCACCAACAGCATTCATTCTGGACATGATGAAAGCAAAACCCGAGACAAACAATTCTATATATATATATATATATATGAGACAATCAAAGACATGCGCTGTAAACCCGATTAAAAATAAACAACCAAAAAAAAAGTTGTCAACAGTAGAGATCTCAATATATATTTACGCAAGCAGACCGAGTTCAATAAACAATATATATATATATATATATATATATCGTTATTCCGAGTTCAACAAACACAATATATATAGTCTACAGTCAAGAGTTTTTCATTAATAGGTATGAAAATTCAATATATATTTCCATGGTTCCACGACAATCACAATAATTAAACCAATTAATTTCTCAATAATTCAATATGAGTATGCTCTGATACCAATTGTTAGAAAGAACTTTAATAGGTTAAACCTATATTAAAATTTAGAAACTCATATTAAATCAATAAGAATTATTATAGAAAACATACTTGAATCTATATTGTTAAACCTGAGTAGGATCGAATCTTCCACAGTCAAATCTCCTTATGTTACTCTATATTTTTCTTCTTGAATGAGGGAAAAAAAAGAGAGCAATATCACGTTGATTTGACTTAGGGACCATAACCCTAATTATGTTCTTTATATACTAATCTAATTAGGTTCCCATTAACCCTAATTTGATTAGTATTAGGTTTCTACACATTAAAGCTTATACCCAATAGATATTTCTAGAGTCCAATTAATAGATCACTTATTTGACCCTATTAAAATAAATAGCACATAATATAATTGTTATTATATATGTAAGCCCATATTAATAAATACAAAATTCTAACATTTATATGTTATAGTGCCAAGATCGCTGTCTCCATCTTCTGCCAAGTTAGATCAATAGATATGATCGTCTAGTTTGAATTGGTGACTTAGTCTTTGCTTTGACTTGACTTTTCAAGTCAAAATTATACGCGGCTTGTTGAAGATTAATTCAGTAAGTTGAAGTTTCCATGCCGGAGTTACTCAGTTGAATCGGTGACAAATATTGCAGAGTTAAATATATTGGCAATGCTATATTGTTTTATAAATCTCCGAAGATATAATGCTAACTTTGTGTCTGTCCATATACCTGAGGGTCAACAATGAAAAATATAGAAATAATAACACCATCACTCATAAATAATTAATTTCTAACCTCAGTTGCGTGAATCTGTTACTATTTTTGGCCGTCATTATGGACGAGAATTTTGAAGAATCAAACTATCAACATGCTATACCATGAGAAGCCAAGGAAGTATATATATGTAAGAAGGGTTATGAAATAATTAATTAGAGTTAATTAAACAGAATGGATACCTCGCTCTTTTTAGCTGCTAGGGAAGGAAATGTAGAAGCCTTGCGCAAACTCCTCCAAGATGATCCTCTTCTCCTAGAGCATGCCACAATTTCCTCCACTCATACTCCCTTGCACATAGCTTCCATGCTAGGACACCTTGATTTTGTCGGGGAATTGATCAAATGCAAGACCAATATTGTAAACTATGTGAAAGAATTGGACCAGCATGGGTTCAGCGCCATTCACCTGGCATGTTCAAATGGGCACCATGAGGTGGTGAGAGAGCTTTTAGAAATCAGTGATGAGCTGTGCAATCTCAGGGGGAAAGATGGAATGACTCCTCTCCACTGTGCTTGCATCAAATCAAGGATTGAGACTATCCGTCACCTTCTGTCAGTTTCTTCAGCAATTATCTCTGAGGTGACTGTGAGAAAGGAAACTGCTCTTCATCTAGCAGTGAAGAACAACCGATTTCAAGCTCTTGAAATTTTGGTGGAACAGCTGAAGAAGGACAATTTGTTAGAAATACTAAACTCAAAGGATGACGAAGGAGACACCATCCTTCACCTGGCAGCCGCCAGAAGAAATCGTCAGGTAAGATCTTGTTTTCAGTAAAAAATAAAGAAATTTTTTAGATGAATTCATATTTATTTATTTTCTTGAAACTAATTCATATTTATTATTATTATTTTTTAAACTAATTCATATTTAATTTTTACTAAACAATGTTCAACACACTTAATTTGCTGTATAAAAAAATCAATAAGTTTATATGAAAATTTCAAAAAACAGCATTAAGAAAAATCTAAATTTTGAAATTAATATAGTGATTATAAACTCAGTTTTTCAGCACACCATTAGTTTAAGTACGAACTATTTATTTTCACTCGAATTCTTTTGGAGCATAATCTATCTGTTATTAGTTCACACGGAAGGACATAGCGTCCATGAGCAAACTATTAATATTAAAAAAAAATTAATTCATAATTTCAATGCTAATTTTCAATATTTAAATTTTGTATTTTTTAGAGAAATTTCAATTTCGTCCCTATAGACCCTTTATCTCTAAAATTTTAAAAAATTTATCAGTTTCATCCATCTAACCTAATTTTTTGTGGTCAAATTTAACAGAAATGATCAAATGATGATTTTGCCCTTAACTATTTAAAAGGTTCTTAAAATGACTCATCTGCCCTTTTAAAAAAATGAGAATCACAATTATATTGTTATTTAAATTAAAAGTAATAAGTTTAAAAAAATAAACAAATAAAAGTAATAAAATCTTTTAAAGAACTGCATCAACACTAATCCAGATTTTGTTATTACACTCATCAATTAAACATTACACCATTACAACATTACATCACTAAACTCAACCAAACCTTTTACAACATTACAAAAGATACATTAAAATTTAATTTAATTACACAGCAAAACATAATAATAATAATAATAATAACAGATATAAGATTAGCACGCGAAGTACCAGCTCCCTCTCTAACTTTATTGGTGTGTGCTTGGGTGATGTGAACAGGCTATAGCCTTACTACTAGAATGCAACATTACAAATCGAGGGGTGGTGCAGGTAAATGCCATGAACAAGAGCTGTCTAACAGCACTGGATCTTATTATGCTTTTTCCATGCGACTCTAGCTGTGATGACATTGAGAGGCTGCTCAAACAAGGTGGTGCAGAGAGAGGGCGCTTCTTAATTGACAATACTATATCTCTACAACACCCTCAGAATCTTGTCAGTCACTACCAACAACAAACTCTGTCCCACTCAAGATCCCAAAAACCAAAAGATCTGTCCCAAGAAGAAATACCAGATTGGACAAACTACTTCAAGTTTAAGTTAGGGAAGAGTAACCCAGATCAAGTGAGGAGTGATCTATTAGTGGTGGCAGTCCTATTGGCAACTGCAACCTACGAGGCATGCCTAAGCCCTCCTGGTGGGATTAAAGAAGACGGTCCCAATGAAGGCATATCACGTTTATCAATATCAAACCCGTTGTCATTCGTTTTTTTCATGGTCTTCAACAGTGCAGGTTTTTACATATCCATATTCCTCATTTTTGCACTAACAACCAATTTTCCGTTGAGATTTGAGCTAATTTTAGGCACATCTGCGATGAGTTTTACTTATGCTTCTACAATGGGATCACTTTCACCTTCTGGAACCACGCGAGCTATCATTACGACGATCATTGTCATTATGGCTTCATTTGTACCCCTCCTGTCAACCCTAATTAGATTAGGGCACAAAAAGAGACTAGAAGCCAAACTTATTGCGCAGAGGCGAAATCAGAATCCCTGAGACTGAGCTACTTAAACTATTTGCAATGTTAAACCAACATTATATGTTTTAAATGAGTGCCCTGAGAATTTCGAACTTCCATTGTTCTATGCTGCTTTACTTTGTTTTGTACTATATTTTATTATTATACATTTCAATTTGTGCTATAAAATTGACGGTCACGGTGGTTTCTTTTATATATATATATATATATATAATAATTTTATCATTAGTGTCTTTTATATCAACCAATCAAATTCATCTTGTTCTCAAAAAAAATAATAATAATAATAAATTTGCATTATTCATTGATTTTCAATCCAACAGTTGAAAATTTGTGTCCCCGATCCTGCCCCTATATATATAGTTCTTTTATAATCAATACATTCTAACTTTAAAAAGTTATGACGAACCAATCAACTTCATTTATTGTATTTGAATTAAATAAAAGAAAATTTATTTTAGGAGAGAGAAATAATGCAATGGATGAATTTGATTTGTTCATCCTAACTTTTTAAAGTTAGAATGTACTGATTATAAAAACACTATATATATTTACAAAATAAAAGTAGATTGTAAATTGAAATTCTTTGAAATATTTTTTCATCTAATTTGTTTTGCAAGAGTAAAAGCTTTAGAGAAAATAATCTTAAAGTATAGATTCATATATTCCAAATTATTAATATTTTAGATATTCAGTGTAGTGATTTTTGGTCACCATTGTGGTCATTTGTCTGTATAGGGTTTTGACCTTACCTCTGAAAAGGTGTGGTGAAAGTTGGCCCTCCTTGAACCACAAGTCTAAGACAATGTATAGCAGAGCACATAGCAGCGTGCGGTGGAGATATTTTCTCTTTGAACCACAAATAAATGGTCAATGTGACGTTCTCATGATTTAAACAAAAAACCTATAAGTATTTTGATTGCAAACTTGATGCCATCAAAACAATTACTAAACGAAGATACAGCAGACCTTCGAATGATAGTTTCGATCGAAATATAGATAAAATTTCAGGTTTCATCACAATAAGGAAATAGCTCTGAATAAATTTCAACAAACTGTTACAAATTAAAAATATAAAGTAAACAAAATAAAATCCAAATATACTTCTAAAGTTTGTGTAACTGAAATATACAACCGCAACAAATTTGGATTTAGGATTTTGAATTTTAAGTGTAAAAATAATATTAATAATAATTTAATTGGACAAATAGATAAAGTATAAACCAAATATTAATTTCATATCTATACCTTATATAGATCTATAACACGTTCAAGTTTAGATTGTCACTCAAAAATATGATTTATATATCCAAGTTGTTAGTACATCTATCATTAAAAATTTTAAAATCGACTTTACTATAAGCACTCAATCTAATACCAAAACTAACATTATGAAAGTAAATTTATTTATTTACTAAAGCATCCAATTAAACTATTAGTACATCCAAATTTAAGTTTAAACATCTCTTTACACTTTAAATAATAAAATAAATAAACTCTTCCCATTTTTTTTGTTTTTGTTTTATAGAAAACCTTAATTCTAACTAATCATATTTTTCAAAATCAATTTGCAAGTTTTGAATCACCACTTTCTCCATTACATTAGTTTACAAGAATTGTATATAATATACTTATTAGTGAAAATTGATTAGTCGTTGCAAATGCATATGCAATATTTTTCTATATTATTGAAAATATCAATAGTAAATTGAACTATGAAAGAAAAAATTAAATATTTTTGGAATTAGAATGTATATCAATTTACTAAATTATTATTTTTTTTATTCTTCACTATAATGATTAATGCTTTTGAAAACCAAGAAAAAGCAAGTTCTTATAATTTTAATCTCCAATTTGTTTTAGTTTTTTTAACTTTTTTCAAGAAAAAAGTTGTAATAATCATATACTTCTATTATAGTAAGACTTCAAATTAGGATTTAATATATTAGAATAAATTGATGAAAACATTTTTATTCAATCATTTAAATCTAAACTTAGAGTTTAAACATATTAGGAAATATTAATAGATGTAAAAAGTAATTAATTTAATTTATTTTAGGGAATTTAGCAAAATTACCCTTTTTGGCACCTTATTCACATAATTACCCTCTCACTCAAAAAAATTGCAAAACTACCCTAAATTATCCAAAATACCCCTTATAAATTAAAATCAACTTATTAATACAAATCATTAATTATTTTCTTAATTTAGTCTTGAGTGGAAGAAAACATGAAGAAAAGTTGAAGAAATTTGGATGTTAATAAAAGTTGTGTTTATAATTGAGTTTTTTAGGAATTAGATGATTATCTTTTTGGAAAAAAGTTGTTGTTCAGGTTAGCAAGTGACCCAATATGGGGTTGAACCAACATCGGGTCACTTTTTGACTCGAGAAAATAATATTCACTCAAATAAGGTCAACAGGTAAGTTTCAAGTCAGATTTCCAACCCGATGTCAAGTTGACCCAATATCGGGTCAGTTTCCGATCTGAAGCCTAATGTTGACCCCGATTTGGATAGCCACACATGATTATGTCCAAATAAAGATCAATATTCAGATCCTAATGAAAACCATGATCTAATATCCAAGCAAAAGCCAGTAGCATCTGATAGCCACACATCACAATAAAACTAAAGAAAGAAAAATGTTTCAAGTAGGAATCAATGTCAAAAACAAAAGCAAATTGGTATATAATTGGACCAGCTTCCCCCTCCGCTTTAGGAATCCCTCCACTGGCTATGAGCAGTTCCTTATAAAGAGGAAGCAAAACGAATTCAGTTGACTCACATATAAAGCGCTGTGGGAGAAACTCATTGGAGAATGAGCAAAGAGATAAGAGTTGAACAATTTTTAAATAAATCCTCACAATCAGACATGCCAACTTCAGTGCCAGCAATACACAAACTCTACTCAAATAGAGTAACACACGAACACATATAAAGATATCAAACTTTTCACCATTAGCAAAAGCTCAGTTACAAATAAAAATATAAAAAATTTCACAACAATTTGTTCTAGCCGTTTCCGTGATATGGAAAAATGGGCTGTTGAAGGCCCACCGGTTGAGCCTAATGATAAAGAGCCCAGGAAGCCCAACGCTCAGGTCGCATGCTAAGCTTGTTGTCTTCTTTTTCAGCTCGTGGCTTAGACCTCAATGTATCCTTAGCTCGCGAGAGTTAATATGTCAACTCGTCCAAGCTCGTGCTAGGTGATCTTATAGAAGCTGATCTCTCGGATTAATACTTCCCGATCTGGTGCTAGTGAGATCTATGTAATTTCGGATCCCGAGAAGCAATTAATGCAATGACGGCCAATTAATGTAGAATGGTCATACATGAGCAATTAATGAAGATATGACCATGTAAGGATAATTAATGCAGTATGATCAAGTCAGAGTAGTTGATGTAATGATTACTTTTTTTGACGTGAATAACTCTCAATTGTAATCCCCCACTTTATAAATAGAGGTGAAATCCTTTGCAAAAACAAGCGGAAACTAGTATTATAGTTACTCTGCCAAAAACATTTCAGGGTAATAACCATGGACATAGGCACACTTGC
Organism: Litchi chinensis; assembly: GCA_019925255.1. Classification (NCBI taxonomy): domain Eukaryota; kingdom Viridiplantae; phylum Streptophyta; class Magnoliopsida; order Sapindales; family Sapindaceae; genus Litchi; species Litchi chinensis. The sequence goes on along the minus strand of CM034470.1, from coordinate 8,477,979 downwards.
CAAACCACATAAAAAATCTCTCTATTTGCATTGTTCTTCCTCTTTTTTCTTAATTTTTAATTGCTTCTTAATTGTTTTCACCTACTTTCATTGTCATTAATTATCAGAGCTGTAGTTTGGGCCAAAGAATCTCTAAGTCGACCAATTCCAGACGTCGACACAATTAAGCAACCCCAACTTGTACCCAGATAAAATAAACAAAACCTAATGAAAAGAATCTGAAACAGCACCAACCAACCTCTCAAAATTAACCAAAACTTATACATTGACAAAAAAATTAAATCTTTCACAACTATAAAAGCAACTCTTATTTTACACACAACTTCAATACGTAATTTCGAGAACGCAGAAAGAGAAGGCGATGCAGAATCCAAAACAACACCAACCCATCTCTCAAAATCAAACAAAAAATCAATTAAAGACAAAAAAGATCAAATTTTTCACAATGATAAAGCAACCTCAATTGTCATTTCACATATAATTTTGAGAACCCAAAAAGAGAAAATGAAACCCAACGAAAAGAAGCATAGAGTTGAGAAGAAAAGAGACCTCTTTGAGAAGAACAACTTCGGGGAAGAAGAGTTTAGAGTCGTTAGACTTGAAAAGACAGTGACAAACTTGAAAAGAAAGTTGTCACTGTCTTTTTTGTAGTTCTTGTTTTTCTTCTTTTTTGCTCGGACAAGGAATGATTGGCTTCCGGGGAAGTTCAAGAACGTGTGTTGATTGTTAGGGAGCACGGAGCGGAATCTGGACTCCAATCGTCGTTTTCACGGTTCGAGTTTGAAGGAGTTGACACCACCGATAAGGAAGACAATGACGTCGTTATTCAGGTTGGTGTGGCTGCTGAGAATGAGATGAATGGAAAGGGGCTGAAATGGTTTGAAGGGTATTTTGGTAAACTAGGGGTCGTTTTGTAATTTACTCGCTTTAAAGGTATTTCTCTTATTGTAGCATGCATTTAGGGCATTTTTGCTAAATTTCCTTTATTTTTATCAAATTGTCTATTATAATCATTTTATTTTGGGTTATTTTTATAATAAATTTTTATCATAAAATTTGGATATACAAATTATAATTTTAAATGAAAATATGTGCATCTATTCGTACTTGTTTTGCGAAATCTGTAGTCTATGTACAGCAAGCAGGCATCCGTGGAAATTTGCATTTTGAATGTAGAATTGCCAAATTGTCAACGGATGTAATCAAATCAAAATCTAATCAAAATTATATTGACTCATTTCTCAATCATGAAAAGGCAACAAACAAACAAATGTAATGAATTGATAAAATCAATATTTTCTTAAAAATGTAACACTGATTGCACGAGGAGTTTATGGGACCTATCAATTTTTTTTTTTTTTTTTTCAGTAAAGTTTATGGGATCTGTCAAAATTTCATATTATTTAAAAATAAATGATGCAAATACCTATTAGAACTTATGATTTAAAAATACAATCAAGAAAATTAATAAACAAAATTAGCAATTTTTTTTGTTACACATATCATGAGTATATTACATACGATGTAACTTGACAGACACCTTTGATCAGGATATCTAAAGTATGATCCGAAATTGGAGCATCTAGAAGTTGGAGGAATGATCGTGAAAAAATTGCCCTTAATTCAAGAGTTTTGAATACAGATCGAATCATAAATATCTAGTTCAAATGGACCAATCCTTCATACGTTGGGTGTCACCGGCACCACAGCCATCCGCACAAAAGTAGCACCTTTAAATTAGAGAAAATTGATGTATAAGATGCCTTACAGTCAAATTAAATTTTGTAAGTCGTTTGAATAAAGGAAATAATGACGATTGAACGTAGAAGTCTTAAATGAGATTGGTTTTCTACTAAGCGTGGATGGAATAGTAATATTCAATTTAATGTGGAAGAATAAATTTTTTACCGAGACTAGTTGGAATTGTAACATTCAATTATTATTTCGTAGACAGGACCATCAAATATCTTATACATTAAATTGTCGTTCCCTTGTTTGAGTAACAATAAATATTACCCTTTAGTGAAGTACAAAATCCAGCACTTAAAACTCGTAATGTAAGGTTGTGGATAGCCCAAACACAACCTCCACTATGTTCTGAACTGAAACTCTTCCACACGCTCTCACCATGGCCAAGTCCATGACCTTGCTCTCTTTCTCCTCCTCCACCTCTATCAATTCACCTCCCCAAAACCCGTCTCTACTTTGCCCACAAACCCTTTTTTTCTCTATGTTCCAGAAGACCAAGTCAATTCAGTGTCAAGGCCTCAACCACTGGCAATGGAGCTGGAGGTTCAGCCCCAGCTGCCACTGTAGAACAACCCCAGAAGCAGGAGGTTTTGGAGGAGTCTGTCAAGTCGAATGGTGCTGTGGATGCTCAGGAAGTGGAGGTTGTGACCAAATTTGAGGACCGCAGATGGATTAATGGGACTTGGGACCTCAAGCGGTTTCAAAAAGATGGGCAGACCAACTGGGATACTGTTATTGATGCTGGTGAGCCTCTGGGTTCTTGTTGCCTTTTGTTTTTGGTGTGTTTATATGTGGTTAGTTTCCTGGTCATTTCTAAAGAAACGACTATCGGACTAGCTAATGTTATTTTCTGTATCATTTTGTTTGTTGTTGTATAACTGGTAGCTGAGGAAATTGGAAATGAACTAAGTTAAAATTCATCTGATCTAAATTTTTAGTACTTTAGGCTATTTTAAGTCCACAGGAAACAGAACCTGCAAATATACTTTAATTATATTGTAGCTCAGTTGGGGATTTGATCCTTTTCTGTGAAAAAAAAAAATGTAATAACATTGAAGGTAAGATCTATAATATTTGGTGTTTACCTCTCTGGCTTCTGTTTTCTTGGTGTGTAGAAAGGGGCTTTATTTTTACTGTAATTTGTGCCAAATGCGTTTTGTTAAATTAGCATATGGTTTTGTTTCATTGTTGTTGCTATGATGCAAGGAAAAGAATATTGTTTGGAAACCATGCTAACAAAACTATTGAAGTGAAAGTGTTCTGACTCTGAGTGTTGTGAGAAGGGCATTTGTCTATGTTTGTTTTGTTTTGCTTTTTTTTTTTTTTTTTAAAAAAAGACTTCTAAAACATTATTTTATTGATCATCAAAGCACTTATTTATACAACTTATTTAAAACAGAAAAAATATAAAAATGCAGCCAAATCTATTGCACGTTACATAACAGAACTTTCCAAAGAAATAGCTGAAGACTAGATCAAGCCTAACAGAACTTTGACAACTTCAGTTCCATGTCAGCAGATTCTGAGACATGTCATTCAACACTCCGCCTTGGCTCTGGAGCTGCAAACTCCAAGCCTTTGCCTCAAGCACTCATACTTGGCTTTGGAAAGTGCCTTGGTCAGGATGTTAGCATTTTGATTTTCTGTTTTGCAGTAGACCAGCTATATTTCTCCTTCTTTTTGTACCTCTCTTAGGAATAAAGTTTCAACTTGAAGTGTTTTGTTTTGCCATGAAACACTGGATTATTTGCAATTGAAATTGTGGTTTGATTGTCTACAAATGTCTGTGTGCTTTCCTTTTGCTCGCTGTGCAGGTCTGCCATTAATTTTCTAAACCAGAGAGCTTGATTCACAGCAACAGCAGCAGCTACATATTCTGCTTCTGCTGTGGATTGAGCTATGATTTCTTGCTTCTTAGAACACTATGAGAAAATAGCAGAACCAAAACTAAAACAATAACCTGAAGTATTTCTCATGTCATCAACACAACCAACACAATTACTATCAGAATAATCATGGAGTGTGAAATTTTTAACTTGATAGAACCTCAAACCATAGTCAATCGTACCCTTGATATATCTAACAATTCTTTCTGCTACTTGAAAATGAATTTCACTAGCACAGTGCATGTACCTTGAGAGTATACTTACAACATTCATAATATCTGGTCTGGTTGTAGTCAGGTACATGAAGCAGCCTATTAAGGTTTTGTAAAGCTTTTCATCAATCTTTGCAGCTCCATCTTCATTGCAGAACTTCTCCTTTTGATTCATTGAGGTTGTAGTTGGCTTGCACTCCTCCATATTGAATTTTTTGAGAATCTCCTTGGCATATTTATGCTGACATCTGAAGATTTCATTATGCTTTTGTTGAACTTCCATGCCAAGGAAGAATGTCATCTTCCCAAGATTAGTCATCTCAAAAACATCCTTCATTTCCTTTTTAAAAGTGTCAATCTGCTCGATACTACTTTTTGTAACAAGCAAATCATCAACATATAGGGATTTTCATCCTTCATGTATCCTCTAATTAAATTTTCTAGGTCAGTCACTGATTATGAGTTCGTAATTCAATAAAAAAAGAAAGTTAAAAGAAATTTTCTTTAATAGTTTAAGCTTCAATTAAGCAACAAAAATGAGTGTACAGTGTACTGGATTTTCAGATCCTTTTTTTGTTAAAAAAAAAAAAATTTGTTGAGAAAAGTGGAGGATTTTTATTAAATGATAACATCAGCTAAAATGTAACAACTATAAATACAAGTTATAAAGAGCAAAAAAATAAAGAATAGAAAAAGAATAGCTGATTTTACAATTGTTTATATACTTCCAAGTTGCAAATGAATATTGATAATTTGCTTAAATGTATATTGCCAAGCATTGACTTGGGCTGATCGTCCTCAAATAACATGTTATCTCTCGAAGAGAATATAAATGCAGTATAAGAATTTTTTTTGAAGGATAGGGGAGATTAAATTCAGAAAAAATTATCCACACATTTATGTTTTAGGACAAGGGTGAGATTTAAACCTTGGATCTCTTATGATCAAGAGAAATGTTCAATCACTTCTATTGAAAGGTGATATATGTTACAAGAAATATATATCATCGATTCAAATTCGTGATATGCTAGCTTTTACTTGAGGTTGCTGTTGAATTCTTGATGCAGATAAGCAAGCAATTGCTAATTGCTATATCAATAAGAGCGGATGAATTTTAAAAAGCTTTTACACATTACAGAGTATATGTAGAAAGGGAATAATTTCATTTTCTGTCCTTTCTTATTTTATTAACTATTTTTTTGAATGCTGGTTATTATTGTTGTTCATTACTAAAATTTATTAATGCAATAATTTTCTACGTCTAGCTGGCTTCATTTTTCCTTTTTCTTTTTAATCAAATTTTTAGTGTCATTAATCCTATAAAAAAATAATTTTGCAGTAAAAATTTTAAATTATTGACAAGCATACTATTACTCAATTATGTTAGTAAACATATGTGGTAGAACTTGCATCCTGGTCCCAAATATAAAGGAAATATATAAATCATTTAAGCTATTGTATACATGTCAAATTTAATTTAAACTATCCTTTGTAAAATGAGTGAGAAAAATTATTTATTCAAGCAACAACAAATAATTATGTAATGATCATCTCTTGATGTTACAATAATTGAAAGCACAAAAGAATTTTATGACAATGTCTATGACTATAATAATCATCACCTTATTACATAGATCCAATCAATTTTTAAGTGGGCTGCTATTATTAATGTACTATTATTACAATTATTTTTTTTGAAGGCTAACACCTTACGGGTCAACTTGAACCATAATCTACCAAAATGAATCACTAATGGTACGGCTTGAATGACTATTTCCACAACATATGATTACTTTCATAATTAAAAGGATGACATCTATCAAGAAGAGACTCACAATTAACGCTTTATGTTTTAAAGGACAAATGTGAAATCTAAATCTTTGACCTCTTAAGATCAAGGTGAGTACTTAATTACTCTTACTAAAGAATGGTGTGTTAAAATTGTTTGTTTTTTTTTTATATAGATTAGGTATTGTGTCTTCCGGGTGTTTTTTATAACATATGTGATAGTTGGTAATTAATTTAAATTTTCTTAGCTATATTTATAATGTTAGTTGATGAAAGATTCAGTAAATGCTGTTCATCTGCTGACGACCATCTGTCGAGTATATAAATGATTGATGTTTCTCAATTGATTAAAAAAGAAACTTCATTCGAGTCCTTAAAATTTAGAAAATTATTACATTTTAAAGTTCTTTTAAAAACAAAATTTTTAATCTCTATCTTTTCCAAAATTTTTTATAAAAGTTCAAACTGTCAGTTAACTGACAATCAACAGTGACAGATATTTAGGTGGGAAGGGTAAGATAGTCTTTTCGTTTGAGATGCTAAAATTGTGACACATGGATGGCTAAAATTTTAAACATATAAAAAAATAAAAAATATGACAAATTAATAATTTAATAAAAATAAATTAAAACAATAGTAAATCTCTACCGCCCATCTCAAAAGATGGACGGTAGAGATAAAATAAGGAAAAAATTAAAATTATTGTTTTTAAAAGAAATTAAATAATAATAATAATAATAATTAAACAATAAAAAATTTTAAAAAGTATCGGGTTATTTCAAATCAACACCAAGCCACCATCGTTGTCTATGACCAAACAACCAAATCACCACCATGTAGCAACCTAGCAACTTGTAGCAGCAACCCAACAAACGATCACCACCATCGAAGTTAACCCCGCCATCGAAGTTGAACCCAACAGCCCAGCAAAAACCCTTGCGATGGAGATGGTGGTTATTGCATTCAACCCAGCAACCCAACAACAACCCAATATTCACCCAATCAACACATCAATCAACAATCATCTTTAAAAACAAAAACAAAAACAAAACAAAACAAAATACCCAATCAGCTTGGCATGGGTTCAAATGATGAATTGTGTTCAAAGACATGGTGGTTGTTGCGATTTGTGTGGCTGTTGGCGGTGGAGACGATGGCTATAGCATTCAATTGAGCAACAACCCAATATTCACCCAATCAACACATCAAATAACAATCATATGAAAAAAAAAAAAACCAATCAGTTGAGCGACGAAGATGGTGGCTGTTGCGATGGTGGTGGGTTGGAATAGATGATGGTTTTGTTTTTATGTAACGGATGATTATGGGTTGAAATAGATGATGGTTTTGTTTTTATGTAACAATAATCACATATATATTTTTTTAAAAAAACAATAATAGATATTCAACATTCTGCGTTCAATGGGTTCGAACACACACACATATATATATTTAAAATTTCATGATTAATTTTAAATTTTTTTAATGATTAATTTTTGAACCCACAGTATGAGTAATTGGGTTGATTTTTCCATATGAGTGACTAGGAGAAGAGATTTATTAAGATTCATCTATCTTGATTTTTGTTTCAATTTTTTTCTTAATTTTTTTTAAAAAAATTTTCACATTTTTTTAAAAATTGTTGGGATCTTCATCTGGCTTATTTGTTTTTTTACATATAAATTTCATATGGGTTGAAATTTATTTTTTTCTATTTTTTAATTAATGTTTTATTTAAAAAAATAATCATAGTTTTTAAATAAAAACTGACAATCATGTTATTATACACATATAAACTTTTTATTGGTCAAATGACATGTAATAGTTTGATTTTACTATGGTCAAAACGGCCAGATTAGGTGATGAGGGATAATTGAGTCTTTTTAATTTTTCTGTTTGGTTTGATTGCTAGTTGGCTAACGGTTTTAATTTCTTTAAAGAGTTTTGAAGAAGTTAAAGATAGAAAAAAAGTTATTTTAAAAGAATTTTAAAAATTTGATATTTTCGGAAACATTAAGGACTAAAATAAAGTTTTCCCTTAATTAAATAAGAGCAGCAAGAATACGTCCCATTGATCATGTTGTAGCCCGTAAGTAATACATACAATCAAGGAGACTTCACCATCATTATTATTTTTGTTTGTAAATGAAACTGCTAAGAAGTTAGTTTTTATTTTTATTTTCTTAAGGAAGAAAGAAGCTGCTGCGAAGTTATATAATGTGAATTTGAACCAAGTCAATATGAACGGCATTTAAGTTTCTTCTACACGATTTGATCATGCACTTCATATACAATTGAAAACAGAGAAAATAATGGGATGGAAATTTCAATATGTGATTTTTGCAAAGCATTTACTGCTATAAAAGAGCTGTCATGCTTCTCATCTAGTAGCAAAAAGTTTCTATACTTCAATTAAATATGATAAGACACATATCAGCAGCTATCAGACTACTTAACAAGTTTATGCAGAAAACCAAGACACCAAGGTCTGTTCAGAAAATTAACTCCGCAAACCAGCAAGTCCTAGCATATTCATCTATTGAATGAACGCTCTCTGCCATCAAACCAATTTGGTGCTGGTATACATCCACCTTACTGCTATAAAAGAGCTGTCATGCTTCTCATCTAGTAGCAAAAAGTTTCTATACTTCAATTATATATGATGAGACACATATCAGCAGCTATCAGATTACTTAACAAGTTTATGCAGAAAACCAAGACATCAAGGTCTGTTCAGAAAATTAAATCTGCAAACCAGCAAGTCCTAGGCTCCTAGCATATTCATCTGTTGAATGACTGCTCTCTGCCATCAAACCAATTTGGTACTGGTATACATCCACCTTATTGAGGGAGGTTTAAGTCCTACCAAATGTATTTTACAAACTTTGTGTGGATAGTTTTCTCTTTGTTAGAATAGATATTTAGGCTGAGTACTCTTCTCCCTTTGTTGTTGCAATAGATATCTGAAATGCAAATATTATATGGATAATTTTTATCTCTTATTATTTGAATAAATATTCAGACATTAAAGTAGATATTTAAATTGTGTAATTAGTATTTGATCTTTATAGGTCCAGAGAAACCTTTTAAACCTTTAAGCTAATAATAATTAAAACGATATCATTTCATGCATGCTTCAATCAAGAAAAGAACAAAATTGCGCGTGCTAAAGGCAGAAATAAGAATCTTTTCTTTTACCTGGATAAAACATTAAAAGAAAAGTCACTCATGGCCATCCCGCTACAACTGATGATGCATCCTTTCGCTTTTCAAAAACAGATGCCATATGCTTTGGTAAACATTCGCATAATATTCTTAACTTGCCTAGACAAGGAAATGATCCAATTCCAACCCATATACAAATCCATGTATTTGTTTTCAGACATTTAAAGCCAAGACACATCAACGATGTCAACGTCTAGAGATTTTTCGTGGCTCAAACTATTATAACGTAGCTGCTTCAAATGAGTAATCTTATATTAAATAATGAAATTTAGTTGCTGGAAAAAATTATGGAGCGAGTTCAATAATCCATACCACAATAAGTGTCCGTCGGCTTAATAGAGATTAGAAACATATGGTTTGTGTTGGTAGGGTTCTTTCCAGCAAGGCATCAAGGGATTGCTTGTGCATTTAAAAAATGGAATGTTTTTATTAGGCCCATTTGCTCTTTTCTTCATTAAAGGAGGATGTAGCATAAACCAGAAGCTTGTCGGATTTGCATGCATGAAGGATGTTGCAACTTATAAATTAAAATATTTGGTCCTTCGATCTCATGTAAGATGCGAGTGACTGAGTTCTATTCTCAATTGCATAAAAGAGAAGGTATGATGTTATGAAAAAGCTAATTAAATTAAATAATATTATAGAATCTTTTGTTTGTTTTCATTTAAGTAGTATAAGTTTTATTATCTTACTTATGATCAACTATTGCAGTAGGATTTGGTCACATTCGATTGTTCTATACTATTTAGAGTTGTTATATTTTATTTATTTTGTTAATGAAGTAGCTTATAGTTTGAGTTATTTGTTGTGCTATATTCTTTATTTATAATTACAATATATCAAAAATCTACCAATGTCAAAATGCATAGGGTTGAACTTAAACATTTAATCAATAATCACGTATGTGAAAGAAAAATATACTAACCATTTAAATTATAAATAGATGTGTAGAAAAATATACTAACTATTTAAATTATGAATAGATGTGCTATCATGAAATTTATTAGGTATTAATTATCAAAGTTACTTATTATCTATAGATCCGACGTAACTATCATATTTTGTTTAGCATTTTCGTCGCAGAGCCTAAATAGCACTTTCATTAATTTCCAATTCTTGAAATTGTTTTATGTACAAGTGGAGCTTTCTTTTTGTTTATTATGTGTAAGTGTAATATTGGGGTATTAAGCAAACTAATAAAACACAACTATCAAGTAAAGAGCAGGGACAAAGGATTGTGTGGGCTAGGGCTGGCTCAAGCCTACCCTAGTCGCATTAAAAATATATATATATATAATAACAAAATTAAATTTATTTTAATATATATATATATATATTCATTTGTTAATTTTTGTGATATCAAATTGAATACATATTTATTTCAAACTCTTATTTATATTAATTTATGTTTCTAATCAAATATTGCATACATAATAATTTTATTTCATATATTAGATATGAAATTTTATTTAAAATTTTCACATTTTGCTTTTGTTAATCATAATATTAGTTGCATAATATATTACTTAAATTTAATATATTTGGTATTTTTCTTAATGTACTATTTAATTTAAAATGTGGTAGTAATTATGAATTATGATTATTAAAATGTAGATTGTCTATGTCTAAAAAAGATTATTTATGTTATAACATTAATATGCTTTAATTCATGTTTGATAAATTTGATCACTTAAATATCTTTAGTTACAACTTGATTGATGCTTAATTTTATTTCTATTTTATATTTCTTTCATATTTTATCTAGTTTTTTTTACTTTTAATTTTGTTTATTTACAATATGAATTTTAAGGGATAAGTAAAACTTATTATATCTTATTTAACAAAATATACCTATGCCTTTTTTTTTTTTTTAATCTATAATATGTTTCCTACATTTAAAAATTTTATTCTAATCCATCTTGATGTAGGTTCCTGCTTATGTCCCTGGTAAGGAGCCATATTATATATCATGAATGACAAGTTGAGAAGGTGTGCTGAGGTTGGAGATGTCGATGCATTGTATTCGATACTTGCTCAGGATCCAGATGCTCTTGAGCGTCTTGATCGGATGCAATTTGTTGATACGCCTTTGCATATAGCTGCGAGTGCCGGGAACACCAGTTTCGCCATGGAAATAGCAACCTTGAAGCCATCATTTGCACGGAAGTTGAACCAACTTGGACTAAGCCCCATGCACCTGGCTTTGCACAATGGATACGACCTGTTAGTTAAAGGGATGTTACGAAAAGTGGACGCAGAGCTAGTCCGTGTCAAAGGAAGAGGGAGTATTACTCCATTGCACTATGTCGCTGAAACAGATAATGTCCGTATGCTGGCTCACTTTTTGCGTGTTTGCCCATTATCTATTGAAGAGCTCACGGCTGAATTGGAAACCGCTGTCCATGTTGCTGTGAAATATAGTCGTTTAAATGCTTTTAAAGTATTGTTGGGGTGGCTTCTACGCGTCAACAAGGATTATATCCTTCAGTGGCAAGATATGAATGGTAACACTGCCTTGCATATTGCAACATCTACAAATCAACCTCAGGTAATTCAGTTCCATGCTTTCTTTTGGTAATTTTATCGTTACTATGCTTTTATAAAAGAAGTTGTTTGATTTGCTGCAATTAATCCTGATAGATCTGTTATGATTAACTGCTACATTTATATGTACAGAAATTCTTAAGTATAAATGTCCGTACATCTACACCATCCATACTGTGATGAAATTTAATAAATTCTAATATATATTACATGGATGATAAGAAAAATAAAATATACTATCGACAATTTTTTGATATTTTTTCATGTTCAGATTTTTTTTTTTTTTAATTTTCTTTTGTTTCCCTAATTTTATTTTATGTTTTTTGCTTTAAAATAAAAAAATAAAAAATAATTCCTAAACTTAACAAACATAATTTTTTAGCTTAAGTATATTTCATTTATTTAACATTCATATAAAAAAAATATCTGTTCAAAATTCACGTGATTTCGCTAATAAAGTAGATGGTTTGGACATAACTTTTATATTTGTGAGAATTCTTTTGTGTATATATACACACACACGTACACACACTACCTCATGATTTTGATATAAAAAAATCTCTTGACAAGTAGTTTTCTTTTACCCAAATCCAAATCCATAGTATATTGTTTTTTAGAAATCTCGACTCTATTATATAATGTAGGGCAATTACCAAGTACTTAAACGTAGGCCTTTTTCTTTTTTATTTTTGACCACCATGGTTCCCGTAGTTTTCAAAGGGAGGGAATTGGACAACATTCTTTAGATAGTGTTTGATGCATAAGATTTGAGATGAGATTGAGATTAAAAATATCTCAAACTCTCAAATCTCATGTTTGGAGTTTCTAGTTTAGAAATGTAATCCTAATCCCAAGTGTCTTTAAATCTCAATCTCATGGGATTAATGAATCTCACCCTTAATTTCCCTTGTCATTCAATGAGATTGGATTTAGTAGGGATTTTTTTTTCTCTCTCTCCTCATTAATTATTTCTCTACCTACCACATTTATTACTCATCTACCAGCAACAACATTATTCTTCATTTTGTAACTCAAACCTGTTAACATTTTTTCTTCTGCACGCCTATTGATCTCAAGGGAAAAAAAAAAAAAAAGTTTCTTCACTACACTTTGATCAATTCATCTGCGAATAAAAAAAAAGTTTCTTCTGCATGCCAACTGGTGTAACATACTGTTATATATTTAATTTGCTTTCCATGAACTTTGTGAAATTAATTTTATTATATGCAAACAATAATTTAGAAATAATGTTATTATAATAAGATTATTTTCAAAATTAATATTTATTTACTCATACTTTAAAATAATATAATTCTAAAAAAAATCAATATAATTTATAGGATTTATTTTATTTACAACATTATTAACTTTATGTATAATATATTTAAATTAATTTTATTCCAATCCAAACTCAACTTATATTTTACTATTTAAAATTAATCCTTATAATTAAATTAATAGAATTTTTTGTCTTTTTTTTTAGATTTTTCATAAAATTAATTTTAAGTATATAATAAAGTATTTAAATTAATTTTATTTCAATCCAATCCCAATCTACACTAAACATAATATGAGATATTTTTAATCCAATCCCAAGTTCTATCAAACATGGGTCAGTGATTTGTCATTTCAATCAAATCCAATTCAATCTAATATTTCATTCCATTTAATCCAATCCAATTCATTCTATTCAATCTCGTATGTCAAACGAAACTTTAAGATTTATCTGAAAATAGACGAAAACATAATTATCTTTTTATTACACGAAACCTATACCACCGTATGGCTTTCGTCGATGTTTTATGAATTTTGGTAACTTTAATTAAGTGAAAGGTATTTTTTTCCTTTTATTGGGATAGGTCAGGTTAGTATAATGATGACATCAGCATTAAAATGAAAAGGAAATAAAATATAAAAATTTAAATGTGTCAAATCAATCAAAAAACATTAAATGAAAAACTAATTAAAAAATAAAAAAAATCCCATTGCAATGTACGAGAGAGAGCGATTTCTTCTTGACATCGTTTTCTTTTTGAAAACTTAAATTGGGTGTAGAATTAGTAGAATGATGACATCAGCATCTGAAATGAAACGGAAATAAAATATAAAAAATTCTAATTGGATCAAATCAATCAGAAAATATTAATTGAAAAATTAATAATAAAAATAAAAGGAACCCCAAGACAGCGATTTTTTCTGGAATGCACCATTTTCTTTCTGAAAACTTAAATCTTTACATCTCCCTCGCTCTCTATCTCTCTCTTTCAATCGCACAAAACATTTCTTTTCTTTTATTTTTTGGGAAAATCCTGCAAATCCTGTTTATTTTTGATAAATTATCTATTTTTCTCGTATAGTTTTGCTTTTATTCCAAAATCTTCCTTAATTATAAAGTTAACATAAAAATTAAAGAACAAGTAAAAGATATTTTTATTGTAAGATTTTTATTTAAAAAATAATATTTAAAATTAAAATTAATAAAAAATTAAAAAATAGTTGAAATCCAGATGAAATCTCCACCATCCAAATATTTGGATGAACGGTGGAGATCCAGATTGGATCTCCACCAACCATTATTCTAGCACCATCATTATAAACCTTCAACGTTTATTAACTTAGATTTCTTATCATCAATTTCCCACAATCATCAATCATTAGCACACACCATTAAAATAAAAAATCCAATCAACAACAATCAATAACAAAAAAAAAAAATAACAATCAAACAGTAAAAAAAATACACCACAATAATCAATAACCCAAAAAAAAAAAAAAAAAAAGGTCTCCAATGGTAGAATATGGGTCTCCACCATGCAGATGGATTCCACCATTGGAGACCAAAACTAGGTCTTTGATGATGGAGACCTAGTTTGGGTCTTCATCATTGAGACCTAGATTGGTCTCCATAATGAGAGACCAACATGGTCTTATCTAGGTCTCCACCACTTGGTCTCCTATGATTTGGGTCTCCATTGGGTCTCTACCATGGGAGGCTAGTTGGTTTTCATTGAATTTTTGTTTTTATACCTGGAGTCAAAAGGTCAATAATATCAACCTAATGAAATATGTGATCGTCAAGGACATTATTATCCTTTCATAAGCATTCGAGGGGTATTTTGGGTGTTTATTCAAAAATTAAGTGGTATTTTGGATAAAAATGAAATTACATGGGAGAAATAGATAATTTATCAAAAGTCGAAGTTTTTTTTTTTTGGCATTTTTCCTTTTTATTTTGAAATCTAGATCCAAACTTACCGACCTATTTCCAAAGATTCTTTCTTAGCTTTCATAGTAAAAAAGTGGGTACTTAGAAAGGTGCAGACCTTTTATAGGTCTCGATGGATGCTATTTGAAAGGGCCTTATGAGGGGATTGTATTGTGTGCCATAGGAATTGATGCAAACTGTGATCTTTATTCTCGTGCCATTAGGGTTTGTGAGAAAAAAAATAAGGATACTTGGATTTGGTTTCTTAGATTGTTGTATGACCATATTGGTCAGTATGAGACTAGGACAATTTGTTTCATGTTTAATAGACAAAAGGGGATATGTTTAGCACTTGATGATTAAATAAGAAGAATAAAAATGTAAGAAATAAGAATAAAAAATAAATGAAACAAAGTGTTGTAAAACAAATAAGAGTAGAAAAATGGTAAGAAATAAGAATGTGAAAAAAAAAATCAATGAAAGAAACAAGAAGGTGCAACAAGCTGGATGCAAAACCATGTCATCACTCCTTTATAAAGGGTTGAAAACATCATACATTATTTCAAAGGGTAAAATGGTAAAAAAAAATTACATAAAAAACTTACTTTCATGACATTATTCCAATTCATAAGGCAAATTGATCAATTAAATTAAATTATAAGACGTTAAATCAAGTGCAAAATTGGTGGTGTTGGCGGCTAAATATGTGAAAATGAGAGAATATTTTATTGTTTTCTTTTTGTCTCATTTATGAGCAATTGGATAAATTTACATTGTTAAAAACATTTTATACTTTTAATCAAGATTTCTAGTCAATCGTTAAAATTGATAGAAGTTAACTAATAACATAGAGATTTGTGTAATAAAAGAATAATTATGTTTTTATCTGTTTTAAACCTCATGGACGTGTTATGCAATTCACTTTTTTCAAAAGTATCAAATTGGTCCTTTATACTGACATTCTTTAGTTAACTTTAAATCTTTAGAGGTAAGTATTTTACCCCTAAAGATTGATATGATTTTCTTTTCCTTTTTTTTTTTTTAAGTTAATTGAAATGATTTTGTAAGTGGAAAATGTAGAAAAATGGGAGTAAAGATCATTTTTATATTATTTTAATAAGTTGAACATTTATGTGGTCGTAAGTATAATTTGACAAGTAATCGCATTTTCTTCAAGGTTGAGGTCTGGATTCAAACCACACACCCCCACAACCCCAACTACCGAAACAACCCCGCTCAACACCACACCCTCCTCCTCCACCCCACCCCCCAACAACACACCCCCCAACCCCAACCACCGAAACAACCCCACTCAACACCACACCCTCCTCCTTCCAATAACGTGGCGGGGGGAAAATGAAGTTGAACATTTATTTAAAGATTTTTTTTTTTTTTTTGGTAGTTAAAAAAAACTAATTTCTTCTTTTCTTTTACCTCTAGTTATCTTCTCCAATCTCTTAAATTGTTGAAATCTCTTCCTTCTCATTTCTTTCTTCTCCATCCTCTCTTCTTCTTGGCGATGATTTTTAAATGATAGAGGATAATTTTGTCAAAAAAAATGTTAAAAATTTTGAAGAGGGATAGAATTAATTAGTCATTTAGTTCCTACACCTTTTTGTAATTTCAATTTCTGTTGTATCAATGATTACTCACTATAATATCCTGGATCACAAAGGTTATGAAGCTGTTGATTGGAATAGTCAACGTAAATAGCAAGAATCTCGTGAATAAAATGACAGCTATGGATATCTTCGACCACCAAAGAGAATCGCTGGACATAGAAGTTGGCTCTATTCTTGTTCGAGCTAAAGCTAAAAAAGCTTCTAAATGTGCTGGTTCTACAACCTCAGTTGCAGACTACATGAGTCGGGACTTATCATTTTTCGACAAACTGGTCAAACGTTTTGGAATTTTTGGTCAGAACGAAGCAAGTACTGATGTCCTTAATGTAGTACTAGTGGTGGCGGTACTAATTGCGACGGCCACGTACCAAGCTACAATTAGTCCTCCAGGAGGATATTGGCAAGATGCCGATCCACCCGTAAATATGACCAAGAGCAGCAATACCACAAATAGGACTCCGCACCTTGCAGGAAAGATGATATTGAACTCAAACTATTGGTTTTTTCTGCTCAACTCCATTGCATTTTTTACTTCTGAGTTCACAATTCTTGTCGTCATAACCAGCCTCCCTTCTTCTTGGTTAATAGTACTTATACTATTAAGCTCAACATATTTCCTTTTAGTTTCTTATGCTATGGCACTGTTTATGACCTTTCCACCAGGAGGGGGTCTATATCCTGTAACGTATGCAATAGGAGCATCAGTATTGTTAACATTTGGTATTCCTTATGTGGTATTTTTTAAAAATTTGGAGCGTAACAGTAGGTTGTCATTAGGGAAAGGCAAAAATACCTAATCCAACCTAAACTGATGAGGCATCGATCTAATTGAGGTTGGTTTGGGGCAGAAAATAATGACCTATTTGAGGTATTGGTCGGGTTTGAAGTACCTCACCAAAAAATCGGGTCAAGTTTGGAGCGTGTTAATCTGGTCCTAAGTCAACCCATTGCTATATAGATATCTGCCTATTCTGTTATGTTATAGTTATTATTTTGGTGTTTGTGAGGAAATTTTGATTTGTAGTAGTAATATTTTGGTTTGTGTAATAAAACTTTGTCATGTATATTATCATTATTTTTATATTTGCAATGAAACTTTTTTATGTAATAATTGTTTTAGTATTTGTATTTAATGACTTTATGTTGTCTATGAGTAAATATTTAGATATGATGTTATATTGGAGTTAAAGATCAAATTATTGTTAAATTATTCTTTTTTATTTATGTGTTTATTTTTTTAATATTAATTATGCAATTTGTTAAAAATTAAACCGGATAAAATGGATGGAATTTGGGACAAACTGCTCCAATTAGATTCAAGTTTAGGTCAAAAAGTAGCAACTCATTTAGGGTATAGGTAAGATTTGGGGCATCTCACTAAAACATCAGGTCGAGTTTGAGGCAAATCGATCCGGTCTCAATTCAATTTATTGTCATCTCTAGTTGTCATGATCACGTCCAGACTCTAGACCTTTTTATATCTAACAAGAGCGTTGATTGCTTAATGCGAAGAATCTCTCTTGTGGTTATGGTTTTCTCCTCGCTACTCTCCATTTAAAGCCAAAAATATATATATATATATATTAAATTTCTCAGCATATGATTTATGTTTTTAATTCAACTAAATTGACTCCTAGGAGAATCTGCTCAATCCTTGCAGTTTATTAGACAGTCTGGTCAATATATACAAGGCTAAGAGATAAAAAATGAATATAATTATTCCAATTGAAACTTGCGTTCGAAGCTCAACTGAATCTTCAAACGTCCCTTTCCCTCAATAATTTTATCTTTCTTCAACTTCCTGCTATGATTCAACCTCTAGAACAAGTTAAACACTTTCAGCAAGGTGACCCGAAGGTTATTTTTGGAAGCACCTTCCAACGTTTAAGTTAGTCTTTTGATCATTTGATTATTTTAAGAAGAGTGGATTTGCTTCTAAAGGTTATCTTCTCTTTAACAAAACATTCAACCAGCTTTTATAAGGAAACAAAATTTACATTTCAGATGTCCTAATGCATGTGAAAGTATCTGTTATTAATTTGTCACACATATTGTTCTTAAGATGACAAATGTTTGTCGCATGTCTCGTATTTGTCACTCATTTATTTTAGGAACAGGTCCCCCAATGTTAGCATTCTCAATCTTCAAATATTTGTTTACTTAATTATACATTTTAATATGTTATCTAATGTTTTATTCATTTAAAGTTTATGACACTTATCACACGTTTCATTCCGATTGCACTAATGTGTCTTCTTATCATTCGATATTTCTCCCACTGATACAATAATATTAAGAAATTAACATTTATTGATATTTCCACTTATATGTATTGAAACATTAGACGTATCAGGAACACTGGTCGGTGTATCACGCATAGTAGCATTTGTAACTCCATTAAAAAAAGTTTGATCATTATCCTCAACTAAAGGTTTGAGTAGAAGATATGACAAGAAACAAATATAAAACAGACGGTCAGAGAATGGGAAAATATATATATACACACGCACACTAGCGGTCTTGCATCATTGCTTGCGTACCCATGTAACCATGGCACCCTCAGAATCAATAATTGAAAAGGACTCACAATCAATGCTAAATAATTGAAAAGGACTCACAGTCAATGCTAAATAGGGGATGATTCATCAGCTCTTATACCATTTGTCTCGAACTATATCAATTGTTGGCCTCCCTCAGTGACAAACGACGCATAAATTGTCTCTCACCCCATGCCACCCAATAACGTACCAAAATTATATATTACCACTTTCTTTTCATATATAAATATTTATGCTTCTTTTTTATATACAATTTACTTTTCCTGTCTCATACTATCAATTATTGTCCTTCCTCCTATCAATAACTTAATTATCAATAATTGTTGTCCTCCCCACCAATTATGATAGACCACATGAACTCCCAATTTAACTGATTAGAGATGAGTATCATGTTACCTTGCTTACCAAGATTGCATTGTTTTTATTGAACTTTAAAAAATATCCAATTACAATATATTAAATCTCATCTCATCGCCACACTCCCAGTATCCATCACCGTGCTCCCAACCATAGTCATTATAAACCACACTATATATTTGACATTCTCAATCACAAGTATTTAATGATTTATTTACTTTTTATCTTTTTATCGTAATGGTTCATTTATATTGTATCAAGACCAAAATTTTTATATCTTTTTACTGTAGTGGTTTGTTTATATTTTATAAATGCCAAAATTTTCATTTAAGTTTCAAACAAATTTTAGGGGTCTGGAATTATATTACTGCTTACCAACTCTCCTTCCCTTTATATATATATATATATATATATATATAAATATTCTGCCCTCCACTTTGAGGCTATTTTTGAACAAATAAAATCCTGAAAGGACGGGATCTCAAAAAAAAAAAAAATCCTGAAGGACAGAAAAGTTAATGCAAAGGAAAGTGGACATGCATTTATCAGGTTCCTGCATCAACTTTCGGGTTGTTTTTGACACATGAGATTTTAAAATGTTGGTCCTATGAAAAATCCAAAATTGTAAAACTAGAATGGCAGTTTGGTAAGGAGATTGTTTTCTTTTCTTTTCTTTTTTTTTTTTTTTTTTGAACAAATTTATAAAAATATGAATTTCATGATTAATTAGGGACGTATAATAGAATTTATGGGATATTTTTTTTTAAAATAAAATAATAAAATTTAATTTGAACCACAGATTATGAGTACCAAAATTTATATTATTACGAATCAATTTAATTTGAATTTGACAATAACAAATTAAAAATATATATAATAATCAGAGAAATAATAAAGTTTAAGTAAATGACTTATAAAAAAATTATATATATAGTTAAAAAACTTGTGGATTTACATACTGAAGACACTTGTACACTTTATTCTTA
This sequence comes from Litchi chinensis, assembly GCA_019925255.1. NCBI lineage: Eukaryota > Viridiplantae > Streptophyta > Magnoliopsida > Sapindales > Sapindaceae > Litchi > Litchi chinensis. The sequence goes on along the minus strand of CM034470.1, from coordinate 8,457,847 downwards.
TCATCTTCACTTCGCTATGTTTGAAAAATATCATCTTCAATGGCTCAGAGATTTTGCAAATATGAAACTCTAATCTCTTCTTTTCTGCTTTCAGTACAATATCATCCAATTTTTTTGGGTATTCTACACGTTTAATTTCAGGCTAATTTAGCGTGAAGGAGAGTAAATAAGTTAAAAATATCAAATATTTTTGTGGAAGGTTGCAATCTAGTTGTGATAATATAATAGGAATAAGTAATGGGTTTCAAGTTTGATCCAAGAGGAGAAGAAGAGAGAAGAAGCCAATGAGTATCAGCTTTCAACCCATTTCTCAGTGTTTCAGTCGGAATATGGGAAAAAACAAAAAAGCATGGAAACGAACATAACATTATAATATTGTAGGAATTCAATGCATTATAATAAAAACATTCAAAATACTCTCTAAAGGTGTGTGAAAGGACAATCATACTCTTGACCGTCACAAATTAGTGATAAAGTCATAAAGGTATAAAATGGATATTTTTTGTTAATTTATTAATGTTAGGAGGGATTTTGGATAAAAATGAAATCATAACAAGTAAAATGGATATTTTTATAAATTACAATAGGTTTATTAGGATTATTCCTATAAAATAAGTTAAAAATTAAAAAAAAAAAAAACAAATTTTTTTTTCATTTGCAGCACTTCCAAATTCTTGGTCAACACTGTTAAGTTATAAAAAGGGTCTGAGCCACAACATGAATGAGAGGTTGAACTATGGTCTTCTAAAAATAGAGATGTTGAAGCATTGTATTCAGTGCTTGCAAAGGATCCGCATATTCTTGAGTGTATTGTTCAGACCCAATTGTTGACACTCCTTTACAAGTGCTGGAAGTATCCATTCTACCATCATTTTAGTCGCAACTCATCAGTGCTAAATGAAAAAAGGGACAAAAAATACTAGGGAATTTTATGCCAAAACCAAAAGGAATCTTCAATTCATGAAGTTCAGAACGTAGTACTCGTGGTGGCTAGCTATATTGATTGCCACAGCAACTTAGATTCATTTGTGTGCACAATTCTTATTCTCATAACTGGCCTCCCCGTATCAACAAGTTTTAATTATCTTATATATGCCTACCATGCTTCTCTTCTCAGCACCTTTCCATTACATAAGGATGTTATGTTCAGAAATCTGTTTACGTTTTTGATGCATGTATTAATATTCTCAGCGATATATAGTGCGTTGAATTCCTGCAATATCATCGGCTGGACATGAGAAATTAAAACGAATCCGAAAGGACATTTGGGAGGTCTCGTATAACCTAATGAGAATTAAATGATTTTGTGTTCATGTGAAATTTCTTTGAGTTTTGAAATATATTTGCAGTTATTAACATTGGCAATATATATGTAATTCAAAAAAAAAAAAAAAAAAAAAAAAAAAAAAAAAAACATTGGCAACATATATCGTAGGGATTTTAATTCAAATTGTTTATACTACGCTGTTAAAAGCATGTATTTTGTAAATTAGGATTTGTCACTTTGTTACTTGTAGCATTGTTTTGTACGTTTAAATTAAAAGTTGTTTTGAATATTAAAAGATTAAAGATTTGTAGTTTGTACATACGTTTTTTCTTTTATAATAATAGCTAAATCTATAAGTTAAACCTTCAATCTTTGAGTAGATCTTATCTATTGTTAATCCATACTGTTTTCATATAATGTGTTATATATATTTGTGCCTCTCCTCGTGTGTTCAAAATTTATAAACAAATATGTATTTTATACCATTAATATGTAGTGAGAATATCACACTATTACACAAAAAATTAGTCATTGAGCATTTGAGTCCTGTCTCAATAATTTTAAAATTTGAATCGTAATCCATATTTTTTGTGGACAACAATGCCGTTTATCTACCCCAAAGCTATAACTCAAAATTTATTTCTCTTTAACTTCTGGTGATCTTCTTTGATCATTGTCATCATCGGAATCTCTCTCTTTTCTATTCAACATCACTATCTCTTTTCTTCCTTCTTCCATTTATCTACCCCAAAGCTATAACTCAAAATTTATCTCTCTTTAACTTCTGATAGTCTTCTTTGATCATTGTCATCATCCGAATCTCTCTCTCTCTTTTCTATTCAGCATCACTCATTTTCTTCCTTCTTTCATCTCATGGATCTGCACTAATAATAGCGGAAAAATTGGTGTGAGTCATGCGGTGTGACTTTCACCAATTTTTATAGCATTACTAGTATTAAATATATATATATATATATATATATATAGTGTGAGTCATGGGTACAAGTTTTTTGGCGTTATTAGGGCAAAAATTAGTAATGCAAGAAAACTAGCATTATTAGCAGAGAATGCCTTGTTGATGTTATTAGTGCTTATATGCATTTTCGATGAGGAACTCCTTGTCGAAGATAAAGAAAAAGGAGAAGAAGAAGAAGAAAATGGACAAAACATTAATATGTTTACAATTGGATGCATTTCATAATTGAGATTTAATACATATTTAGTTTTTCTTTTTTTTTTTCCCCCCCTCCCCCCCCCCCCCCCCCCCCCCACAAAAAAAAAAAAATTAATGGATATTCAACATTTGATGTTTGAAAAAATAAAATAAAGGGAAAACTTCATTTGTGTTTTGAGGTTTGGAAATATATCAGGTTTTCAAAGCTCTTTTGAAAAGAGATATTTTCATTCATAACTTTTCAAAAACTCTTCAAAAATATCCAAATTGTCAGTTAACTAACAATCAACATTAACATAATGCATAAAAAATATTTTTACCTTTATGGTTTTCAGTTTCACGTAAATTATCGACTTATCCTAATAAAACAATGAATTTACAAGTTAAATTATCTAAAATGACTTCGAATTTAAGTTGTTAAAATGGCCTAAAGTCACCATTGATCGACAGTTTAAACTTTTATGAAGAGTTTTGAAATAGTTAGGGATGAAAATAACTATTTCTAAAAGAGTTTTAAAAACCTGATATTTTCAAAACCTTGAGGATTAAAATGAAGCTTTTCCTAAAATAAAACTCATATGTCCATATACTAGAGAAGAGCTTGAGAAAATAAGATACAGATATCTCTACTAAAGGAATCATGGGATGTTGAGTTGATGTTGTATGTTGATGTTGGTATGACCTTCTAATAAAAATGTAATACGTGATATAGCTTTTTAAATAAAAATTAATGTTAATGTGACTTTTCAATAACTATGTAACATGTGATATAGTTTTTTAAATGAAGATTTTCTCGTAAAGAAAGAAAGAAACCCGTTAAGTTATGTCGACGTTGATTTTCAGTCGACGAGCAATCAATGCCCAATACCTGCAATCAATGTGAGAAAACACGAAAACCAAGAAAAGACAAAGACAGAAACATAGGATCAAACGAGGAACATCAAGCCTTTACGTGGTTCGGCAATAGAAAGGCCTACGTCCACGACTGTCTATCTCTCAAATTCTGCAGAGTGACAGTATATTATTGTATATTGTCTCTCATGTTACAAAGTGTTCAATCCCTATTTATAGGGAAAGAAGAGTTACAATTCTGGTTGTAGCAAATCAGGAAAAGAATCCTGAATTAATTACATTCCCTAAACAATTGGAAAAAATAAGGAAAAGAATTATAAATTAATTATGCTTCCTAATATACTTAGATAATATTAGGAAATTACTATAATTATCTTGAGATAATGATGACTTGAATTTGAATTTGAATTAATCTCCATGTCTGACGAGGAAATCATGGTTTGATTGGGCAATTGCCATATTCGGAGAGAGAATCACTATTGAACTTGGTAATTGCCTGATCTGGAAGATATGGTGCTTATCACGTACCTGAGCGAGCTGACGTGTCATGGTGATCTCGAGCTCGAGCTCGCTTATAAGCGAGCTGCGCAGGCGGCGAGCTGCGACCTGGCTGTATTTATGAGTCTGTTGATGCCAGCTGGAAGTCTTGATGGTCTTTGAGTCAACACTGGGCCTCGTCTGATGGGCTTTGACTTCGTTGACCTCATTGGGCCTTCTTATCGGGTCTTAAATAGGCCTAATTTGGACTTTTACCAGCCCAATTACTGAATCTGAAAAATACACACAACATTAGCCCCCCAGCTCTCAGTTCGCTTCAGCGAGCTGGGAGCTTGAATTTGCTGGTAAAAGTTGGCTTCCTTGGCACGCTTACTTTCTATAACCGCCTCTGTGCACTTTCAAATTCCACCTTTTCAGTTGCGACACGTGGCGGTCATGCAGGTGGTAACCGAAGCGACGTCTGCACGTCCTTTACTCGCACATTTAATGCGCACGTCCTTCAACTGACGGCTGCATGATTTCCAAAGCCACGTTTCACGCTGTACCGTCAGATCTATGACGGTTACATTTCCCAAAGATCTGACGGTTGGGACTCATGCTTGCTTGTCTATATAAACCGATGGACCCTTTTCATTTTCTTCTTTCATCTGTCATTTTCACTCGAAGCAAACAAGTGTTCAAGCTTTCAAACATCCAGGACCCACTGCCTTTTACGAGATTCTCAGCCTTCTTCGTCGTTCTTCTACTTATCAACGATTCAAGGTGAGACTTCTTTTTCTTCAAACTTTCTATTTTGGGCTCATCTTGCTCCATCACCATTGTTGCTCCTGTAATGATATATATATTTTTATTTTTTATTTATTTTTAGATGTCTTCAAGTGGAACTCGCAAAGGAATGATTCCAAGCAACGAAGCTCGTGAGCATGACAAAGCCCGAGCTCATGCTATTCAGGGAAGAGAGGCCCGTGAAGCGTTCGCTCGTCATCCCACATCGTTGAAACGTCCTGAGGTGGAAGGACTTGTCAAGCAATTCTACATCCCTTTTGGTTGCCGCATACTGCTGCCTGATTCGAACAATTACGCATGTTATCCACCCAGGGGATTCATCGCTGTCAGCACCCAACATCTTGAGCAGGGGTTGCGGTTCCCTGTTCCACCGTTCTTGATCGAATTTCTCAACAAAGTCAAGCTCGCACCCTTCCAACTGACTCCGAATTCTTACACACAGTTGATCTCGCTGGCCATAGCCTTCTACAGGAACGGCCTTCATGCCCCTACACCGAGGATCATCCAAGAGTTCTACTCTTTCAAGGCCCTGGCTGCGGGAGATGGAGAGAAACCAGATGGTATTTACTACTTCACAGCCCGCCAGTCACAATACAAAGACCTTTTGCCCAAAGGAGAAGCGAAGGGCAAATCCAACGTCGGGCCGTACAAGACGAGTTGGTTTTATATCTCTTGCCCGTCTCTTGCAGATCTTCGAAACTTCAGCTTCGTCCTGAAACCAGGTACTCATAAGAAGATTTAAGCGAGCTGATTTTGTTTTGCATTTCCATTACTTATCATTTTTCTTTGATCATTTGCCGTGCAGAGCTGAAGATGGACGAGCTTCCTCTCAGCAGCGGGGAGGAACGAGCTCTTGGCAAGCTCGCCAAATCGGGCGATGCAGGCATCAGCAGCAGATTCGACGATGCCATGCTTAGAGCTTACAAGCTTGTCCCTTCTAAGGAATCTCTTCTTCTGCGAGCTGGGGAAGATATGGGCAAGATGAGTGACAAGCCTAGACTTCCTTCTGTTTTTGAGGTTTCAGTTCAGGATGCGTCTACTTCCCGACCTCCGCCAATAGTCTCTTTATCATCAGAGGAAGACATTCGCTCGGATAACATTCGCTCGCCTTCTCCACCTCGGAAGACTTCGTCTCGAGGTGCTTCTGCTCGCACCTCGTCTAAAGCAAAGTCATCTTCAGCTCGCACACCAACGAAGGCGAAATCGTCTTCAACTCGCACCCCTTCAAAGGGTGCATCCAGAAAAAGTTCTTCTTTTGCTCCTGCTTCAGCTCGGACAGGATCAGACCCAGTCCCTGCAGCTCCTGCTGCACAGGCTGACCCATCCTCTTCTCCACATCACACGTCTACTCCAGGGGCTTCACTGCCTTCCCCAGCTCGTGATCCAGCTCCTGCTCCTTCTTCTACAAAACTCCCAGCCAACAGGAGGAAACTTGTACTCATGAAATCTCCTCCTGCACGTCCCACTGAATTTCAAGCTTCCTCGGCTCCTCCAGCAAAACGACCTGCCGAAGACTTGGCCACTCCAGCGGCACCCTCCAAACGCTCCAAACCATCTGGCCAGGACCAGGCTCCTGTAGTTGCCGTATCCACCAAAGTGCCTGCAGCCACAGAAGCCACTGCCCCTTCAACCACTGCTCCCAGCGAGGTGCATGCTGCTGCTGGAGCCACTACTCCCTCGACTGCTGCTGCTAGCGAGGTGCCCATCTCCAATGTTTTTCCAAGTCTTCAGTCACCTCCAACTTCCAGCTCGCAGCCTGGAAAAGGTGATGCTCCTTCAAATGTTGCTCCCGAGGCAACCCGAGCTGGCCCCAGCACATATGCGACTAGGCGTACTGTTGTGTCGCGACGTGGGGGTTCTCATGATGATGCGCGCGATATCCCGGAGCGCGAGAGAACTCCTTCACCCACCAGATCAGATATCGAGCTGGGTCCTGGAGGAAGATACTTGAACTCTTTCCTTGACAACTGGGCAACAATTATGCTCAATCACGCGAATGTCTTGGAAAACAGGAGCCTTAGGGGCGAGGAACTTGATGAGTTCGCGGCTCGCCACAGTATGCTGGTAAGTTATTCTTTCTCATCTGTTGATTTCTTTACTTGACTGGATCTTAATCTGTTCATATTTTCCAGGGTGCCCTTGCTGCAATGAAGCGGAGAAGGGAGACAAGGGCTGCCCAGGATGAGATCAGGAAACTGGAGTTCGACCTGGAGGCGGCCACCGATGACTTAGCTCGCATGACCTCGGGCAGAATAGAGGGTCAGGAAGCTCAGATTGCTGAGGCAAACGCTGCAAGGCAAGTAGCTGAGGAAGCCCTGAAGAAAATGGAGAATGAGCATGCTTTGTTAAAGGATGAGTTGCTCAAGGTGAAAGAAGATCTGAGGCAATCTGAGCAACAGGCCGCACTGGACGAACAGCGAGCTTCAGCTGCAGAAGAGAAGATTGAAGTGCTTCATCGTCAGATTGATGCTGCTCTGGCGCGAGCTGAAACTGCCGAGAAGCAGGCCGAGGAGGCCAATAAGCGAGCTGGTGAGATGGAAGTTACAGCTAAAGGCGCCGAGGAGGCCGCAACCAAACGGGCTGAGGAGGCTGCAACCGCGGATAACCGTGCGAAGGAGGCTGAGCATCGAGCTGAGGTGCTTAGGCAACAAGTGGGGGAGGCCATTCAGCGAGCTGAGGCTGCGGAGCAGCAAGTTGAAGACATGAAAAAAGAGGCTGAGGTCGTCAACCGTCTCGCTGATAATGCCTTCGAGGATCTAACGGCCTTCAGAGATCAAGCTGCTCAGGAACTGGAAGTGCGGGTCGCAGATGCAAGAGATGAGGCTGAGGAAAGAACAGGTCGTGATTTCCTCTACACACTGTGGATGTCCCATCCAGACATGGATTTCTCTATCTTTGGGGACATAGGGCTTGAAACTATTGAGGATTTCAAAGCAAAAGCTGCCCCATCCACCGCCGATCCAGAACCTCCAGCTGATCCAGATCCTCCTGTCAAGGACTAGCAGCTCGTTTTCTTTTTTATGTATTTCTTTTAATTTTTTCAATTTGTAATCAGTTTCAATACTTAATAAAAATTTCTTTCGTTATTTCTTCTGTGTTGAATGTTACTCAGGCCAATGCTCTTCATTTTTCCCTCGAGCTGATAATCAATGAACCCCAAACCTGATAATAATAAAAGCAACACTTAACAAAATTTTTGTAAGTATAAATAATGGGTTTTCTAGAATGTTTGGCGAGCTATGCAGGGGTCGTCACCTCGCCTGCTTTTTAGGCTCATTAGGCGAGCTATGCAAGGACACTTAGTCACTTGCTTTTTAGGCTCTTTTTATTTATAGCGAGCTATGCAAGGGTCGTCACCTCGCCTGCTTTTTTAGCTCATTAGGCGAGCTATGCAAGGACACTTAGTCACTTGCTTTTTAGGCTCTTTTTATTTATAGCGAGCTATGCAGGGGTCGTCACCTCGCCTGCTTTTTAGGCTCATTAGGCGAGCTATGCAAGGACACTTAGTCACTTGCTTTTTAGGCTCTTTTTATTTATAGCGAGCTATGCAGGGGTCGTCACCTCGCCTGCTTTTTTGGCTCTTTAGGCGAGCTATGCAAGGACACTTAGTCACTTGCTTTTTAGGCTCTTTTTATTTATAGCGAGCTATGCAGGGTCGTCACCTCGCCTGCTTTTTTGGCTCTTTAGGCGAGCTATGCAAGGACACTTAGTCACTTGCTTTTTAGGCTCTTTTTATTTATAGCGAGCTATGCAGGGGTCGTCACCTCGCCTGCTTTTTTGGCTCATTAGGCGAGCTATGCAAGGACACTTAGTCACTTGCTTTTTAGGCTCTTTTTATTTATAGCGAGCTATGCAGGGGTCGTCACCTCGCCTGCTTTTTAGGCTCATTAGGCGAGCTATGCAAGGACACTTAGTCACTTGCTTTTTAGGCTCTTTTTATTTATAGCGAACTATGCAGGGGTCGTCACCTCGCCTGTTTTTTTGGCTCTTTAGGCGAGCTATGCAAGGACACTTAGTCACTTGCTTTTTAGACTCTTTTTATTTATAGCGAGCTATGCAGGGGTCGTCACCTCGCCTGCTTTTTTGGCTCATTAGGCGAGCTATGCAAGGACACTTAGTCACTTGCTTTTTAGGCTCTTTTTATTTATAGCGAGCTATGCAGGGGTCGTCACCTCGCCTGCTTTTTTGGCTCATTAGGCGAGCTATGCAAGGACACTTAGTCACTTGCTTTTTAGGCTCTTTTTATTTATAGCGAACTATGCAGGGGTCGTCACCTCGCCTGCTTTTTTGGCTCTTTAGACGAGCTATGCAAGGACACTTAGTCACTTGCTTTTTAGGCTCTTTTATTTATAGCGAGCTATGCAGGGGTCGTCACCTCGCCTGCTTTTTTGGCTCATTAGTTTGTTCTTACGCTGTTGAGCTCGGAGCCCGTTAGCCTGGTGTGTTGAATCAAAAACAGGGGGAGAATGGAGCTTTTATTTATAATCAATCCATATTACAGATAACGACAAACTTATTGATAATAGGGGCGGAGATGCTCGGCATTCCAAGCTCGGAGAACTTCTGCTCCATTTACATTAACTAAGCGATAAGCTCCATTTCCCAAGGCTGTTTTGACAACATACGGTCCTTCCCAGTTCGGGCCTAAGGATCCGTCACTTGGCTTGCGGGCTCCTGGTAGGATAAGGCGTAGGACCAAGTCTCCTACGTTGAATCTGCGGATGCGAGCATACTTGTTATAGTACCTCGCTATTCTCTGTTGATAGACAGCTACCCTTAACCTGGCGGTTTCCCTGTGTTCTTCGAGCAGGTCCAGATTTGTTGCAAGTAGCTGATTATTGTCATTTGGATTGAAGGTCGCTCTTCTTTGCGAGGTGACCTCAAACTCAGCCGGGATCATAGCCTCCGATCCGTACACCATTGAAAATGGGGTCTCGCCAGTGGAGCTGCGAGCTGTGGTTCTGTAAGACCATAATACTTTTTGGAGCTCGTCTACCCACGCTCCCTTCTTGGCTTCCAGTTTCATCTTCAGGGTCTGCTTGATAATTTTGTTTATAGCTTCCACTTGGCCATTGGCTTGTGGGTGGTCTATTGCTGAGAAACTTTTAATAATTTTGAGGTCGTTGCAGAACCTAAGAAACTGGTCACTGGCGAACTGAGTCCCATTGTCTGTCACGATCTGCTGTGGGACCCCGAATCTGCTAATAATGTTGCTCCATACGAATTTCTCAATCTTTGTAGTGGAGATCTCAGCAAGTTCTTTCGCTTCAGCCCACTTAGTGAAATAATCCACTGCGACTACTGCATGCTTACATCTTCCACGTGCCATCGGTAGGGGTCCGATCAGATCCATTCCCCAGATCGCAAAGGGCCACGGGCTCACCATCTGTTGGAGGTAAGCTGGTGGAGCTCGTGGAATATGAGCAAACCTTTGACATTTGTCGCATTTCTTCACTAAGTTGATGGCGTCCTGCCTCATGGTGGGCCAGTAGAAGCCTTGGCGAAGTGCCTTCTGAGCTAGAGACAGCCCCCCAGCATGGTTCCCACAGTGACCTTCGTGTATCTGCCTTAGCACTGTTTGACACTCATGGCCATCAATGCATCTTAATAATGGTGCTGTGAACCCCTTCTTGTATAGTGTATCATCGTAGATGCAATACCTGGCTGCTCTAGCTCGCAGACGTTGGGCTTCTAGCTTGTTATTGGGCAGCTTTCCATCCTGCAAGTATTCGAGAATAGGGCTCATCCAAGAATCAGGCTGCACGGATATGGCCATCGTCACATTCTTTTCTTCTGTGCTTGGAGCTGGTAGGAACTCAACTGGGATTGCCCCAAGGAAATCTGCATCTCGCGTGGTTGCGAGGCGAGCTAGTGCATCAGCATGCGAGTTCTGAGCTCGTGGGATCTGCTTCATCTCGTACCTCTGGAACGCACCCAGAAGCTCGTGTACTTTTTGGAGGTAGAGGGCCATTTTTGGTCCCCTGGCTTGATATTCTCCCATTACATGGCTGACGACGAGTTGTGAGTCACTGAAAATCTTCAAGTGTTCAGCTCGCATCTCCTTAGCCAAACGCAGTCCTGCGAGCAGAGCCTCATACTCAGCTTCATTGTTTGTGGCCTGAAAGCCAAACCTTAGAGCACAGAGGATTTTGTGGCCCTCAGGACTGATCAGCAAAACTCCAGCTCCAGCCTTCTGCTCGCTGGATGATCCATCAACAAAAAGCTCCCAGGCTGGACCTTCAGAAGACTCAGCTTCGTCGTCCACAGGTCCCGTAAATTCTGCAATGAAATCTGCAAGAGCCTGAGCCTTGATAGCTGTCCTCGGCTTGAATTGGATATCAAACTGCGCGAGCTCCACTGCCCATTTCAACAAACGACCTGAGGTGTCTGCTTTCTGCAAAACTTGTTTTAACGGATACTGGGTGAGGACTTCGATAGTATGAGCTTGGAAATAAGGTCGCAGCTTCCTTGATGCGATCACCAGGCAGTAAGCCAGTTTCTCCATCTGCGAATATCTGGTTTCAGCATCCTGTAATCTTTTGCTCACATAATAGACTGGAAGCTACGTCTTTTCTTCTTCCCTCACCAGTGCGGCACTCAGAGCTTGCTGCGACACTCCCAAGTATAGAATCAGTTTTTCCCCCTCTTTGGGCTTGGAAAGAAGTGGAGCTCGTCCCATATACTCCTTCAACTGCTGGAAGGCTACTTCACACTGCTCGGTCCACTCGAAACTCTTTGCTTTCTTCAGAATGTCAAAGAAAGGGACACATTTGTCCGTAGCTTTCGATATGAACCTACTCAATGCTGCGACCTGGCCATTGAGACTCTGTACATCCTTCACCCTGGTGGGCGACCTCATGTCAATCAGTGCTCTGATCTTCTCGGGATTAGCTTCGATTCCCCTACTGTTGACCATGAAGCCCAGGAACTTCCCGGAAGCTACTCCAAATGCACATTTGAGTGGATTTAACTTCATCTGGTAGCTCCTCAGGATTTGGAACATCTCTCTCAGGTCGCCAACATGGTCACCTATCTGCTTGGACTTTACTAGCATATCGTCCACATAGACCTCCATGGTCTTTCCAATTTGCTCTTTGAACATCATGTTCACCAAGCGTTGATAGGTTGCTCCAGCATTCTTCAAACCGAAGGGCATCACCTTGTAGCAATATAGTCCCCGATCAGTCATAAACGAGGTGTGCTCTTCATCTTCAGGCTTCATTGGGATCTGGTTATATCCCGAATATGCGTCCATGAAGCTTAGGAGCTCGTGGCCAGCAGTAGCATCCACGAGCTGATCTATCCTTGGCAGGGGGAAACTATCTTTGGGGCATGCTTTGTTTAGGTCGGTAGCATTCTTCAAACCGAAGGGCATCACCTTGTAGCAATATAGTCCCCGATCAGTCATGAACGAGGTGTGCTCTTCATCTTCAGGCTTCATTGGGATCTGGTTATATCCCGAATATGCGTCCATGAAGCTTAGGAGCTCGTGGCCAGCAGTAGCATCCACGAGCTGATCTATCCTTGGCAGGGGGAAACTATCTTTGGGGCATGCTTTGTTTAGGTCGGTGAAGTCGATGCAAGTCCTCCACTTCCCGTTCTTCTTTTTCACTAGCACAGGGTTGGCGACCCAGGTCGGGTAGTAAGCTTCTCTGATGAACTTGTTAACCAGAAGCTTGTCTATCTCTTCTTTTAGTGCTAGGTATCGTTCCCCTATCATTGCCCTTCTTTTCTGGCGAACTGGTTTGAAATGAGGATCAATGTTCAGCCTGTGAGACATCACCTTTGGGTCTATTCCCACCATGTCCTCATGATTCCATGCAAACACATCCAAGTTCGCCTTTAAGAAGTCAGCGAGCTGGATTCTCAGCTCCGGAGTTAATCCTCTTCCCAGCTTCAAACATCGCTCAGGATCTACCTCGCTGACTGGTACATCTTCTAACTCCTCTATTGGACCGATCGCTCGGTCTGCATCTACCTCGCGAGGGTCCAGGTCGTGACTGACTCCCTTCTCAGTCATAGTTCGTGGCTCGCCCCCTGAGACCACGTTCACCTTCTTTCCTCTTACACCCATCTTTACTGCATCTTCGTAGCAACGACGAGCTAGGTGCTGTTCTCCTCGAACACATCCGACGCCATTAGGAGTTGGGAATTTCACGGTCAGAGTTCTGGTTGAAGTAACCATGTCCAACTCGTTCATAGCAGGTCTTCCGAGGACCACGTTATACGCCGATGGGCAGTCGATTATCAAGAAGTCTGTCAGGGTTGTGGCCTGATGACCCGCCTCCCCCAGAGTCAAAGGCAATTTGATCTGCCCTACCGGTACTACAGCATCTCCAGTGAATCTAAATAAAGGCTCCGGGGATGGCCTCATTTGTTCTGCTCGCAGCCCCCTCTGGTCGAAACAGCTCCTATACATCACGTTCACTGAGCTGCCGGTATCGATCATGATGCGCCTAACTTCCACATTGCTGATTTTAGCTCGTATAACCAGCGCATCATTATAAGGACTGATCACTCCTCTGGCATCTTCCTCTGTAAATACGATCTCATCCGAGGTCGGCTTTGCTCTTTTGGTAGGTCCCTCCGACCCATTGAGCTGGAATGAATGATTCGCCTCCCGGACGTACCTCTCATGCGATCTGTTGGAATCACCTGCGATATGGGGGCCACCATAAATAGTAAAGATTGTTCTTACCGCAGGTTCTTGACCTTGCTCGGGAGCTCGCTGGGGCTGCTGCTGGTGTGTTGGCTGTTGTTGTTGAGGTCGTTGCTGGTGAGGTCGCTGATCAGCAGGTCTTGCCACATATTCTCCCAAGCGACCTCGCCTGATCAATTTTTCGATGGCGTTCTTCAACGCCCAACAATCCGAAGTACTGTGCCCGACCTCATTATGATAAGCACAGAACTTGTTTTGATCTCTGTGCTGAATGGGGGCTCTTATAGGATTGGGCCTCCCAAAATCTTCCTTATTCCGCTCCGCAGCGTAAATCCTGTCCGGTGATGCCGTCAGGACGCTGTATCCTTCCTGGCGACCCCAACGCTGAGGTCGCTCATACCTTGGCTCTCTTCTCGCTTTCTTGGCGATCTGATTATTTGAGCCGTTGTTCCTTCCTTCTTCGTTCCGGCCATTGTTTCTTCTCTTCGACTGGCTGGAACTGCCCGCTTCATTCTTCTGATTCTGTTTTTTCGGGCCGAAGGTTTCTTCCCACCTGATCTCTTTCGCAGCTCGCTCGTAAAACTCTCCCAGATCCTTCACTGGGGACTTGTAAATGCTTTCATATAGCTTTCCATCCTTGCGCAGCCCAGCTGAGATCGCTGTCAGAATGCTTTCATCTGATGGGTGCTCGACATTCGCGACCTCGCGTCTAAATCTGGTGATGTATTCCTTCAACGACTCACCCTGACGCTGAAAAATGGTGGCAAGGTGGCAGGATGGAGCGAGCTGCCTTCTCAGTGCCCTGTATTGACCAATGAACTTCTGTTGGCATTGTTCCCAACTTCCTATGCTGCGAGTTGGGAGATTTCTGAACCACGTTCTTGGAATATCCCCCAATGTAGCGGGGAATACTCGGCACTTCACCATCGGATTTCCTGTTTGCAGATCCATCTGAACGTTGAAAGCATCTAGATGGTCATATGGGTCACTGTCCCCATTGTATTGCTGAATGCTTGGCATCTTGAACCTCGGAGGAAGAGGTTGCGTTTCAATCTCCCTTGTAAATGGGGTTCTGCCTCCGTAGAGCCCACGCTACTTCGGAACTCCGGGTCGTGCTTCCAACTGCTGGACTCTTTGGAGGAGCTCCTCTAGCTGGGGGTCTCGGAGCTCGTATCTCCTCCTGTGATCATGACTTGGAGCCGGATGTTCAGGGTCATACCTTTCGTCTTCCTCAACTTGACCCTCATGATGATGGGATCTTACCTGCTGCCCATCCACCTCGTCGATATAACGAGCTGCGGCTCGGACTCTACCTTGACCAATTTCCATCCGCCTGTTTCCCTCCTGGCTCAGTCTTACTACCAGGCTATCAGGTCGTGCGACCTCCCTTCCGTGCTGAGCAGGGTGTCTTCCAGCCCTCGAACGCGCATTGGATGAGCGAGCTGAGTCTGCAGGTCGCGGGACTTCTCTTGCCAGCCTTTCAGGTCCTCGCGCTGGTTCGGGAGGCTGGGGCACTCCCTGTGGTGCCTGAACTTCCACCCTAGTCACGTTCTGAACCTGGGCCTGTACCAACATATTGACGGCTTCCGTGAGCTGTCTGACCGTATCTTCCAACGCTTCCTGCCTCTGCAGTAATGCATTCTGTCCTTCGGCCGTCGAGGCAACTGGGACCGTTTGACGGTGAGGCAGAGGAGGAATGCCTGTTGTAGCCCCGAGAACCTGTCCATGGGACGGGCCTGCGGCATGCGTGGTTGCGTCTTGCCCAAGCTGTAAGTTCTGCTGGGATTGGTTCACGTGACTTTTCGCCTGGTCGTCATCTCCAAGGAACCTGTTTGATCTAGTCTTTGCCATCTTGTCAAAAGTTAATAAACTAAGATGAAAAAAATTGCAGTCTGGGTCCTCCTTCTAGCGCCAAAATGTCGACGTTGATTTTCAGTCGACGAGCAATCAATGCCCAATACCTGCAATCAATGTGAGAAAACACGAAAACCAAGAAAAGACAAAGACAGAAACAGAGGATCAAACGAGGAACACCAAGCCTTTACGTGGTTCGGCAATAGAAAGGCCTACGTCCACGACTGTCTATCTCTCAAATTCTGCAGAGTGATAGTATATTATTGTATATTGTCTCTCATGTTACAAAGTGTTCAATCCCTATTTATAGGGAAAGAAGAGTTACAATTCTGGTTGTAGCAAATCAGGAAAAGAATGCTGAATTAATTACATTCCCTAAACAATTGGGAAAAATAAGGAAAAGAATTATAAATTAATTATGCTTCCTAATATACTTAGATAATATCAGGAAATTACTATAATTATCTTGAGATAATGATGACTTGAATTTGAATTTGAATTAATCTCCATGTCTAACGAGGAAATCATGGTTTGATTGGGCAATTGCCATATTCGGAGAGAGAATCACTATTGAACTTGGTAACTGCCTGATCTGGAAGATATGGTGCTTATCACGTACCTGAGCGAGCTGACGTGTCATGGTGATCTCGAGCTCGAGCTCGCTTATAAGCGAGCTGCGCAGGCGGCGAGCTGCGACTTGACTGTATTTATGGGTCTGTTGATGCCAGCTGGAAGTCTTGATGGTCTTTGAGTCAACACTGGGCCTCGTCTGATGGGCTTTGACTTCGTTGACCTCATTGGGCCTTCTTATCGGGTCTTAAATAGGCCTAATTTGGACTTTTACCAGCCCAATTACTGAATCTGAAAAATACACACAACAAGTTAGATGATCATGTTTGAGTAGAACCTTGCCTATCTTGTTAACCTTTTAACATGACTAACTATTAAAGGTAAATATGCAATTTAAAAATACATGGAGATAAATTATTTTAAAAGGTAAATCAAATTTATGAATTTTAGATATTTAATTTCCTTGAACTAGAGAAACCTTATCTTTAATAAATAAACCCTAAAACTTTAATTTTATTCTTTTATTTTTTCTTAGACGACTAATAAAATTTTAACCTATTCATTCAGAGCATTTTAATTTTTAAAGAGTGTAAAATTCAAATCTTTGAAATCAAAGTGTTCAAAGAAAAGGTAGTTACCATTTTCCAATATTGTAATTTTGTTATTTATTTATTTTTTCCATCTATATGATGTGTTATAATGGAGTATATACTTGAATTTTGATTTCTTTGGCTTTTTCTTAGAGATTAATCATTTGTTTTATTAACTATTTACGATTGTTCCATCTATACAATAAATTAAAATATAATAATATTTTTTCTACTTAATTATAAATGTATATATGCTCCAATTGAATTATGATTTATTATATGTTTCACTTAACCTATAATTTAATGGATTGAACGAGTTGGATCAAGTAATCCATTAATTTAACGAACTATGTTTGGATTTCAACACATGACACAATAAACTTAATAGATCGTATCGACATGATAACGTGTGTATATATATGTATGGCAAAGTTGTCTTTTGATCATATAGAAAATCAAAATATAAAGAGTATCGATATTACCATCCAAGATAATGATTTGTACACTCAATTCATAAATAAACCCATAGATTAAATTTAAGAATTAAAATTCAATTATAAAGTATCCAAAAATATTCCTGTAACAACCCTCCATTCATTAATAAACTTCAACATTACTTACTAATTGTTTGTGGAAATGTTTGTTAAATTTGTTTTTTACTTCCAAATTTATAATCACGGTTTATCACTCTTCATTGGTTTTTTTTATTAGACTAACATGAATTATGAAACACATCCTAAACAACATTTCAACCTTATAAAAATTGGATAAAAAATATAACAACAAATTAAAGATCAATAAACATCCATATATTGAAGAGAATGTATAACTATATAATTTTGAAACAGTGATTCATTGCAAAAGAACAAGTTAAATCATATTATGGATATTGTCACATGTAAATATTTTGCCTAAAAATTTTTTGCGTGCTGGTGCGAGGAACACCCTACCTAGCCAACCAATCTTGTCCCACACACACTACCAATACTGTTGCTACAAATCTCATACTGCTATGCACCCATATAGCCCACTATGCACCAACACAGCCTGCTGTCCCTATCTTCTTGCTCATTGCTTGCTGTCTGCCAAATAACTCACTCACACAATACACAATCTAAGCCATACATCATTAGCATAACATAATTAAACAAAGACAACAACAATTACAGGGGTCCTCCCCTAACCCAATTTAGTTTTATTACTCAAATCAGGATTCAATACAAATTTGGTCACAAATTTATAACAACAGCCATGTCCTCTCTGCCATAGACAATAAACAATTAGCTTTTGTACTACAATGGCAGTTGACAAGCTTAACTACATAGCTTTGTTGGCACCAGTCAGCCCTAAACACCTCAACAAAGGCAGTTATCTAAGAAGAACTATCCCACAAGTTTCTGCGAACTTCCCAATTCATGTGGAAATCTATCATAACTACTTAGTAACTACTTCATATGTGTGAGAGTGTGTATGTCCCATGTGCCAGCCACACATGTCCTTTGTTGCCATCGATCCAGCCCATTTGCAATGCTTCTAGCATAGCTCCTAGCTAGCATTTGCTATACTTGGGCTTGCCACACACTTGATGAATGCACTTACTTGCTTAACTTTGTTGACAATTTGCTTTGCCTTACTTTGCCTTGGCATTACCTGTCTTGCCTTACCCGGCATTGGCCTGGTTTTCTTACTTGGCCTGCTACTTATGCTGCCACGCACAGGCCTTTGTGCACACATATGTTGCCTTGCTGTTTATGCTGTATGCCTACTACCTTACACACTCCTACCTTGGTAGTCCATTGCCTATGCTGCATGCTCATGCTCATGCACACTACCTTGTCTTGACAAACCATTGCTTGTATTGCGTGTTGACACCCACGCATGCTGCTAGTGCTACTTGCTTGTTGCTTACTATCTTGCTAGTCCTTTAGCATCATAGGCATGCACCAACATGCCTTCCCTTGGCTTGGTACCATCTTACTAAGTCATGCTTAACAATCTGCCAATATCAAGCTTTAAGGGTCTAATAAATCCCCCACATTTAAGATAGACGATGTCCTCCTCATGTTGCCTACCAAATACTATTGAATATGATCCTCAAACTGCCACAAAACAACTCCATGTTCCCATGTAGCATCTACTTTAGTTTCCCTTTTTCATTGTACAAGAAAATCTGTCCTTCGATTTAGTTTATTTTTCTCCACACTATGATGAACTAAAATCTTCTCAATTTCCTTGTCAAACTCATTTCTAATAATAGGAAGTGCTCTCCTTTGTTGTGCCCTACTTGATTCTACTTTTTCATGGTAAGACTTTAGGAAGCTTACATGAAAAATGGGATGCATCTTTAATCTATTAGGTAAGGCCAACCCATAAGCCACATTTTCCACACGTTTTGTCACCATAAATGGACTATCATAATGTTGTATAAGCCCTCGATAGTATCTATGATTTGTAACCTTCTTCCAGATTTGTGGAGTTAGCTTCAACAAAACTTTATCTCCTACATCAAACTCTAGGGAACGTCGACCTTTGTTTGCATACTTCTTCATTTGTCTTGCTGCCTTTGATAAGCTATCAATTGCTTGCTCAATCAATTCAATTTTGTCCCTAGCAAAGCAATATGCAGCATGACACAACCCTTGATCTTTTTGTTGTGCTACCTCCAGTGCCGTGAGAGGCTAAAATCCCATACACAACTCAATTGGACTCAAACTAGTAGCTGAAGACCTATGTAAATTGTAGCAAAACTGTGCTACATCCAGCAACTCTAACCAATTTCTCTGACTTTCTGTAACATACTGCCTTAAGTATTCTTCCAAGAGTGCATTAATTCTCTCTATCTACCCATTCATTTAAGGATGGTTTGCTATTAAAAATTTTAATTCAGAACCCATTAATTTGAACAAATAAGTCCAGAATTTACTTGTAAACCGAGCATCCCTATCACTCACAATGTCATTTGGAACTCTAAAGAACTTCACCACATTCATGAAGAAAAGCTTAGCTGCCTTTTCTATTGGACAAGCATTCGGTGCAACAATAAACATAGCATATTTTGAAAACCTATCCACAACAACTAGCACCGATTTTAGCCCATTAACTTCAGGGAACCCACCAATGAGATCCATGGAAATGAAAACCCATGACTTCTCTAGAATTGGCAATGGTTGTAACAGCCCAACTTGTTTCATCTTTTCCGTTTTGTCCAATTGACATACGACACAAGTTTTGACGTAGGCCTCCATGTCATCTTTCATCTTTGGCCAATAATAGCTTTTGCCTAATAAAACTAACATCCTTTTAATCCTAGGATGTCCAGCCCATTATGGATCATGGGTCTCCTTCAACAGCTCACTCTTGAGTCCCCTACCATTAGGGATATACGACCTACCTCCTTTTGTATAAAGCAGATTGTCTTCGATCTAGTAGCATTGAACCAGTCCATCCATTACTTGTTATCTCAGTTTAGTGTAAACCACATCAGAATCTACATGTTGCTTTACCCGTTCCATAAAATTTGTATGCACAGCTGTCAATGAAGCTATATACCCCTTTATTTCTTTTCTACTTAAAGCATTTGCAACTTGATTCTGTCTCCCAGGTCTATGCACCTACACAAAGTCAAATTCTGCCAAGAATTTTTACCAATAGGCCTACTTAGGAGTTAGCTTCTTCTGTGTTTTGAAATAAGTATTTACCACATTGTCTGTCACGACCGTGAACTTTGTATCCAGCAAATAATGCCTTAATGTATCTAGACAATGCACCACACTGCCATCTCATTTTTATGAGTAGAATATCTAACGAGCCCTTCTTCCTTATACTATTAAGCAGCCAGCCTGATAACCCCATGGTAGCCTTCTAGTCGAGACATACTCTTATGAAGTTAAGCCTCTTACTTTTCCTTAAAACCCTTTTTAAAACTCTTAGAATTTATTTTCAAATGAAAACGGGTGGCAACTTTTGATTTCTAAGTAATCATTTGCAAAACAGGGTTTGCAAAAATCCGGCAGTATGACGGCTATTTTTCTAAAAATTTCATCCTATAAAAATGAGATGTAAAACCTGTGCACTTCTGCAGTCATGCAAATCTTAACTTCCGAGCCTCAGGCCTTCATCCAAATCCACAATCAATCACAAATACGATTTCATTCAAAAGATAATTTGAAAATCCATTGAAACTAAATAAAATAAAGTGCACACATAGTTTTCAAAATAGTGCAAAAACATAAAATATGTATTCCCAAATTATTAAAAAACATGCATAATGTCTCAAAAGTTATGTAAATACATGAAATTGTGAAAGTAAACAAACTAGTGCAGTAGTGTCGCGTTTTCAGCCCTTGTGCACATTCGACAGAGCTCTTTCTGATCTCTGGCTCACACCTGCATCTAGGAAGAAGTTTTATAAAACATGAAAAGAGTGGTGAGTATTACTTAGTGAGTGGGTAACTTTTAGGTTTTGAAACTCACTTTTAAAAAATATATATATACACCTCCCAAAATAATTTGGAAAACTAGTAATTTATCTCAAATTGATAAAAATATAATCGAGTATATAATATAAAAGTATTTTTGCTTGAAAATGATAATAATTTTTAAACTGTAAAAATTTTCTCGTTTTCTAAATCTCATGTCTAATGACGTTATTTTCTTTCTGAAACTTGCCTTACAAGGTAACCCAGGGAAAATTGTCCTCATGCGACTATATGTCTACACGTTACAGAACTAGGAATAAGGAATGTTACTTGTATAGTCGCACGAATGCGAGAACTCTGGGGTTGCGATTCCCCCCCTAATATCGACAAATCTACACTACTGTATACGTGCAAAGAGTGACACACTGACTCAAATCCCCCCCAGTTAGTGACTCTCCCAACCAATCTATCATACACGCACATAGTATTACGGTCGGGTATAACTGGAGATTAGAGTAAACCGAAGACATCTAAAATCTTTCAATATGCTTAAAACTTCTCGCTTTTCTCTTTATCTTAGTTTGAAAGCATATCGATCTTACTTGTAAACTTTCGTTTCTTTATTATACTATTTATAACCGAAATACTTTTTTTCTAAGGCAAAAGCCTAAACTGTCATTCTAAGACAAAAGCCTAAAGCATTCGAAATATTCTTAGTATGTAATTTCTATGCATGTATTTTGATCATACTTTCTACTTGCTTTGCTTGAAAAAAATAAATACATTTATAACATGCTTGAAAGATAATTACATTTATAATATAAATTTAAGGACTATACATACATTGTAATAAAAATGAAATCATGCCAAAAACTTGATAAATCGAATACGAACTTAAATATTAGCAATTTCTAATAATCAATTCATAAAATTCAATAAAGCTTGTAAATGTCCACACTCACAACTTGCTTCCCAAATCAACAACCACTCTTCCGCGCCCTTCATTTAGTTCGTCGTTTTACCTACACTTAAACACAAGTGCGATTCCTGCTTAGAACGTACACACGCATCGCACATATATTTCTAACTACTTGAGGGTATCGAAATACCCTTTTTCAAGTCGTAATGATCCTAATTACACGGATATGCATTCCATTCGAATTTCGCAACATTCATACACATAAAACTCATCAATTTAAACCTAAATTCCATACTAATACATTAAACGTATTTTCGCATTATCTTGGCCTATGTTGGCCAGTTAACCATTGATTTTTACACCATCAATTCTATTCAATTTTTCTCATCACAAACACAATCAAACACACACAATATGTTGTAAATTCAATTCAATCCATCAAACATCACATTAGTGCAACCTTGGAAAATATTTAGTTGCAAAATGACTATTTAGCATCCAAATCAATTCCTTTTAATTCCCAAGTCAATTCTATCATCAAAATAACCTATGGAACCATTCAAATCATTCAAAATTAATTGCATAACACTTTAGTACCCCAAAAACTAAATCATGGCAGCTTGTAACCTCCAAGCTTGCTTCAAATTTTAACATCACATTTCCTTATTAAATTCAACATCAAAACAGCCCCTAATGTTATTCAAAAGCATCCAAAACAATTTCCTTATTAAATTCAACATCAAAATAGCCCGTAATGACATTCAAAGGCATCCAAAACAATTTTTTTATTCAACTTAACATCAAGACAGCCCATAATATCCATATTTTCATCTTTATTTTTACTTTTATGCACTTCACAAACACCCAAATATCATGATCAAACAACCAAAATCCATTTGAATCATCAAACACCCATCACGGCCAAAACTACATGCATTCCATCATGAGTTTTTCCATCAAACCTTGCATCTAATATCACATGCAACCTCATATTCATGGTTTTGAAGTTACAAATCCTCAAACCAACACAAACATATCACAACCAGCCCATTACCACCATAAATCCACATTTTTCACAAGAAAAGCCATGAAAAAAAATTACACTTACCTCTTCAAATGGACATGCAAAAGGGTAAACCTTGCTCCTAGCCTTGCATGCAACTTCCTTGACATGAAAATCACTCAAAATTTCTTCAAAAACACCATGTAAGGTACTACCCTCTTTGGTTCTTCCATTGGCCGTGAGTCTCTTCCTCCTAAATGGCTTGTATGTGATTGTAATCCTCTCAAAATACTCTCAAAACTTCAAGTAAAGCTACTACCCTATTATAGCTTTGGCCGAGACCTATACACCATCCAACATCAATTTTTTTCCTTGAAACTCCAAGCACAATAACAAGACGGCTTAACAACAAAAAAAGAAATCCATCATTTCTCATAAGAAAGCCATAAAAATCTGAACTTACCACTTCAAATGGACATGCAAAGGTTGTATCTTGGTCCTAGGCTTGCATGCAACTCATTTTGGTTTGAAAATGGCTCAAAAATCACCTTGAAACCCCCTTGTATATCTGCTGTCGTTCCTCTCCCTTTCTTGGTCGAGAGAGCCACTTTTCTCTCCCTTTATTGTTTCTTTTCCCTCTTACCCGAGACCACTCTTCTTTCTTTCATTTTTTTGGCTATCATTCACTTATATATATCTGTCAATCTTATGCCATTTGTCATCCATTCAAGCCACTCCTTTCCACATGTACATCATGCATGAATCCTCCTTTCCACATGTCACTCATGCATGAATTCTCATTTCCACATGTCAAGCATGCATACTTCCTTTTTCTCATGCTTTCACCCCAACTCATGTATGCATTCCACCACACTTTTTCAATTCCTGAAATGTCCTTACACTTATTCTTTACAATTAAATCCAATCATGTCTTTTTTGGTAATTTCTTTTGGTACTAAATTTATTTTAATCCTTAATAAATTTTCATGCCCATTTCAAATTCGAAAATCATTTCCGGTTCATCCGAAAATTTTATTATAATTAAATCGATACCTCCAAAAATTCTACAGAAATTCGATTATGCGTCCGAAAATTATACTAAAATCCGATTGTACGTTCGGATCCGAGAATTATACTAGTATTCGATTCGGGCATTTTCGGTCTCTTCGGGGATCATACTAGAATTTGATTTGTACTTCTGAACACTTAAATTCACTTCATTACTCTATAAACAATTGGAAGGATGTTTTCGTCCATAAATTTTTGGATCACTTATAACCAATTCGAACGGACTTATTTTCGATCCTTTTTAGTTTTTCTCAACTCCAATACTAATTTTAAAATTTTTACTTTACGAAGTCCACTTTTCAAAAATTACTATTCACGTGGACAGTTTTCTTTCAAAAACACTATTCGTCCGGAAATGGATAATCCTATTCCAAAAATTACGATTTCGGGGTTCGTTCTCGAAAATCACTATTCACCTAAAAATATTATTTATATGAATATACTATTCATACAAAAGTACTATTCATCAAAGAAATAAATTATTTTTTCGAAAATAAAGTTTTAGGTTTCACAATATCGTTGCTCAGTATCTTTTAACTTTCTGCACTCATAAGTGATTGGATGGCCAACCTGCATAAAAACCCCACCAAGAGCCCTATCGAATGCATCTGTATGCACCTCAAATGGTTCATTAAAATAAGATAATTTCAATACTAGTTTAGACGAAACAACCAACTTAAGTTTATTGAAGGCTCTATCATATGCCTCAAACTAGTCATATTTTTTATCTTTTCTCAACAAGTCAGTCTACACACTAACTTTTTTAGAGTACCCTTCAATGAAACGTCTATAATAGCTAGCCAAACCCAAATAAGACCACAATTTTGAGACCCTAGAAAGAATAAGTCAGTCTAAAATGACTTGAATTTTCCTTTTATCAATCATAATTTCCCTTTTTCTGACCCAATGCCCCAAGAACATCACATCTTAGAGACAAAACTCACATTTTTCCTTCTTAACATACAACTTATATTCCCTAAGCTTTATAAACACTTGCTTTAAGTGAGCTACATGATCATGTAATGTCTCACTATAAACAACAATATCATCAAGATAGATCATCACAAACTTATCAAGGAACTCATTTAGCATATCATTCATAAGATTGCAAAATGTAGTAGGAGTATTTGTCCGTCCAAATGGCATAACTAAGAACTCAAATGAACCATACCTTGTCACACAAGTAGTCTTGACTTCATTACCTTCTACCATGCAAACCTGCGAATACCTAAATTGCAAGTCCAACTTGGTGAAGTAAGATGCCTTTGATAGCCTATCAAACAAGTCAGTAGCATTAGGAATGGGATATTTATTCGTCACTATCACTTTATTCAATGCCCTATAATCTACACACATCCGCAAGGATCCATCTTTCTTTTTTTGGAATAAGACAAAAGCATTATAAGGGGCTTTCGATGGCTGAATCAACCCTGCATTTAGCAACTCATCAAGTTGTTTTCTCAATTCTACCAATTCACATAGCGCCATTTAATAAGGTGCTTGGGCAGAAGGTTTTATATCATGTTCCAATTCAATCTTATGATCAATGGCTCTTCTAAGAGGAAGCTTCTTTGGTAATTCTACAAGCATAACGTCCATAAATTCATCCAACATTGCAGCCACCTCATCCGCCACATCAACTACCACATCTGGTTTGATTTACACCATCGTTGTCAAGTAAGTTGTCTCCCCTTTCTTCAAGCCCTTATCAAGCTGTTTTGCTGAGATAACAACCCATTTGCCTTTTTCATTCTTGTGAGTTCCACAATCTATCTTCATGAAATAAGGGTTCTCTTCATCCCTAATCACTATGCCTTTAAGGCGTGGCATCACCATCACCTTGGCCTTTAAAAATAAATTCATACCAAGAATGAGATCAAAGTCATCAAGAAGAACCACCATCATGTGACATTTCCCTTGCCAATTGCCTACCCTTAAAGTAGTCTCAACTGTCTCATAAATTGGCATAACATCTAAGTTTACTGTTTTGATTGTGCTAATACTATCCAACAAGTTTAACCCTAACTTGTTTGCCTCCTTTTTAGCCACAAAATTGTTAATCACTTCTGTGTCTAACATGGCTCTCACATCCTTTCCATTAACCTGCACTGTAACATATATTAGGTTCTTAAAATCAACCTATTTTTCACCTGAAATTACATTAAGCAGTTGCAATGGATTGACTCGAGAAGGACCAACATCAACATTCTTAGTATCCTCACTAATAATAGCAGCAATCTTCTTCTTCTTAGGGCAATCTCTTGCATAATAAGGACCACTATAAATGAAACATCTCTACTATGACTTTGATTTACTTTGATTTTGATCCTTCCCATGGTCCTCTTTCTTCTTCTTTCCCTCATTCTTCTTTTCTATTTAGTCTTCCCATTTTTCCTATCAATAGATTTATTCTTATTTATGATAGAGGTAGAACCAGCCATACGATAATCAAAAAGGCCTTTAGTAGTAACCATGGTAGTAGGTATGTCCTTCACACCCTCCCTTCTTAATTCAGCCTATGCCCAAGCTTGCAAAACTGACATGAAGTTAAATAATTTATCTTCCTCAAACATGTTTTTGATATCCAACATCAAAAAACTAAATTCCTTTACATACTCCCTAATTAAACCAATTTGCTTTAACTTTTTAAGAGACTCCCTTGCTATCTAAGATGTATTGCAAGGCAAAAACTAATCCTTTACTTTCTTTTTCAAGGATTCCCATATTGCAATACCTGGTCTACCGACATTAAGATCATCTTCTATCTTAGTATGCCATCATAATTTCACATTACCTCTCAAGTACATGTCGGTGATAGACCTGTTCCACCTTAGGTATCCTTGCAACCCGAAAATACTGTTCCATGTCCCATAAAAAATTCTCCAATTCCTTGGCATTTCGACTACCATTGAATTCCTTAGGTTTCGGCACCTTTATCTTCGAAAGGTTTCGACACCTTTATCTTCGAAACAGTCCCTTCTTCATAAGGATAAACCACAGTCCTTTTAAGCAATAGAATTTCACCCTCTATGACCTTAAGTCTCTCCCTTTGGCCATCAATTACCTTAAAATTTTTCATTCTCACATTCCCAAACTTGGTCTCTATATTTTAAATAAGTCTAAAAGTGTGGTCTGAATATTCATGATCCTTTCGACATTCTCAACAGCCAAAATAGCAAGGTTCGTGTACCCCTCTAATGGATCACCAATGAGTTGTTCAAGTCTATTGATTCTTTCCTTAGCATTTGCAAGAGTCATTTTTGGCATAAATTCTTGACTAAGCCTTAAAACTATGCTTTGATACCACCTTTACACGCAAATATTATGCCTAAAAATTTTTCATGTGCTGACGTTAAGAACGCCTTACCTAGCTAGCTAATCTCATCCCACACATACTACCAATACAGTGTGTAACACTGTTGCTACAAATCCCATACTATTATGTACCCACACAACTTGCTATACACCAATACAGTCTACCATGCACCAACATAGCTTGCTATCCTTATCTTCTTGCACACTGCTTGTTGTCTGTCAAGTAACTCACGTACACAATATACAATCTAAACTATACATCATTAGCATAACATAATAAAACAATGACAACAACAATCACAGGGTCCTCTCCCAACCCAATTCAGTTTTATTACTCAAATCAGAATTTAACACAAAATTTGCTCATAGATTTATAGTAACAACCTATGTCCTCTCTGTCATGGGTAGTAAACAACTAACTTTTATATAATAGCAATTGACAAGCCTAACTACATGGCTTTGCTAGCACTAGCCAGCCCTAAACACCTCAGCAAAGGCAGTTATCTAGGAAAAACTACCATACAAGCTTCTATCAACTTCTCAATTCATATGGAAAATTTTCATAACTACTTAATAATTGCCTCATATATATGAGAGCATGTCTATCCCATGCCCCATATGTGCCAGACACATATACCCTTTGCTGCCAGCAGTCTAGCCCACTTGTAACACCCTTAACATAGCTCCCAGCTAGCATTTGCTATGCTTGGGCTTACCCCACACTTGATGAATGCACTTCATTGCTTGGCTTTGTTGACGATTTGCTTTGCCTTGCTTTGTCTTGGCACTACTTGTCTTGCCTTACCTTACTTGGCCTTAGCTTGGTTTTCTCGCTTGGCCTATTACTCATGCTGCCACACACAGACCCTTGTGTACGCGCATGCCTGCCTTGCCGCCTATGTTGTATGCCCACTGCCTTGCACGCCCTTGCCTTGGCAGTTCATTGCCTATGCTGCGTGCTAATGCTCATGTACACTGTCTTACCTTAGCAAATGATTACTTGTGTTGCATGCTAACACCCATGCACGCTGCTAGTGTTGCTTGCTTGTTGCTCACTGTATTGCTAGTCCTCTAACATTATAGGCATGTACCAACATGCATTCCCTTAGCTTGGCATTATCTCACCAAACCATGCTTAGCAATCGACCTATACCAAACTTTGAGAGTCTAACAGATCTCCTCCACGCCAAAACTTAAAAAAAAAAAAAAATAGGGTTAAATTGAAAAATAACCCTTTTTAAAGGTCAAAGATGACAAATGACTCATTTATGAAATTCTTGCAAAAATAACCTTTTTTGGATGAAAATGCCCTTAATGAATAAGTGGAATTACAATCCTACCCACCCTTTAGATATCACGTTCACTCTCTTCCCCTCTCTCTCTCTCTCTCTCTCACATTTCATTCTCTCTCAACAATAGAACCTTTTTATGCTTCTCTCTCCATCGTCTGGTTTGCCCGACTCTTAATTCCGGCGAAATAGTGTCCAACCTCTCTCCATCACTAACCCCACCCACCCACCATCTACTAAACTCTCAACTCTAGCAAAGCTGTGTATCACCATCTGTTGTTGGAAGGTAGCTTTTTTTTTTTTTTTTCTTTCATGTGTTTTGGTTTGGTTTGTGTTTTTGGAGTTTATAGGGTGATGAAGAGTTTGTTTGTTTGTTTTGTGTTGGAAGTTTAGGCCCCTATTGCTGACTGTTGTGATGTTATTTCTAGTTCTTTCCGCACAATGTTATATCTTATATTATGCAATCTAATTTTTTTGTGCACACTTGCTTGGGTATGAGAACTCAGAATTTTATGTGTTATGTGGTGATTGAATGGGTTAGTATTCCCTAATAATAATAAACATCCAATTGCACATCTTTTTTAGTTGTTTTAAAAGGAAAACCTAGACAATGGAGCTCATCTTTGAACCAAAATCTTCATTGACATTTGATTGAAAGATAACATATATCACATGGACAAATTATTGGATGAATAACAAGTATATAAAAGATCCTCGGAACCAATTGTTTGGTAGCTCTTCACCTTACTTTGATTCGACAAAAGACCTTGTGTTTCTAAATTTTTCACTTTTTCATATTTTCTCATATTGTACTTGAAATTATTTTGTTGTGTTTTTCTTCCTATGTAGAAACATCCTGGTAGTTTATTGGAAGGATATACGCAGACTCAAGTTAGTACTCTTGCTATAAAAGATAAGTTATTGGTCGCTGGAGAATTTCAAGGAGAACAAATATGTAAGGTGCAGAAAGTAATTTCTTTTAAGTTTTTTCTTGAATGAAACAGGAAGATATTGGAAAATTGGTGAGCATTGGGATAGTAGTTCCATGCTCACTCATTTACATGGCACCTGACATTTTCCTGGATGTTACTTTTGTATTGGAGTGTAATGCACTCACACCTTTGAGTGCCTTTGAGTGACAGCTTGTAGTATTTAGGGGGATGATGTAACAACCTATAAGGTCAGATATTTGTGCATTGCATAATAGTTGTCATGTTGCTACTAGCTCAGATTTACTTAGAATTGTATAGCCAGTTTCTTGATTGACAGTGCACATCTAAGCCTCGATTTTTCCTTTTGTTTTATTGTATACAACATCTAGATCGACCTGGGGTCAGCTTTGTTCTCAGACAACTTATGATGATAATTAGGGTCTGGAAAATGTAATGTCTCGAATTTTCTCTATTTAAGAGAAATGAAAATATATTCGGATGAATAGTATTTTTAGATGAATAGTATCCGTGTGAATAATGAATTTTTCGAAAAGCAGACCCCGAAGTCAAAAACTCCTAAATAAGTAATAGAGTTTAAGAAAAATGGAACAGGTCAAAAATGAGTTCGTTTAAAGAAAAATGGAGCAGTTGCCTAATCCGATCGAAAATTCAGAAAGATTTTTGAAAATTTCAAAAATTTAGAGAAATGTCAAAATGAGTATTAAAATACTCAATAAGTATTGTAGAAACTCAAATGACACTTCCAAAAGAGATTCAGATAGAAATAAAACCAATACAGAAATCGTCGGAGTCGATTTAATGAATTTACGAAGAGCCAAAAAGGGGCATGGAATGACTTTTAAGAGTTACCAAGGTTACTAGGAGTATGTAGGATGTCCGAATATAGGTCCGATAAATTTTGAAAGGATTTCGAAAAAGTTCCGAAAAAGTCAAATCAAAAGAGAAGAAATGATAGACATGTGGGGCAAATAACCATAGAAATGTGACATATGACATAAGGGAATTGTAAATTGAGTATGAATTTAAAATGTTGTGTGATAGATTTTGAGATTTAAATTGTGACTTATAGGTGATTGAATTTAAAAAAAAAAAAAAAATCAAGAATGAGAGGTTGAAAAGGGCATGCTTATATTTAATTGTAAAGGATATGTATAAGAGTATTTTTGTAACACCACAATCTAGCCGGACCAAAGAGATTAATTGAAATCTAATTTAATATTATTAATTTGGTCCGATTCAAGTTTTAGAAGTACAGAAGTTTGTGGATAAATATCCTATTAGAGGATATTTTTTAAAGAAATTAAGAAAGTGTGGTTAAAAGGAAAATGGTCATAAAAGTATAAATAAAAATTTACATAGATTGCCAAAAAGTCAAATGGAGTTGGCGAGATTTTTTTTTTTAAATAATAATAGTAATAATTAAATATTAGTGGTGGGGCCTGTTGAATAAAAATAATAAAAAATATATATACATAGATATAAGTGGTGGCTGCCGATTGAAAGGAAGAAAAAAAAAATAATAATGAAAAAAAAGAGAGAGAGGAGAAAAAGTTGCTCGACAATAGAACCAAACAAAAATAAATAAATAAAATATAATATAATATATAAAAATAAAAGAAGAGGCGGTGGACATTTTGTATATAAATATGTGTGTTGTCATAGATGAGGGGGAGAGAGCAGAACCGGGCAGCAGTGAAAGAAGAAGAAAAAAAATTAAATAAAAGAGGAGAAGTAGCCGAGAAGAAAAGAGAAAAGAAAAAGGAAAAAGAAAAATATGGAGAAGAGAGAGAAGGAGAAAAAAAAGAAAAGTATTTTGGGTGTCCGATTATTCGGATAGATAAGTCTATTTTAGTAGAAATTGGATTCCAGAAAATTAATTTATTTTTCCATAAGTTATGAATTAAGCTTTATATGATTTTAGGGTGGATCCAAGATGATGAGAAAATCAAATAGGAGTTCATTTTAGATCTAGAAATAAATAAAGGAGTTATATGAGTGAAATGTTTAATTTTTAATTAAACTAATTGAGTTACGGTTATTTATAATTCAAATTTTATTATTTATTTCAAATACATAGATTTGTTTAGGTAATTGATTTTATAGATTATCAATTAGGTTTGACAATTGAAATAAAAATTTATTACGAATTCATACAAGAAATTCTAGAAAGAATTTTACGTTTTCTATTTATGTTATTATTACCAAGATTTTAGAATGTTTTAAATAGTATGATTTTATGCTTTGAAAAAGAATATTGATTTTATTTTTGAGAAAATTATTTATTCATAATTATATAGATATTCAAAAAAGATGAAAGAAAGGAAACCAAGAAAATGATGAGTAGTCCTAGGTTTCAATTGGTGGGTTGGAAAAGCTAGAAATATTCCCAAAAGGTTGGTGTACAGTTGATTTAAGAACTTCACTTTTACTAGTAAGGTTTTGTTTATTTTAGTATGTGTTTTTGTTCAATTTTTAATTAAATTGATTTCGTGATTATGTGTGAATTTTGGTATGTATGATTTTGTGGCATTTCATGTGCGAATGATGTTATGATGAATTTTGTGGTATTGAATAATGAAAAATTTGGAAAATTTTGTGAAAGAAAAAGTATTGACCAAATATATATTGGTTGAAGGACACAAAGGTTTTGATAAAATTTGATGAGTTATTGATGAGCTAATTTAGTGCGAAACGATATTGGTGATGCTTAAATTGATACTTCAAATAATTGGAAAAAAATTGTGCTTGAAATTTTGTTTGTCGCTTTCCGAATGAACTTTTTATTTAGAAACAGAAGTTGTTAATTTTTTAAATTGCTGGTAATAAACAAAAATTTGTAAAGGCTCTAGTATACTTGTACATTAGTAAGTGGGGATTGGAAATTGGTATGCCAATA
The DNA here is from genome assembly GCA_019925255.1 of Litchi chinensis. Lineage (NCBI taxonomy): Eukaryota > Viridiplantae > Streptophyta > Magnoliopsida > Sapindales > Sapindaceae > Litchi > Litchi chinensis. The sequence continues at coordinate 8,425,736 of CM034470.1, read as the reverse complement.
GGGAAATATTAGCAGTACTGCGCTGCGTTGTTGATACAAAGATTGTGAATTTTGGATCTTGAGAGGCACCGAGTGTCCGGTCCCAAAATTCATATGTTATGTGAAATATTATTCGGTGAGTAGTCATCAAGTGTCCGATGCTTGAGAATTTGGCATGCCAATAGGGTGATTATAGCAGTACTGCACCGATTGACCTATATACATTGATACTTGATTCATGAACCTTAAGAGACACCAAGTGTCCGGTCCCAGAATTTATGTATTATGTGAAATATGATCTGACGGATAGTCACCGAATGTCCGACTCTAGAGAAACCCATTTTCTAGTTCATGGTATCGTGTCAAAGTTTACAAAGAGTGTTGAAAATTTTTAAATGAAATTGTATAATTTTACTTGAAAAAGTTACTTTTATGTATTCCATATGTGTGGTTATTTGCAAATAGATTATTTGTAAATTTTTTATAAAAGTTTGAGATTTGTGGAACTTTGTTTGACAATACGATGTTTCTAATGAAATGGTATTCAATTTTTGTTGTGTTTTATTATGAATAGTGACAATGGTGAAATTAAGTTTTGTAAGGTCTTACATGGAAAAATAACTTTTATACATTACATGTATATGTTTACTAGTAAATTGATTTATTTATCATTTATTATGAAAATTGGAGAATTGTGAAATCTTGTTTTAAAATCTCGTTATTTTGGAATTGATGAAATTTAAATTCGGTGTACACCCACTAAGTAGAAATACTTAGCGTGTTGGATTTATCACGCGTAGGTTGAGATCTGGGCACTGTAGATAAAGATTGACGAGAAGACATTTGTTGCGCCTTTTGCGAGTCACATCTCTCCACATTTGGGGTAGTCATTCTTTTGGTATGGTACATTTATGTTTAGGCACATCGACGTGGAAGAAATGCATATTTATTTGTTTACACGAGATTTTATAAATGATAATGTCTATAAATCGTAGAAAACGTTTTTGGTTTGTAAAGTGGTTTTGTCAAAAAAAAATTTTTCTTAATGTTTATGTGGCGAAGTGATTTTGAAGTCGGGACGAAGGGTCTGAAAGGGTAGTTGAGAAAACGGATATATTTTAGAAGTGTTGAATTCGAAATTGCAGGTTTTTTTAAAATTCTGGGATTTTCAGAAAACAGATGAAACTCTGCCGGATTTTCTTTAAAAAAAAAAAAAATTTACAGTGTATATATGTAAAATAATAATGCATAAACCGATTAAAGTAGCATCCTTCAACTCGGATTCCCATCCGAATAGGAATCAGGTGGAAGGGGTTACAGAAAACCTCTTCATAGTACCAAAGAGAAGCAGAGAAATGCAATGTAGGAATGGAAACATGTGAAGAAGCAAGGGAGAGTCTTTGCATCGTTTAGCTTATGATTAAAATATTTGTTGTTCTAATTTATTATAGTGTAATTTATACATTTTTTTTTACCAAGGTGTTTGCTTTGTAAAAGTTGAGTCTTTTCTTGTGTACCTTATATTTTGGTGGATGTATAGAATGAGTTAATGCTACTAATGTGGTTGTCTTTGAATTAAATTTTTTTCTTTATGATTTTTACCTTATTTGTCATGTTGTTTCCTATAGGATGTTATTGGATTGGTCTTAACTGATCTTGAGTTGAACTTAATTTGCTCTATAGTTTCGATTTTTGGTGTTTTATATTTCAATCTTTTGTACACCTTTTCTTTGCCATTGTTGTAAACTTTGAAGTTTGATGCCCATTAAGTGTGGTAAGAAATTTGTTAAATGAGATTGGTACTCAGAAATTAGTAGGGCAATTGTTGATTGGAGTACATAAAAGATGGTTGGAAAGTGAAACATTTGTAAGTTGACTTAAAAAAGGAAGTGGTTTGATAATTAGTAGTCGAGGTAAAGTGTACAGGGAATTAGATGTATGGGCCTAGAAATGTTTGTAGCAATTCCATCATTTAGTTTGTATATGCAGTGAATGCAGAAAATAAGTCTAAGAATTTATTCCCTACTAGTGAACCTGTTGGTGTGCTTCTTCTTATTGTCGGAGTGTTTGTTTCAATGAATGTTGCTCTTTTGAGCAATCTTGTGAAGATGAATGTTCTAATATATCATGTTTGATGTTCCAACTGCAAATGAAGGATGGATTTTCACTTGGTATTAAGTCAAAGTCACACATTCTTGCCAACCTTATTTACCTTCACCATAAAGAAAGCAATTCAAAAAACCATATCAATAACCAAAACCCTAACAAAGACAAACACCCTCACAAGAAGATATAGTTGAGATTCTCAACCTCCAGGTTGCTAATCACAACCTAGAAGGTTGAGATTCTCGACCCCCAAGTTGTGATTAGCAACCCAGAGGTTGAGAATTTCAATTTAGAGGTTGAGAATACGATTCTCAACCCATGTTGAGAATTAACAACCTAGGTTAAACGGATTCTCAACCTCCAGGTCTCAAATCACAACCTGAAGGTTGGGATTCTTAACCCTCAGGTCATGATTCTCAACCTAAAGGTTAAGAACTCAACTTAGAGGTTGGGTCTTGCCAACCTGATTTATCCTCTTCTGATGCCTAAAAAACAACACAAAAAAAAAAAAAAAAAAAAAATCCAAATTTCACAATATAGAAACCAATTCAAAAAATCATATCAATAACCAAAACCTTAACCTTACACCAAACCAAAAAAACCCCTACAAAAAGATATGTTAATGAATTGAAGGCAGAGTATGCATCTTTGTATAACATTGGTGATACATGTTTAGATATATTCATTGGATCAACAAAGGACACATAAAAGGTAGAAAGCCAAAAAAAAAATATGAAGGATGTGTTTATTAATTATGATTCATAATAAAGGAAAGAAAATTTAATTTGTTAAATATATGCCTTGTTTTTTTCTAAATGTGTGGACAAGATTTGACTTCTCCACAATCGATTGCCATGGGTTTCTCAACATAGGTTAAGAAACTCATGGATTCTTGAACTTGAGGTTGGGATTTTCAACCTCATCATTGAGGTTAAGAATTCCAACCTCCAAGTTCGGATTCTCAACCTGGAGGTTAAGAATCCTAACTTAGAGGTTAGGTTTCAACCTCTAGGTTAAGCTTCAGTTTAAGACCCAATTTTTAAGTTGGGATTCTCAACCTAGAGGTTAAGATTCTAAATTTAGAGGTTAGGATTCTCAACTTTTAGGTTGAGATTCTCAACCTCCGGATTGATAATCCCATTCTCCAAGTTGAGATTTTGGGATTCTCAACCTCCAGATTTCAATAACTTCTACTATATGAAGTATACAGTAAAAAATTTATCATGAAGATATGTTTTCTTGTAAAAGATTTCATGTGTATTATTGTGTGAGTATTCCTACTATTTGGGATGTAAATGATGGTATTACTCATCGTCGAAATACTCGTTGATTAAATACACTCCTATTTAACATCTCAAAAACAACACTAAACAAATCCAAATTTCACCATATCAATTCATATATAAAGAAACTAATTCAAAAAACTATATCAATAACCAAAACCCCAACAAAGACAAACACTAAATAGAAAACCCCATGAAAAGATATGATTGAGTCTCAACTTGGAGGTTGGGATTCCCAATCTCTCGATTGAGACTCTTAATATGGAGGTTGAATTTCTAACCTATAGGTTGAGATTCTCAACCAAAAGGTTGGAAATCCCAACCTCAAGGTTGCGATTCTCAAACTGGAGGTTGAGAATCCTAATTTTTAGGTTGAGATTCTCATCTTGAGGTTTAATATTCTCAACCCTTAGGATGAGAACCCTAACCTTCATGTTAAGAATTTTAACTTGGGTTAAGAATCTCATCCTTAACCTCTGGGTTGAGTATCTCAACCTGAAGGTTATGAGTCTCAACCCCAACTTCAACCTGAAGTTCCAACCTAGAGATTGAGACTATCTTAACTTGGAGTTTAGGAATCTCTCTCAACCATATCTTTTTGTGGGGTTTTTTGTTTAGTGTTTGTCTTTGTTAGGATTTTGGTTATTAATATGATTTTTTGAATTGATTTCTTTATGGTGAATATTGGACTTGTTTAGTGTTATTTTTAAGGTGTCAAAATAAGGTAAATCAGATTGGCAAGAATATGTGACTTTGATTTAATATCAAGTGATTCATCCCTCACTTGTAATTAGAACATCAAACATGATGTATTGGAACATTAATTCATCCCTTACTACCAATTGGAACATCAAACATGATGTATTGAAACATTCATCTTCTCAAGATTGCTCGAAAGAGCAACATTCATTGATACAAACACTTCAACAACAGCAACAAGCACGCTAACATACTCAACAGTAAGGAAAGTCTCAAACTTACTTCTTGCATTCACTGCATATTTAAACTGAATGATGGAATTGCTACAAACATTTCTAACTGTGCCTAGGGATGACAAAACGAGTTGGTGTGTTGGGTCAAGTCGAATTCGATTTGATTTGTTTATGGATTCGACCAATTTGACACGAATATGTTTAAGAAAAGGTGTCAGTGTTTTAGGATTCGACATGAATTTGTTATAAACAAATAACATGACACGACATTACTTGAGTAGAATCCAAACCCATTAACCTATTAACTCGTTAATTCATTTAACCATTTTACCCATTTAATTCTTTAACTCGTTTAACTTTGAATTTGTTTAACCAAACATGAACACAGAACAATAAATACAACACATATCCAGTATTGGATTGGAATTTTTAGGGGAACCATAACCAAACAAATAAATTTCAAAGTTTCAAATACTTATAACTAAGTTCAATAAAACTTTTATACATATTAAATCACCAAATAATAATTTCAGATCAATCAATCACACCCAATAAAATGATGATATGGTTTTTGGTAAGTAAATTTCTAGTACTTACCTGGATATGCAACAATTTGTTCTAGTTTCATTTTATTAAAAAATAAAATAAAAACAAGAATCAAAATATAGAGAAGGACCATTTTTGGAGACAAAGGTGGTGGATCTAATGGCAGAGACGGTGGATATGGTGGTGGAGTCATAGAGAAGGGGCGCTAATCATGAGAAATAAAGGGAAAAAGGGTGGTGCCAATAACTATGAGGGAGAAGGAGTGATGACGATGAGGCGATAAGAGAGAATGTGTGGTGTGGGTAGCTGTAGAAAAATGAAAATGAGTTTAGGGTTTAGATAAATGTGTGTGTATGTATATATATGCATAATTACACACTAACCCATATAATATGTTAATATTATAATTTTACCCAAGTTTAATCGTGTCAACCCATGATTCGTTTAAGTAAACCCAATTCGATTTGTTTAATAAATGGGTTAAGCAAGTTGACACGATTATGATGCAAATTTGTTTAACTCAAACTCATATCCATTTATTTTTCACAAATTTATGTCGACCCATCATGTCGTGACCCATATTGCCGCCTCTAACTGTGCCATCACAACAAATGACAACATCATGAAGAATAGCCATCAAGATCTTGAATAAGACTCCTAGTTCAGATAATGCCTAGGATTATCGAACCATCACTTCTCTAAGCTAAAATCATAAAGGAAAAATTTTAATTCAAAGACAACCACATTAGTGGCATTAACTCATTCCATATATCCACCAAAACATAAGCTACATAACACAAAGACTCAACTTTTACAAAGTAAATACCTTGGTAATAAATGTATAAAGTGCACTATAATAAATTAGAACAACTCTAATTTATTAATCATAATCTACATGATGTAAAAACTCTCCCTTTGCTTCTTCGCATGATTCCATTCTTATGTTGTGTTTCTTTGCTTCTCTTTTGTACTATGAAGAGGTTTTCTTGAAATTAATTATCAATGCATTTATGTGTTCCAGAGATTCATTTGCTACCATTTTTGTAATGTAAGCTCTTTTGAGAGCAAAGTTACATTATACTTTTCCATTTCTTCAATATCTTCGCTCAAATCCGGATAAGTTTTACCACAATCTGCATGTACAACAAAAAAATAATTTCATAATTTAAAAAAGAGAAAGTGATGGCACTAAACTTATTGAAATAAGTGTTTTTTTGGCACCATCAAGTATTGTGAATTATAATTTGTGAATAAAGAACGCAATAATATTATTTTTCAAACTAAAGCTAATTTTAACACAATAATTTTTTTTTTTTAAATCCCTTTAAAGAATGGAACTACTTTGTAGTTCATTTACAAAATATATTTAGCAAAACATGCATTATATAAGGTTTAAAAATTTGCCAGAACTCATGGACCAAAAAGAGAAATCAAACAATAGAGGTGCAAGATGGATAAACTGACCTATAAATGTCCTATTGGTAAGTCCTACTCGTGCAAGAAAATAGATGAAACAAGATTTTAAAAAAGGTTGGAGAAACGAATATAGTTTTAGAAACAAAACATGGAAGTTCAACATTGAAATACTCGAAGAACATCATACTATGATCCAGAAAATCAATCCCTATCCCTATCTCTGACTTTTTTATAGAAAAAATTTCAAAAAACATTAAAATAATTCCAATGTTCCCATGCCTAGACTGAAGCAACAGCTAGAGAACTACCACAAACTTTTAGAAACAATGTTTTTCAGTAGAGAATCACCGAAAAGGCCACCAAATAGAAGCTTTGGGCACCAACAAAAATTCCAAAGAAGATGAGACTATAGGCAGATTAAAACTATTAAAATAAGATAAATTTCCCTTAATCAAACATAAACCTAGAACATCTACTCAACGAGCTCAAACAACTTTTACCCCATAACAAAATTGAGTCACAAGTATCGGTTTGAGCACCATATTAATAGCAAACAAATCAAAAAGTCAGGCTACATATGATTATATCTACTATTTAAGTCTAGACACTTAGGAGGAGGTTTCCAAACAAGAAAACCATAGAATTAAGGATTCAAAAAATCTTACAAGCAATACACCCTCAAAGCCCAAATAGATCATCAAACTAACTTTCCTATATATAAAAATATACTCCTTTTATTAAATTAATCCTAACAGTTCTTATCGGAGGTATAACATATTGACAATTAATTAAACAAGATAAACCAACAAAAGGATGCATGTGCATAGGCATAGGTTACATCCCATAAAGTAAACATGTAAAGCAAATCACTTTTGTCATACCACCCCAAATCAACCCTTCCCTCTATCCAAATTACAAAAGTTTAATCTTATTTCTTTCTGTTTATTCACATCTTATTTTCTCACTCAAGTGACAAAAAGCCTTTCAAGCTTATAGCAAGATACTAAGCCCAAACATGTTATATGTTATATGCTAATTGAAGCCCCCATTGGGAGCTTTGACAAAAGGCATCTTTCTACAAAATTTTAGGTGTCCAAACTAGAACTAAAGGGAACACATGAAAGTCATATCTCCAACACAAATATTATCAAGAAGCAGAAGTTCCACAAAAACATCTCACTCAACAAATTACAGAAAAAAGATTGCAAGTTAAACACTTACAAAACAAACAACAATGAAGACAAAGCAGTCGTCCTAATTCTCTCATAATTACTTATAAAAAAGTGCTTGAAACTACTGGTAACAACATAAGATTAAATACCCAAGCATATTAGGTGTTTGCCAAAATTCGTAAATAGTAACTCAATCTATAAACACAAAAATTCTCAACTTTCAAGCAAAAAACGCAAGTCATTATCTAAATCTGAATCCAAATCATGATCAAATGCAAATGTCCACTAAAATAAATTATATGTCATAAATCATCATTCAAATCCAAACTAAACTCACATATTCTTATACCAAACAATCAAAACAACACTTTATCATGCCAAATTCATAGCCCCTGAGATGGGTTATTGGTGGCACAAAATCGATTGACAGCAAGCAAAGGTTTGCTATTATCAAGGTGAGAGTGGAGAACCAACGGTCAACAGTGGCCTAACATGCAAACAAAGGACACGTGGTGGCGTGTGGATTTGATGGCAGCAGCAAATAATAATTAATAATAATTATTATTATTATAATTAATAATAATTATAATAATAATAAAGGAAGTATAGGAAGAAGAAAAGAAAAGAGGAAGACGTCACCTAGTGGTGAACGACCGTTGACGGCGTTGTGATGGAGAGAGGTTGGCATATCTCTGATGGTTGAGAGTCGAGAATGAGAGAGGAAGGGTAGAGAGAATGAAAGAAAAGTGTTTGAATGTCATTAAGGGCATTTTCATCCAAAAAAAAAGTTATTTTTGCTTGAAACTTGGACCTCCCTAATGTGTTATTTTGGACATTTTCTCCGAAAAAAAAAATGATAAATAAATAAATATAACCCCCATGGACTAAACAAGTGTGTGATTCACAAATTATGTGAAATTCGCTAAACATGGACAATATGGTTGGTTAGCTTGCCTATGGCAAAACCAATTTCAAATACTTGATTCAACTCTTTCAACGCAGGAATCATCACCTTAATATCTGAAGGTGGTGGTTCAAATCAAATATTAACAAAATGGTAACTTTGTTAGAGACAACATCTAAAGCCAACTTGAATCTCATCAGAAAAGCCATAGCTAAGCCATCGCCTTAGCTAATTCAATGGAAACTGAATCTCAACAATGCCAGACACCAATAGCCATCACCAAATTAAATGGGGTTGTGTAGAAGCCTTTATCAGTCATTTTATCAAATGATATATTTGTAATATAAAATTTTAGTAAATATTAAGTGCGGGTAATATCGGCACCAAATGCAAATAAGTATCAAAACAAAATGATTATTATTTTAGATTTTAAGCTTTTTTTGGTAGGGGAGGGAGATTAAATTTAGAGAAAGATATCCCTACATTTTATTTTAAGACAAATGTAAGACTTGAAGTTTAACATTTTAGATCCAAAGAAAGTGCTCAATGTGAAGACCTAGAACAGGTCTCCACGGTGTGGACACCCAGGTTGGGTCTCCCTTTTAAGGACACTGAGAATGTATGGACACTCGTTGACCCATTCTAGGTGTCCTCCAAAGAGAGACCCAGCGGTGGGTCTTTACTATTAGTTATCATCATACCTAAAAACTTAAACTGATAGAAAATGACTCAACTATAATATTTAAGACTTGAGGTTGACACGTGACATTCCCCCTTACATGTAACGTGAACAGATGACAGATGACGGACACATGCTATACACCTCGTACTATGTAACATATGTAGCAAGATGATTTTCAGATAAAGAGGAGAGAAAGACTTTGAATTAGAGATCTCCAAGCTCTGATACCATATTAGCATCACATCCAAAAGCTTAAGCTAATAAGAAAGAATCCAACTATTGTATTTAAAACTTGAGGTTGACAAGTAACATCTACCACTAAAGACCCCTTCTAGGTCCCATATGTAGGCCATGAAAGTCTATATATAGCCATGTAAGGAAGGTTAGTTTATATTTAATTAGAGCAAAATAAACAGAAGGGATACCTCACCGCTTTTGGCAGCTAGGACAGGAAATGTTGAAGCTCTTCTCCTGAAGCATGCCACAATTTCCACCGCTCATACTCCCTTGCACATAGCTTCCATGCTAGGACACCTTGATTTTGTCAAGGAATTGATCAAATGCAAGACCAAAATTGCAAGCTATGTGAAAGAACTGGACCAACATGGGTTCAGCGCAATTTACCTGGCATGTGCAAATGGGCACCATGAGGTGGTGAGAGAGCTTTTAGAAGTCAATGATGAGCTTTGTAATCTCAGGGGGAAAGATGGAATGACTCCTCTCCAGTGTGCTTGCATCAAAGAGAGGGTTGAGACAATTAGTCACCTCCTTTCAGTTTCATCAGCAATCATCTCAGAGATTACAGTAAGAAAAGAAACTGCTCTTCATTGCTGTAAAAAATAACCAATTTCAAGCTCTTGAAATTTTGGTGGAAGGGCTAAAGCAGAACAATTCGTTAGAAGTACTAAATTCAAAAGATGACGAAGGAGACACCGTCCTCCACCTAGCTGCAGCCAGAAGAAATCGTCAGGTAAGATCTTGATTTTAATACAAAAATAAAGAAATTTTCAAGATGAATTCCAATTTCTATTTGGAGTACAAACGATTAATAAGTTGGTTGGTGTGTGCTTGGGCGATGTACAGGCTATAGCGTTACTGCTAGAATGCAACATTTCAAATCCAGGAACGCTGAAAGTAAATGCTATGAACGAGGGCCGTCTAACCGCACTGGATCTTGTCATGCTTTTTCCATGCGACTCTAGCTGTGATGACATTGAGAGGCTGCTCAAACAAGGTGGTGCAGAGAGAGGGCGCTTCTTAAATGACAATACCCATTCTCCACAACCCCCGCAGAATCAAGTTCTCAGTCAATCCCAACAACCAACACTTTCCCCGTCAACGAATCTATCGCAAGAAGAAATACTAGATTGGACAGACTACTTCAAGTGAGGAGTGATTTGTTAGTGGTGGCAGTCCTAATGGCAAAAGCAACCTATCAGGCCTGCCTAAGCCCTCCTGGTGGCCGTAAAGAGGGTGTCAATGACAAAGGTGTAGCAGTTCTAGCTGCAAAGCCAGTTTCAATCATATTATTCATGTGCTTCAATACTATGGGCTTTTTCGTATCGATGAAGACCATCATGGTATTGACAGGCAAATTTCCCTTGTACCGGGAGCTGCAAGTAGCCGTATTTGCAATGGGGATTACCTATGGTATTGCAATGGTAACAATGGCACCCCATGGAACCATCCGAAAAGTCGTTATGATGTTTTACGTTCTATCGGTTACTTTAATACCAACTGTATCATATACAACAAGGAAATGGTACAAAACAAGACACAGTAGAGGGCTGGCATACAGGCGCCATCAGAATGTTTGATGGCTGAGCTCCAGAGAGCCCATTTAGAATTCTCCTAAGATAAAGAATCTCTGTTTCTATTATCTAGGATAGAATGCTATATGTGTGTGTTAAGTTTGTATTTCTTATATATCAACACTGTAACATTACAGGACTATTTATATTTAACAAGGGAAAACATTGAGACCCTACTAGAGAAGTCCAATAGCTATTAACTAGACATATGTTGGAAATAGAAGTCTAATAGCTGTTAACTATACATATATTGGAAATAGAAATCTAATAGCTGTTAACCAGACATATATTGGAAATAGAAGTCCAATAGCTATTAACTAGGATGACAAGGTTGGTATCGTAACACCCCCCCTCAAACTGGACGGCCGGGGACGAACCAGTTTGGTTGTGAGACGCACATGTTGGTGTTTGTGAAGTCCTTTGGTGAGGAGGTCAGCTAGTTGATCATCAGAGGGGACGAAAGTAACCCGATGACTACCAAGAGCCACCTTTTCGCGGACGAAGTGGTAGTCCAGTTCAATATGGCGGGTGCGCGCATGGTGAACCGGATTGGCAGCAAGATAGGTAGCACTAATGTTGTCACAATAGAGCAAAGTAGGAAAAGAAACCGAACAGCCAAGCTCATGAAGAAGAAAACTGACCCAAACCGTTTCTGCACATGCATGAGCCAAGGAGCGGTATTCCGACTCAGTGCTAGATCGAGCAACTGTCGGTTGCTTTTTAGAACACCAGGAGATAAGAGTCGAACCCAAGAAGATGAGATACCCAGTAGTGGAGCGGCGAGTGTTCGGACAACCAGCCCAATCCGCATCAGAGAAGGCTCGTATGGTCAGCGGTGTAGGAGATGAGCTAATAAAGATGCCTTGATCAATGGAGCCCTTGAGGTAGCGAAGAATACGCTTGACAGCAACTAAGTGTGGTTGGCGAGGAGCACTGAGGAACTGAGCAACAGTGCTGACGGCGAAGGCAATGTCGGGTCGAGTTAAGGTCAGGTACTGAAGTGAGCCAACCAAGTGACGGAATTCAGTGGCATTGGAAAGGAGAGCACCCTCAGAAGCCGAGAGCTTCACACTTGCAGCAAGGGGAGTGGAACATGGTTTGCACTCAGTCATGGAATTCCGATGGAGAAGGTCCAATGTATATTTGACCTGAGAAACATGTACGCCATCAGAATGGGGATTAATTTCAAGACCAAGGAAATACCGCAAAGGACCCAAGTCTTTCACATCGAACTCGCGACTAAGTTGATCTACAAAAAGAGTTATAAAATCGACATGGCTGCCCGTCAAAATTATATCATCAACATACAATAATAAATAAAGTGTGTGAGTTTCATGACGATAAATAAAGAGGGAGGAATCAGCCTTGCTCTGCTTGAACCCAAACCGAAGTAAGAACATACTGAACCGGCTGAACCAAGCCCTGGGTGCCTGCTTCAGGCCATATAGAGCTTTCTGTAATTTGCAGATATGATGCGGTCGATGCGGATCTATAAAGCCAGGTGGTTGAGTCATGAAAACATCCTCACGAAGAATACCATTAAGAAAGGCATTTCTGATATCCAACTGACGAAGGGACCAAGAATTCGTGACAGCGAGACACAGAACTGTGCGAATTGTAGCAGGCTTGACAACAGGACTGAAAGTTTCATCATAATCCAGGCCAGCCTGTTGATGAAATCCTTTTGCAACAAGACGGGCTTTGTATCGTTCAATGGAGCCGTCTGAGTGACGCTTGATTCTGAAAACCCACTTACAGCCTACCGTATTGTGAGAAGAAGATGGCGGAACCAAAACCCAAGTATCATTCTTGACAAGCGCATTAAATTCCTCGGCCATAGCATCTCGCCATTCAGAATGTTTGACAGCCTGAGTGTAACATGTGGGTTCAAATGGGTGAGAAAGTACCGAGGCATGCGCTTCAGAGAGAGGATAACGAACAGTGCCATCGGTGCGGACTTTAGGCTGTCGAATACCGTCACGAAAGCGAGTGGTCATGGGATGAATAGGCACCGGTGGAGCAGGAGAGATCGTTGGCTGATCCAGCACACTCACAGACGGCACATCACTGGATTCCGTTAGAACAGGGGCTGGGCAATCAAGACCAATCACGGCTGGAGGCGGTGCAAGGTCTGGTTCCGACAGGGTAGAATCGACGCCGGGCTGTGCTAGGTGCGGTGACACTGGAGCTGATGGAGGTGGCACCGAAACTGACGACAGCGGCTCTGTGGCAGCTGCAGTAGGCGACGCATGAAGTGGATGAAGCTCCAATGTGGCTAACTGAGACGATTGGTGGGGCACCTGTACACTATCAAAGGGAAATTTATGCTCATTAAAAATAACATGACGCGAAACATATACCCGTTGATTTACCCGATCGAGACACCGATACCCTTTATGATTCAAACTGTAACCTAACAAGACACACTCAGTAGAACGAGGTTGAAGTTTGTTGGAGACATATGACCCAAGATAAGGAAAACAGGCACATCCGAAAGTGCGAAGATGACTATAGCTAGGATTTTTACGAAAGAGCATGTAATATGGAGAGGACCACCCAAGAGTTGGAGTAGGTAGGAGATTTATTAGGTAGACAGAAGTTAGAGCTGCCTCAACCCACAAGTCGAGCGGTGCATGAGACGTAGACAATAGAGTACGAGTCATGTCCGCAATGTGACGATGCTTGCGTTCGGCAAGACCATTTTGTTGAGGTGTATGAGGACACGAGCGACGTTGGTGGATGCCTAAATTATGACAGAAATCAGTAAATTTAGAGTTAACAAATTCAGTACCACCATCACACTGAAGAATTTGAACAGAAGACTGAAATTGATTTTTAACCATGGCAATAAAATTGCAAAAATGTGTAAAAACCTCCGATTTTCGACGCATTGGATAAATCCATGAGTAGCGGGAAAATTCATCAGTAAACAACACATAATATTTAAAACCAGAGACAGAGGTAATCGAGGACATCCAAACATCAGAATGTATTATAGAAAAAGGAAACATAGCATGAATTTTATTGGAAAAGAATGGGAGTTTATGAGACTTGCAAGTTGCACAGTCATTACAAAAAGGAAAACTACTTGAATAATCTGAGCCTAAAAAACTGGAGCCTAAATGACGGAGGACGGAGGACGACGGGTGACCAAGACGAAGATGCCAAATATTGGACGCAGTCGTAGCCAATGCACACGGTTGTGACTGCGAAAAGGGATAAAGACCATCCTTACATTGGCCCTGAAATAATGGAACACCAGATGTGAGATCAGATATTATATAACCAGAAGGAGTGAATGTGAAACTAACAGAGTTATCTTTTGTAAAACGGGCAACAGACAATAAGTTTTTATTTAGTGAAGGAACATGAAAAACATTATTGAGAGATAGCGTATGAGAACCTAGAGACACAGGGATATTACCAGTATTGATAATGGGAAGGGAGGCCCCATTACCAAGGAGGACAGAAGTATTACCAGAATATGGGACAGAATCTGGAGGAGCAGTACTAGTCATATGATGGGTGGCACCGGTGTCAGGATACCAGGTAAGATCAGGAGGAGGCGGATATTGAGCGACATGCATGCCCGCAAATGGAGCAAGGAGTGATTCAGGACCATGATAGCGATGAGGACAATTTGAGAGAGAATGCTGAGGAGTGGAGCACATGGGGCACCACTGCGGTAAATGAGTCTGAGAAGGATGAGCACCCAATAAACCACGACTACCATGATTATTATGCTGCTGTTGCGACCAATATGACCCACGGCCAGAACCAAAACTAGAAGAATCCGGAGTGGAATTCCAATGTGCACGACCACGGCTACGGTTGTTGCTGCGGCGTCCATAGCGACCTCCACGAGACTGCCCACGGCCATAAGAGGAACCATGAGACATGTTGGCGGTAGGAGATGGAGAATGAGCGGCAAGAAGGGCAGTAGAGGTGCCGGAATCAGCTGGCTGAGTACGCTGCAATTGGGACTCAAACGAGAGTAGACGTGCTCGAAGATCCTCAAATCTTGGGAGAGGAGGAAAATTCAAGATCGCAATGACAATCATGGCATAGTCGGATCCAAGGCCACGGAGAACAGCAGTCACAAGATCATTCGAAGAAACCGGTTCACAGATTGCTGCAAGAGAGTCAGAGAGTGATTTAGCATGTTGGAGATACGCAGAGATCGATTTTGTACCTTTCGACATATCCATGAGTTGAAAACGAATGTTAGCAGCGTTGGCAACGGATTGTTGGGAGAAATGATCTTTGAGACACAGCCACATCTCCAAAGCCGTGGATTTGCCAACAATTAAGGACAGCATGGGCTCTGTCATTGTAGCCACCAAATAACTGACGACAAGTTGATCACGTTGAAACCATTGAAGATAGGCAGGATTAGGAACAGCTTCAGCATCATCAGCGGCCGGAATCATGAGAGAAGGAGCAGAGGAAGTGCCATCAACAAACTGATATAAGCCATGACCAATGAGAAACGGTCTCAGCTGGGCTGTCCAGAGAAGATAGTTGGTCTCCGAAAGCTTGAGGAAGTTTGCAATCGTAGGACCAGGCAGAGACGACGTGGAGGAGAAGGAAGAAGTCGACAGGGACGAGGTAGCAGTAGTCGACGAGGAGATGGAAGAAGCGGCGGTGGCCATGGCACAATGCGGAAGATAGGATCAGAAAAAAAAAAAAAATTCGTTAGAAAAAGTAAAGCTCTGATACCATGTTAAGTTTGTATTTCTTATATATCAACACTGTAACATTACAGGACTATTTATATTTAACAAGGGAAAACATTGAGACCCTACTAGAGAAGTCCAATAGCTATTAACTAGACATATGTTGGAAATAGAAGTCTAATAGCTGTTAACTATACATATATTGGAAATAGAAATCTAATAGCTGTTAACCAGACATATATTGGAAATAGAAGTCCAATAGCTATTAACTAGGATGACAAGGTTGGTATCGTAACAGTGTGTTTCATAAAATGGCTGTGTCGTTGGTGTGAGAGTTTCCATCAACTTTCATGTAATAAATGGTGTAATTAGCGCAATGTTACAGCTGAAAAATACTTGTGTAAAATCTGTTTTGATAATTTCTATACAAATTAAGGCCTAAAATACCATGTCTTATCTGCTATAGCATAGCTTGAGATTGGAAAACGCACGGCATTCGAATCCTTTTCATCAGTTTTAGGCAGTTTATTATCTATGTCCTGCTTTGTTAGCGATAGATGTCTTGGGTTCAACTTTCAAGCGTAGACAGGGCAACAATGTGTTATATGATCAGCTCTGCTGCGCGATTCATCAATTAAAACGTGATGCAACAACAATTTAATATTAAACCAAAACAAAAGACAAGCTGGAAAGAAGAATGCAAGACGACAAATTTTATACCTATTCCCCTCCAAATTTCACGACAAAACGAATAGCTCCATGACTAGGAGAAAAACAATTCAATTATTTCAAATCACCGCTTTTATTACATTTATTATTTGATCAATCAATTTCATTTTTTTTTCTTTTGTTAAAGTTAATCCTAACATCAAGCCTTAATTCAGTCACTAGAGTGAGAAAGAATTATAAATTACAAGTTACATAATTTACAACGATTGCCATTTATCAGCAATCAGTTAACTTACAATATAGTACCGTCAGTAACAAAGCAAAGCGATTGATGTGTGTGGACAAGATATAAAACTCCAAAACTATAATTATTTAAAATGTAAGAGAACAAAATATGCATTGAGTATGTCGAACAAAACCATAATCAAGGGATCTGCATGAAATTTCCTTTTAGACCAAAGCTTCAATATCTTTATAAACTATTAAATTCCATTATTTTCATACCATCACAATTAACTCAATAGTTGCACTCTCATTCTCACCAAAAATGGGAGACAGCTTGAAGAAGCCTGAAGGAAGGTGGCCATCATCACCGGAGGCGCCAGTGGCATCGGCGAAGCAACAGCTCGTCACTTTATCAACCACTCTGCACGCGCCGTCGTCATCGCCGACGTCCAAGATGAAAAGGGCCAAGAACTCGCTGAAACCGTCGGCCTTGACCGCTGCGTGAATATGCACTGCGATGTGTCCTCGAAGCATCAGATCAAAACCCTCGTCGAAACCACCGTCAAAACGTACGGCCAACTCGACGTCATGTTCTGTAACGCCGGCATCCTCAGCAAATCCGAACAGAGTCAACAGACCATCCTGGACTACGACCTGTCCCTGTACGAGGAGCTCTTCTCAGTGAACGTACGCGGCACGGCCGCGAGTGTCAAACACACGGCGCGAGCGATGGTGGAAGGCAAGGTGAAGGGCAGCATTATATGCACGGCGAGCATCGCGGCCAGCATGGGGGCTCCGGTGCATACGGACTACTGCATGTCGAAGCACGCGGTTGTGGGGCTGATGAGGTGTGCGAGCAAGCAGTTGGGAGGGTACGGGATACGCGTGAACAGCGTGTTGCCGGGGCCGGTGGAGAAGCCGATGCTTTGCCGGATGACAGGTAAGGTGGGGGGGGGGAGAGGGAGGGGAGGACGTAGAGAGGACCTTTGAGACGAGTTCTTGCATGAATGGGGTGCTGAAAGTGAAGAATGTGGCAGATGCGGTGGTGTTTATTGCTAGTGATGTCTCTCAATTCATTACTGGTCATAATTTGGTTGTTGATGGTGGATTTAAACATCAATAGAGATTCGAAAGTTTGTTATTTGACTGTTGTGTATCGAAAATCAATTAATAGTGTACATTGTATGCAATGAACAAGAGCGAACTGCAATTATACTATGTAAAATTAAATCATGCTTGTTTTTTTCCTGCTTTGTAACACGAAAATTATTAATGAATCGATATTTATATCATTTAATTAATGTGAATTTAATTATTTTTACGTAAAATTAAAGTATTTCTGATGTTAAATGGTCATAGGACTTCCAGGAGAGTTTGGAGAATTATGTAATAATAGAAGAGTCAATAATGTTAATTGAGTGGCACCCCATATACATGTAGCTAATACTTCTTGATTAAATGATTGTCTCAGTTTATGTCTAGTCAATGCTTCATGATGACATATAACCTTAGGCAAAGTAGCCATAATCACAGGCGGCACGGGTGAAATTTGCTTTATTGGCAAATGAGGGTAGCATTGCGTGCCCGCCTACCCTGCTAGCTAGTGTTATGATCTGTAATTTATAGCTTGGGGGTTATTATCCGATCCGAAGTTCTATTTTCTGTGTTCTAGGTTTGTGCAGTTGCTTTCCACAGAAGTAATTGGACTGAAATACGCTGATGCTTTAATTGGTGATTTGTTACTTTTTGCATCGGTATATTGCAAATTTCTGTGCTATTGGAACTTTTATTCTACAAAATTCTGACGTACATGCTATTTGCTACATATCACTTTTCTCATGTCAAGTTGAACTATTAATTATTTCCATTCTTAAACATGCTTTCATCAAAAGGCATACCTGACTGAATCAGCATAACTACATGACATGAGATTATCTGAAAACTAATGAAATTCCGTAAAATATATAAAGATACAGACTGAGATCTATGTACATCAATTGCCAAATTGTCCCGAAAAAAAAAAGGAACGGATTTTTATTTATTTTTTACGGATACGGAACTGCAGATAAGTTGCAGGGCATTAAGTCACCATGAAAATTGAGATCACTGATGGTTTTCATGAGGTAAAAACGAAAATGAAAGATATTGACAAAAATCAGTAGTGGTGTTGGTAACATGCGTGTGTGGAGCGCGAAGTTGGATGGTCATGATGCTGTCGCTACCTGTTAAGAAGGATGTTCAGCTCACTCAAGCTAAACACTTAGGGATCGTTTGTTTTTTCCACTTAAAACTTAATAGTGCTGAATTGCATCTATTAAGTTGTTTTTGTTTGTTTTTTTAAGTGGTCAAATTACTTAAAACTATCAAAAAACAACTTAAAAAATTAAGTAAGAATTTTTAATTTTTCACTTAATTGCAAATCACTTAATCACATTTCAAATTTTTTATTCCAAATTTATCATCTTCAAAATAACATAATTTCAAATTTATCCTAATTTTATATTACTCAAATTTTATTTCTTTTTTGTTTCTTGATACTTACCAAAAATAATTTGAAAAGTAAAATTTAAATACACCTCATCTCAAATTATCTTAGAATTAAATTAATATATTTTAATTTACAATTTAAGCGTTCATTTTTTTAGTTGTTTTCTTAAATATATTAATATATTTAAATATAAATATGAGTAATATTACTATATTTTTATATCATATTTTAATTATGAATAAAATATTATTAATATGTACATGAAAATGTTTTAAAATTTATTAAATTATTTATTTTCAAATTTTTGTATTAAATTAATTAAAATTACATAACAATAAATAATAAAAAGGGTATAAATGTCAACTTTCTAGTTTTCAAACAATTTTATATTTAAAAAACAAACAAGTTTATAATATATTCAGAGATAAGAGAAAAAAAAACAAACATGTTATTTAGATTTTAGATTTCAGTCACTATTCAGTTTTCAGTCTTCAGTAACATTGTTCAGTCTTCAGACAAAAAAACAAACGACTCCTTAGCTTAGCACATGTCATTTCAGCCAATCTATGATAGCTTGAGTAGGAGAAGTTTGCATAGGAGTTTTGGTGGACTTGAGACACTTGATCCCAGCAGAGAATGGTGGGAAAACAGTTATGAGAAGTTCATGTTAGATTATTCTCCACCAATCATATCTAAACACGTATTAGTTAGCTTGTAAAATAAGCTATGGAGAATATGTAAGCAGTAACTCTGCTTTCTTGAAATTAATAAGTAGTATTGTGTCCCATCTCTCATCAATATAATTCTCTCCAAGTTTCTCTGAAATTAGGTTTTGTGTAATATTAGTTTCACTTAACAATCTATGTAAATTTCATCAATCAAACATGGTATCAGAGCACACACAAGCCATGTCTTCTGCCTCAAGTGCTGGACCACACAATTCATAGTTTGGTGGATCAAGATTCTTATCACCAATGAAGCTCAAGTTGATTGTGAAGCTCGATCACAATAACTATCTCTTATGGAGGCAGTAGGTGCTGGCAGTGATCAAAGGTAACAGACTTGGTTCTTTTATTGATCAAAGCTTTACACCTCTTATTAGAGAGAATCAAGATGGTATTGTGAGTGATGAATACCTAGATTGGGAACAATGCTATCATCTATTAGCCAAGAAATTTTGCCTCACTTAGTTGGTTGTGAGACTTCTTGTGAAGTTTGGTTGAGCATTAAATGCCTATTTAAGTCCCAATCCAAGGCAAATATCATGAAACTAAAATTGTAGCTTCAAACCTTGAAGAAAGATGGTCTCATAATGACTGAATATTTGACAAAGAAAAAGAGTATTATGGATGCACTCTCATTTACAAGATATGTAATGAGTGAGGAAGATAAAACAATGGCAATTCTAAGTGGTTTAGGTCCAGATTATGATTCATTCGTTATATCGATAACTTCAATTCTAATAAATCATTCATTGGCAGATATTATAGCCTTGCTTCTCACTCATGAGGCAAGGATTGAAAAGTATATACAAACTGAGAGTTTGAGTGCTAATATAGCTCAGAATAAGAGAGGTGATAACAATGGTTCTAGTGGTTTTGGAAAAGAAAATGTGCCTACTTTGGCTGAAAGACAATCTAGGACCAACAATGGAGGTAAAAAGGGTCGTGGCAGAGGAAGAAATAACAACAAAAGGCCACCCTGTCAGATCTGTCATAGGCCAAGCCACAGAGTTATGAGGTGTTATTACAGGTTTGACCAGTCCTATCAACCTCAAAATAACATGTTTTCAGGTGGAAATGGGAACAATACATATGCTGGAAACACAAGAAATATGACAACTATGTTTGCAGGACAAGAGGTTAATCAATTTGAAAGGGTTGATATGAATTCTGTTGGTAGTTCTCAATGGTTTCCAAATAGTGGTGTGACCAATCACTACACCTTAGATGTTTCAAATCTTTTCAATAAGTCAGAATATCATAGCAAGGAAAAAGTCTATATAGGGAATGGAGCGGGTCTAAACATTTCTTCTATTGGCTCTAATAGTTTTTCTCTTAATAGAGATACCTTTCTGCTTAAAAATATTTTACATATTCACCATATCACTAAAAATCTTCTTAGTGTGTCAAAATTTGTTAGGGACAATGTGATGTTTTTATTGAGTTTCATCCAAGTTTTTGCCTTGTAAAGGACCAAGCTACGAAGAAGGTTCTTCTTCAAAGGGTCCTTAAAAATGGCCTATATGTCTTTGACTTACCTTGAAGAGTTCAAGCTCAAACAAGGTTTCTTCAACCAGTCAAGAGTCTACTCTACCGATCCACACAACATCCAAGTTCAGACATAGTTATATTTCTTGTACAACTCCTACATTGTACAAAAACTCTTCCGTTAATATCAATAAAACTACAACCTATGTGAATAATGCTGCTGAGTTTGATAAATCTTGTATAGCTAGTGATCCTAGTGTGCTTCTTTGGCACATGAGGTTGGGACATACTTTTCCTTCCATTGTAAAAACCATATTGAGTAAATGCAAAGTTCCCTTTTCAAGTACTAATGTATTCTTTTGTCATGACTGTCAGGTGAGTAAATCTCACACACAACCTTTTCAACATTCAAACACATTGTATACTCATCCACTTGAGCTAGTTATAGCTAATGTATGGGTTCTTGCACCCATTACATCATCAACTGGTTTCAAATTCTATGTCAATTTCCTTGATGCACATTCTCGGTACACTTGGTTTTTCTTGCTCAAATCAAAAGGTAAGGTTGCACATACTTTTAAAGTCTTTAAATCACAAGTTGAACTTCAATTTTCAACCAAGATAAAGACTCTACAAACTGATAATGGGAAGGAGTTCATCGTACTGTCACCATTTTTGAAGGAATGTGGAATAGAATTCAGTCATTCTTGTCCATATACACATGAGCAAATTGGAATTATTAAGGGGAAGCATAGACACATTATGGAAACTGGTCTAAGCCTCCTCTCACAAGCTTCCATGCCTCCATGTTTTTGGTCTGAAGCTTTTAGTACTGCCACTTACTTGATAAATCGAATGCCCACACCAGTGCTGAGAGGAAACACTTCTTTTACTTGTTTATATGGGAAAAAACCAGACTATTCCTTTCTCAAAGTGTTTGGTTGCCTAGTTTATCCACATCTCAGGCCTTATAACCAACACAAGTTGTAGTATAGAAGTGAGGCTTGCACTTTTCCCAACTATTGTGCTCAATATAAAAGATACAATTGTATGAGTTCCAAAGGGAAAATTTATATAGCTAGGAATGTTGTTTTTAAGGAAGCTATGTTCCCATTTGCCAACCATTCATCACAAATGACAGGGAGAAATCAGTCTAGTTCTTTGCAAGTCGATCAGTCTTCACATACATCTTAGTTTCCACCTATAGTTTGTTCATCATTGCTTCCAACACAAGTTCACTCAAATGGTTCCAATCCACCAATTGATAACCCTGAAATCAGTACTGGTGTTGGTCATATTTTACAACAGCCTGACAACACTGAACTAACACAACTTCAACATGATTCTTCTCCACTTGAGATAGGTACATCTCCTCTTACAGAACTTGCTGATTCAATGGCACCAGTTCAGAATCATCATCCTATGGTCACAAGAGCAAAAGCAGAGATTTTTAAGCCTAATGTATGGACTACCTCTTTAATTGCCATAGAACCTAAAAATTTTCAACAAGCTTTAGCTAATCCACAATGGTTAGCAGCCATGAAGACAAAGATCAAGGCTCTAAAAGATAATAAAACTTGGTCTTTGGTTTCTCCACCAGTTGGAAGAAAAATTATCAAGTGTAAATGGGTGTTCAAAATCAAGAGAAATCCTTATGGATCACTCCTCAAGCACAAGGCGAGACTCGTGGCAAAAGGGTATCACCAAGTTGCTGGTTTTGATTTCACATAAACGTTTAGTCCCATACTGAAGCCTGCAACAGTGAGGATAATTCTCTCAATTGCAGTCTCTAAAGGTTGGCGTCTAAGGCAATTGGATATCAACAATGCCTTCCTCAATGGCATTCTTGATGAGGAGGTTTACATGCAGCAACCATTTGGCTTTAAGTAGGGGAATGGTGATCTTGTGTGCAAATTACACAAAGCCTTATATGGGCTGAAGCAGGCACCAAGGGCCTGGTTGGACAGGTTCAAAACTACTCTTTTACAAGTCAGTTTCATTTCCAATAGAGCTGATCAGCCTCTTTTCTGCAAGTTTACAAGTGAGTCATGCCTTTATGTTCTTGTGTATGTTGATGATATTATCATCATTGGTTCTAGCTTAAAAGAAACCAATATGCTAGTAAAATAGTTACATCACTCTTTTGCATTAAAAGATCTAGGCTTGTTGAAGTATTTCTTGGGGATTGAAGTTCAGAGAACGTATTCAGGATTACATCTTTCTTAGCATTGATATATTCAGGAACTGCTTAAAAAAAAAAATGGAGAATGCAAACCATTCTCTACACCTATGGTTGCAAGTGTGGGTAGTCAATTGTCAGCCTACATAGGAAATCCAATTGATAATGCAGCAGAATATAGATCAGTGGTAGGTGCACTTCAATATGTGACAATTACTAGGCCAGAAATTGCATATGCAATCAATAAGGTGTGTCAATTTATGCAAACCCTTTTGGATGAGCATTGGAAGGTTGTAAAAAGGATATTGAGGTATCTTAAAGGGTCTTCAACTCAAGGATTGTTCTTTGAAAAGCTAAGCAACTCAGGTTCATGGAATGATTTAGTTGGCTTCTCGGATGCTGACTGGGCATCAAACCCAGATGATAGAAAGTCCACTTTGGGTTTCTGTATATACTTGGGTTCACACCTTGTCTCTTGGAGTGCAAAAAAGCAACATACCATTTCAAGATCTTCAACAGAAGTTGAATATAGAAGTCTTGCTTCTGCAATTGCTGAGATAACCTGGATTAAGTCTCTTCTTCAAGAGCTTAAAGTGCAACAATCCAGGATTCCAACAAATTTGGGTGGATAATTTGAGTGCAATTGCCATGTCAAACAACCCTGTACTACATGCTAGAACAAAGCACATAGGGTTGGATCTCTATTTTGTTAGAGAAAGAGTCATTCAAAGGCAAATTCTGCTCAACCATATTCCATCCATTGATCAAATAGCAGATGTGTTCACAAAGCCACTGTTAACATCAAGATTTCAGATTCTAAAGACCAAACTCAATGTGAAAGACTCCACATTGTGTTTGAGAGGGAGTGTTGAGAAGGATGTTCAGCTCACTCAAGCTAAACACTTAGCTTAGCACATGTCGTTTCAGCCAATCTATGATAGCTTGAGTAGGAGAAGTTTGCATAGGAGTTTTGGTGGACTTCAGACACTTGATCCCCGCAGAGAATGGTAGGAAAACAGTTATGAGAAGTCCATGTTAGATTATTCTCCACCAATGATATGTAAACACGTATTAGTTAGCCTGTAAAATAAGCTACTAAGAATATATAAGCAACAACTCTGCTTTCTTGTAATTAATAAGTAGTATTGTATCCCATCTCTCATCAATATAATTCTCTCCAAGTTTCTCTGAAATTAGGTTTTGTGTAATATTAGTTTCATTCAACAATCTATGTAAATTTCATCAATCAAACACTACCTCATTTTTCATTTTGACTACGCTGCTGCCACCTGTGACTCTGACTGAGAGACAACCCGTATTGAAGAGAATAACAATGTATATTGCCAATTTGATTAAATGTATATTGCTAAGCATTGACTTGGGCTGATTGTCCCCAAAAAACAAGTTATCGTATCGAAGAGAATATAAATGCATATCAACTATGAAGACCATAAAAAAACAGATGTTGAACAAAATAAGGGTAAAAATCTTCATAAATCTTGTCGCAAATAACAACAAATTATTGTCTTCACCAAATCTTCTGAAAAAAGGGTATTTAATTAAACAAGTAGGTCACATAAAATTAATGTCCCTCAGAAAACAGTGAATGCAAACCACACCAGTTGATAGGCTTCATTACTTGATATAAACTCACATTTTAAAAATAAATACGATGCTACATGTCAAGCTGACGGATTGTAAATAACCAAATGTAGGTATTCATAGCACAACATATAATCCACAAACTACGATAATCCATAAACTAGGTTTCTTCTCCTGGTCATCACATCTTAGGTTATAGCAGGCCTCCCAGTCGTCTGTTTATATTGTCTACCCAACGTTTAAGCTTCTCATGTCTGGACATTGAAATTGAAGGAATCAAGTGCACAATCACCGCAAATACATAGATCAAAACTGTAAACAAAACCTTCATTTTTCCCTGTGAAGGAAGGTGCTAGTAACTGAAGCACAATAGGCATATGAGAGGATACTTGTCCATACGTAAAGTATATTGGAGTAAGGAAGGCCAGTTATAAGAATAAGAATTATGCCCGCAGATGCATAAAATGCTGTGGTATTAACGATAAAGAAATAATACAGAGATGAAGGCCCCATGATCATCTGCCTGCTTGGTGCGGCTGTTGCCCTTGACCAGTTTGACAAGAGCTTGTTGTTGTGGTGTTGATCATGTTATTAGATGGCGAACTGGAGTCATCTTGCCAATATCCTCCTGGAGGGCTGAATTCAGCTTGGTAGGTGGCTGTGGCAATCAGTATAGCCAGCACAAGCACAACGTTTCCAAGATCACCAAGAAATTTGTGTTGGGTTTGTCCAAAAATTCCAGAGTACTTGTCCCGTCTTTCAATAAGAGACAAGTCCGAGAAAGGAAATGTGCAAGTGTGACTGTAGAGCCAGCAAGTCTGGAAGCTCTTTTAGCTTTAGCTCAACATAAGATCTTACCAATCTCTCCGTTTAGCAAATCTCTCTGAAGATGGAAGATGTCCATAGCTGTCCAACCACTAAAGTTTTTGGCATTTACGTTGACAACTTTTATCGACAACTTCATCACCTTTGTCATTGAAGAAGAATTTATTGATTAGTGATTGTGAAAGGTTAAACGACTGGAAACACCTATGGAAATTTACCATTGGTTGGTTTGTAGATGTTTCTATATGCAAGATAGTGTTGCCATCTCCGTCCTTTCCATTTGAGTATCTCTTCCTTGTTCACTCGTCGAAGCCATCCCAACAGGACTTTAAAAGCATTATAGGTTTTGTTTTTAACAGCAATATAAAGGAAAAAATCCATTTTGAATTTGGGAAAACGTGGATTTAAAAAAATTTCCAAATAAAAATGTTTTTGATCGTTGCTAATAATAACAATTCAATAATTAAATTAATAAGATCAAATTTTACCTTACATGATAATTAAATTGATCTCTTTTGATTTGCAGATTCTTCACCACCCGATCTTCCTTACTATGACTCTTCACAAAAGAAATTGTGTGTGGACACAATTTTGAATAATCAAATCACGAAATTTTTTTTTGAAGAATCAAATCACGAAATCTTTTTATAAAAGATTATTATGTAGAAATCAAAAACAATTTTTTTTTTATTTCTTTTGAGATGGGGTAATATGGCGTTTTTAATTAATGGATGTTTTTTGTTCAAGTAGCCAAAATTCTCTCTTTTGTTACCAACATAAAACATAATTTTTATAATGGTAAGTTAAAGATTTTCAATTTAATAAGGAATATAATTTCCTATTTAAATTGGAAAATATAGTTCATATTCAATATGGAATCAAATTCCTTATTGGTCTAGAATTATTTTCTTTTAATTTAATATAAAATCTAATTCCTATTAAAACTTTTTTAATTTAATTTAATATGGAATCTAATTCCAATTAAATTAAATTATCATTTCCATTAATTAAAAGATTTTTTATTAAATTAAATGATTCTAAATCATAAATAATTGAATGACACCATTTAAAATTCAACTCATAACTTCTACAAATAATTAAATAATTAATACTTAATTAAATAATTATATATATTTAAATAATCAAATTATTTAAATAATTCGTGAACATGTCCATAAAATTTATATGTGACATTAATAATTGGACAATCCAATTATATTCTTTCATTTGTTTCTTTATTTGGTTGTGAGCTAGCAAGGGGACCAAATAAACCTACAATTTAAGCTCAAATAATATCGAAATTATTAATTAAACTCTTTAATTAAATAATTCACTATTATTAACATCAGAGTTACTCCACTAAAAATCCAAGGTTGCACTCTCAAGATTGTAGATATTTTACACAATCTGAATTTTCAACATCCATCAATTTAATCATTTCATATGGTTCGATCCTCCACAAGTAGTTCATAATTAGAGTTAGGTCATTAAAGTTCGTTATACCTCTCTAATTATATTTTATTCCAATAAGTATCATTGATTCTCTAATGAATAATATATCCATAACAACTTATGAATTTATCTTTCCATTTATTTATAAACAGAAAGTCGAGCGCTTTTATTATTCAAGACTCGAATCAACACTTTAAGATAACTGCTCATCTACTTCTCGCAAGAGTGAGTTGATTCCACTATTGTGTAGAATGTTCCAAACCATTTATTAAATCACATCTCCAAAGTACGAAACTTATTGATCGTAAGTCTATAACAGTCACACCCATATAAATAAAAAGATATGACTCAACAAACAAAAGTCCATAAAACACTCAGGATTAAGATCAATTTATATATAATCATCTAGTTGATAAATATGAATTTCTTTATTTAATAGATATTAATAAAAAATTTATTTTATCGTGATCCAGTCCTATATAATCTCTATTATATAAGGTGCCTCCATTTTTATATCGCCACATGAACGATCTCGGATAAGATTAGTACATCAAATACAAAATGGATCACAGTTGTAGATTTACCACAAGCAAAGTACCTAGATTTATTTGCTTTTCACAGACTCTTTATATTCTAGATCTTAAACTAAATTCTCTTGTATATGAGACTATATAAGTAATCATGGATGTTACATGATATTTGTATGAAGTAAACATTTCATAAATGCACATAAAATTTAATAAACATACTTTATTTATTATTTATTTAAGGGGAAAAATCATTTTAGTCCCTAACTTTTAGGAAATGATCAAATTTTTAACTATGTTTCAAAAAATGACAAAATGGACCCTAACTTTTCGAAAAAGTATCAAATTAGTCATTTTCGTTAGTCAACTAACGGTCAAACTTAATGGATGACATGATATACAAGGGTAATTTTGTCATTTTAGGGATTAAAATGATCTGAAAAAAAATTAAGAAAAAAGTTTAAGGGATCAGATCATTTTAATCCCTAAAATGATAAAATTACCCTTGTAAATTATGTCATTCGTTAAGTTTTACCGTTAGTTGACTAACGAGAATGACTAATTTGATACTTTTTTGAAAAGTTAGGGTCCATTTTGTCTTTTTTGAAACATAGTTAAAAATTTGATCATTTCTCAAAAGTTAGGGACTAAAATGATCTTTCCCCTTTATTTAAACGTTTACAAATTACAAGCTCTCAGGGCACAAACCTAACACAATATGCACAGCAGTTTCGCATTGAGCTGTTAAATCTTCTATAGATAGTGGGCAAGCAAACAAAAATTCAGCTAGAAGGTCGATATTATCTGTGTTCGCTAAGTAGTGCAATGGTGTAATCCTCCCCTTTGCTTTGACACGAACAAATTCACTGTCAATGGTTATCATCGTGGTGACCAACTGGTGGTGCCCATTTTGCAAAGCCAAGTGCATGGGATTGAGGCCGAGGTGGTTTAGTTTCCCTGCAAGTGATGGCCTTAAGCTTGCTTTTTCATGGCAAGATTAATATGTCCAAGGCTTGCGGCTATGTGTAAAGGAGTATCAACGATTGGTATTCGATCAATACGCTGCAAAATATATGGATCCTGTGCAAGTTTTGAATACAATGCTTCCACATCTCCATCTTCAGCAAATTTCTTCACCCTATCATCCATGCCTGTCGCTTGTCGATAGCTATTTTTTACAAGTTTGCTTAGTACTCCAATGTGATAATAGCAATATTATATATGTCCCATATTTGTAGAGCTTGTCACTTGCTGAAGCAGCAAGGGACAAGTAGTTGGGAATTTTTGGGCAAAGCCGAGGCAAGTCTATGGGCGAGAATGAAATAAATCTAATTGTTGTCTGGTCTTGACTGTTGCGTTGTTAATATCCACATGAATTTTGACAATCGCCATCAGCTGCAAACTTCAGACCTTGTATATTCTTATTAGATCTCTGTCAATTGGGTTACATTAAGCATTCAAAAATTTCTGATACCACGTTTATTTATTTATTTGAAATAGATGCCACGTTTCTTTGATGACCAACTTTTTGGACTCAATTTCCTTTGTCTTCTCTGGTCCTTGGACTTTTCACAATGATCTCTGTGATCCCCTAATTAGTATAGCTTGAGCAGAAGATGAGGTCGTCAGCATGATGTCAAAATGATTATATATATTTTATATCAAAGTTTTCACCGATGGTGTATTCTAACTTTTAAATTATTATGAACACAAATTAAAATAATTTATTACTTTCTTTTTCTAAAAAAATTTTCTTACTCCTATTCAATTCAAATGTTATACGTGATTTTCATTGATAATTCTAACAATTTAAAAATTAAGACGTAGTAACCATAAAATTATATATATAAAATTGCATTCATATGTACATAGTACATGTGGCGGTGAGGTCCAATAACAATATAACATATGTTGTTAGCAGGGCGATATTGCCTCAAATCATGGAGAAATAGGCAACAAACAAGCATATATGCCTACTTAGAAGATGTAAATCACTTAAATAGTAAAAAAGTAGAGAGATAAAAGACAAACAAATATTTTATGTGCACACCACTAGTTGTTTAGGATCACCAAGTCTTTCCCTTAAGGTCTATGGTCTTATCTTCACTGTTCTCCAAGTTTAAACAAAACCATCCCTTAAATTGGAGCACCTTAGCATGACTTTACTTTTCAAGTAAAAGAAAAACAGCTTGAAGTTTCAATTCGTTGAAGTTTCGGAGGCTGAATCATTATGTAGCTGCATCTAAAGGAAATGAGTGTTGTAGAGTGCGTACATATAGTATACAAGACATATAAAATTTGATTAAGCATCCGCTCATCTGTTTACTGATACAAACTAGACAAAAATAAAAATACAGGTAGTCTTAATCATGAGGTAATCAAAATTAATTTCGTTCATGTTTTGCACATTTTCTTTTGATTTTATATGTTATAGTGCCAAGATCGCTGTCTCCATCTTCTGCCAAGTTAGATCAATAGATATGATCGTCTGGTTTGAATTGGTGACGTCGTTTTTGCTTTGACTTGACTTTTCAAGTAAAAATTATACGCGGCTTGTTGAAGATTAATTCAGTAAGTTGAAGTTTCCATGCCGGAGTTACTCAGTTGAATCGGTGACAGATATTGCAGAGTTAAATATATTGGCAATGCTATATTGTTTTATAAATCTCCGAAGATATAATGCTAACTTTGTGTCTGTCCAGATGCCTGAGGGGCAACAATGAAAAATATAGAAATAATAACATCATCACCCATAAATAATTAATTTCTAACCTCAGTTGTGTGAATCTGTTACTATTTTTTACCGTCATTATGGACAAGAGAATTTCGAAGAATCAAACTATCAACATGCTAAAACCATGAGAAGCCAAGGAAGTATATATATGTAAGAAGGGTTATGAAATAATTAATTAGAGTTAATTAAACAGAATGGATACCTCGCTCTTTTTAGCTGCTAGGGAAGGAAATGTAGAAGCCTTGCGCAAACTCCTCCAAGATGATCCTCTTCTACCAGAGCATGCCACAATTTCCTCCACTCATACTCCCTTGCACATAGCTTCCATGCTAGGACACCTTGATTTTGTCAGGGAATTGATCAAATGCAAGACCAATATTGTAAACTATGTGAAAAAATTGGACCAGCATGGGTTCAGCGCCATTCACCTGGCATGTGCAAATGGGCACCATGAGGTGGTGAGAGAGCTTTTAGAAATCAGTGATGAGCTCTGCAATCTCAGGGGGAAAGATGGAATGACTCCTCTCCACTGTGCTTGCATCAAAGCAAGGATTGAGACTATCCGTCACCTTCTGTCAGTTTCTTCAGCAATTATCTCTGAGGTGACTGTGAGAAAGGAAACTGCTCTTCATCTAGCAGTGAAGAACAACCGATTTCAAGCTCTTGAAATTTTGGTGGAACAGCTGAAGAAGGACAATTTGTTAGAAATACTAAACTCAAAGGATGACGAAGGAGACACCGTCCTCCACCTGGCAGCCGCCAGAAGAAATCGTCAGGTAAGATCTTGTTTTCAGTAAAAATTAAAGAAATTTTTTAGATGAATTCATATTTATTTATTTTCTTGAAACTAATTCATATTTATTATTATTTTTTTGAAACTAATTCATATTTAATTTTTACTAAACAATGTTCAACACACTTAATTTGCTGTATAAAAAAATCAATAAGTTTATATGAAAATTTCAAAAAATAGCATAAAGAAAAATCTAAATTTTGAAATTAATATAAAGATTATAAACCCAGTTTTTCAGCACACCATTAGTTTAAGTACGAACTATTTATTTTCACACGAATTCTTTTGGAGCATAATCTATCTGTTATTAGTTCACACGGAAGGACATAGCGTCCATGAGCAAACTATTAATATTAAAAAAAAATTAATTCATAATTTCAATGCTAATTTTCAATATTTAAATTTTTTATTTTTTAGAGAAATTTCAATTTCGTCCCTATAGACCCTTTATCTCTAAAATTTTAAAAAATTGATCAGTTTCGTCCATCTAACCTAATTTTTTGTGGTCAAATTTAACAGAAATTATCAAATGATGATTTTGCCCTTAATTATTTAAAAGGTTCTTAAAATGACTCATCTGCCCTTTTAAAAAAATGAGAATTACAATTATATTGTTATTTAAATTAAAAGTAATAAGTTTAAAAAAATAAACAAATAAAAGTAATAAAATCTTTTAAAGAACTGCATCAACACTAATCCAGATTTTGTTATTACACTCATCAATTAAACATTACACCATTACAACATTACATCACTAAACTCAACCAAACCTTCTACAACATTACAAAAGATACATTAAAATTTAATTTAACTACACAACAAAACATATTAATAATAATAATAACAGATATAAGATTAGCACGCGAAGTACCAGCTCCCTCTCTAACTTTATTGGTGTGTGCTTAGGTGATGTGAACAGGCTATAGCCTTACTACTAGAATGCAACATTACAAATCGAGGGGTGGTGCAGGTAAATGCCATGAACAAGAGCTGTCTAACAGCACTGGATCTTATTATGCTTTTTCCATGCGACTCTAACTGTGATGACATTGAGAGGCTGCTCAAACAAGGTGGTGCAGAGAGAGGGCGCTTCTTAAATGACAATACTATATCTCTACAACACCCTCAGAATCTTGTCAGTCACTACCAACAACAAACTCTGTCCCACTCAAGATCCCAAAAACCAAAAGATCTGTCCCAAGAAGAAATACCAGATTGGACAAACCACTTCAAGTTTAAATTAGTAGAGAGCAACCCAGATCAAGTGAAGAGTGATCTATTAGTGGTGGCAGTCCTATTGGCAACCGCAACCTACGAGGCATGCCTAAGCCCTCCTGGTGGGATTAAAGAAGACGGTCCCAATGAAGGCATATCACGTTTATCAATATCAAACCCATTGTCATTCATTTTTTTCATGGTCTTCTACAGTGCAGGTTTTTACATATCCATATTCCTCATTTTTGCACTGACAGCCAATTTTCCGTTGAGATTTGAGCTGATTTTAGCCACATTTGCGATGAGTTTTACTTATGCTTCTGCAATGGGATCACTTTCACCTTCTGGAACCACGCGAGCTATCATTACGACGATCATTGTCATTATGGCTTCATTTGTACCCCTCCTGTCAACCCTAATTAGATTAGGGCACAAAAAGAGACTAGAAGCCAAACTTATTGCGCAGAGACGAAATCGGAATCCTTGAGACTGAGCTACTTAAACTATTTGCAATATTAAACCAACATTATATGTTTTAAATGAGTGCGAACTTCCATTGTTCTATGCTGATTTACTCTGTTTTGTACAATATTTTATTATTATACGTTTCAATTTGTGCTATAAAATTGACGTTTATGGTGGCTTCTTTTATATATATATATAACTTTATCATTAGTGTCTCTTATATCAACCAATCAAATTCATTATATTCTCAAAAAAAAAAATTAAATTAAATTTGCATTATTCATTGATTTTCAATTCAATGGTTGAAAATTTGTGTCCCTGATCCTACCCCTATATATATAGTTCTTTCATAATCAGTACCTTCTAATTTTAAAAAATTAGGACGAACTAATCAAATTCATTCATTACATTTGAATTAAATAAAAGAAAATTTATTTTATAAGAGAGAAATAATGTAATTAATGAATTTGATTGGTTGGTCCTAACTTTTTAAAGTCAGAATGTACTGATTATAAAAGCACTATATATATTTACAAAATAAAAGTGGATTGTAAATAGAAATTCTTTGAAATATTTTTTCATCTAATTTGTTTTGCAAGAGTAAAAGCTTTAGAGAAAATAATCTTAAAGTATAGATTCATATATTCCAAATTATTAATATTTTAGATATTCAATGTAGTGATTCTTGGTCACCATTGTGGCCATTTATCCATAGAGGGTTTTGACCTTACCTCTGAAAAGGTGTGGTGAAAGTTGGCCCTCCTTGAACCACAAGTCTAAGACAATGTATAGCAGAGCACATAGCAGTGTATGGTGGAGATATTTTCTCTTTGAACCACAAATAAATGGTCAATGTGACGTTCTCATGATTTAAACAAAAAAACCTATAAGTATTTAGATTGCAAACTTGATACCATCAAAACAATTACTAAACGAAGATACAGCAGACCTTCGAATGATAGTTTTGATCGAAATATAGATAAAATTTCAGGTTTCATCACAATAAGGAAATAGCTCCAAATAAATTTCAACATACTGTTACAATTAAAAATATAAAGTAAACAAAATAAAATCAAATATACTTCTAAAGTTACATGTAACTGAAATATACAATCGCAACAAATTTGGATTTAGGATTTTGAATTTTAAGTGTAAAAATAATATTAATAATAATTTAATTGGACAAATAGATAAAGTATAAACCAAATATTAATTTCATATCTATACCTTATATAGATCTATAACACGTTCAAGTTTAGATTGTCACTCAAAAATATGATTTATATATCCAAGTTGTAAGTACATCTATCATTAAAAATTTTAAAATTGACTTTGCTATAAGCACTCAATCTAATATCAAAACTAACCTTATGAAAGTAAATTTATTTATTTACTAAAAGCATCCAATTAAACTATTAGTACATCCAAATTTAAGTTTAAACATCTCTTTACACTTTAAATAATAAAATAAATAAACTCTTCTCTTTTTCTTTTTTTTCTTTTTTTTTTGGTTTTATAGAAAACCTTAATTCTAACTAATCATATTTTTCAAAATCAATTTGCAAGTTTTGAATCACCACTTTCTCCGTTACATTAGTTTACAAGAATTGTATATAGTATACTTATTAGTGAAAATTGATTAGTCGTTGCAAATGCATATGCAATATTTTTTTATATTATTGAAAATATCAATAGTAAATTGAACTATGAAAGAAAAAATTAAATATTTTTGGAATTTGAATGTATATCAATTTACTAAATTATTTTTTTATTCTTCACTATAATGATTAATGCTTTTGAAAACCAAGAAAAAGCAAGTTCTTATAATTTTAATCTCCAATTTGTTTTAGTTTTTTAACTTTTTTTAAGAAAAAAGTTGTAATAATCATATACTTCTATTATAGTAAGACTTCAAATTTTAATATATTAGAATAAATTGATGAAAACATTTTTATTCAATCATTTAAATCTAAACTTAGAGTTTAAACATATTAGGAAATATTAATAGATGTAAAAAGTAATTAATTTATTTTATTTTAGGGAATTTAGCAAAATTACCATTTTTGGCACCTTATTCACATAATTACCCTCTCACTCAAAAAAATTACAAACTACCCTAAATTATCCAAAATACCCCTTATAAATTAAAATCAACTTATTAATACAAATAATTAATTATTTTCTTAATTTAGTCTTGAGTGAAAGAAAACATGAAGAAAAGTTGAAGAAATTTGGATGTTAATAAAAGTTTGTGTTTATATTTGAGTTTTTTAGGAATTAGATTATTATCTTTTTGAAAAAATGAATTAAAAAAAAAAATTGTTGTTCAGGTCAGCAAGTGACCTAATATGAGGTTGAACCAACATCGGGTCACTTTTTGACTCGAGAAAATAATATTGACTCAAATCTGGTCAACAAGTAAGTTTCAAGTTAGATTTCTAACTCGATGTCGAGTTGACCCAAATCGGGTCAGTTTCTGATCCGAAGCCTAATGTGACCCGATTCGGATAGCCACACATGATTATGTCCAAATAAAGATCAATATTCAGATCCTAATGAAAACCATGATTTAATATCCAAGCAAAAGCCAGTAGCATCTGATAGCCACACATCACAATAAAACTAAAGAAAGAAAAATGTTTCAAGTAGGAATCCATGTCAAAACAAAAGTAAATTGGTATGTAACTGGACCAGCTTCCCCCTTCGCTTCAGGAATCCCTTCATTGGCTATGAGCAGTTCCCTATAAAGAGGAAGCAAAACGAATTCAGTTGACTCACATATCAAGCACTGTGGGAGAAAACTCATTGGAGAATAAGCAAAGAGATAAGAGTTGAACAATTTTTAAATAAATCCTCACAATCAGACATGCCAACTTCAGTGCTAGCAATACACAAACTCTACTCAAACAAAGTAACACACGAACACATATAAAGATATCAAACTTTTCACCATCAGCAAAAGCTCAATTACAAATAAAAATATCAAAATTTTCACAACAATTTGTTATGATTGTTTCCATGACATGGAAAAATGGGCAGCTGAAAGCCCACCGGTTGAGCCCAATGATAAAGAGCTCTAGAAGCCCAACGCTCAGGTCGCATGTTGAGCTCGCTGCTTTCTTCTTCAGCTTGTGGTTTAGACCTCAATGCATCCTCAACTTACGAGAGTTAATATGTTAGCTCGTCCGAGCTCGTGCCAGGTGATCTTATAGAAGCTAATCTCTCAGATTAATATTTCATGATTTGGTGTCAATGAGATCTATGTAATTTTGGATCCCGAGAAACAATTAATACAATGACGGTCAATTAATCCAGGAATGACCATACATGAGCAATTAATGAAGATATGACCATGTAAGGATAATTAATGCAGTCGCAATTAATGTAATATGGTCAAGTCATAGTAGTTAATGTAATAATTGCTTTTTTGACATGAATAACACTCAATTGTAATCCCCCACTGTATAAATATGGGTGAAATCCTTTGTAAAAAACAAGCGGAAACTAGTATTAGGGGTTGTTTGTTTTTTTCACTTAAAACTTAATAGTGCTGAATTATACCTATTAAGTTGTTTTCGTTTATTTTTTTAAGTGGTCAAACCACTTAAAACTATCAAAAAACAACTAAAAAAATTAAATAAGAATTTTTAACTTTTCACTTAATTACAAATCACTTAATGATATTTAAAAGTTTTTATTCCAAATATATCCTCCTCAAAATAATATAATTTCAAGTTTATCCTAATTTTATATTACTCAATTTTTTTCCTTGATGCTTACAAAAAATATATATATATTTAAAAAATAAAATCTAAATATATCTCATCTCAAATTATATTATAATTAAACTAATATATTTTAATTTACAATTTAAACATTCATTTTTTTAATTGTTTTCTTAAATATATTTAAATATATAAATATGGTTAATACTACTATATTTTTTAATCATATTTTAATTATAAATAAAATGTTATTAATATCTACATAAAAATGATTTAGAATTTATTAAATTATTTATTTTCAAATATTTATATTATATTAATTAAAATTACATAACAACAAATAGTAAAAAGGGTATAAATGTCAATTTACTAGTTTTCAGACAATTTTAAATTTAAAAAACAAACAAGTTTGTAACATATTCAAAGGTAAGAGAAAAAATATATATATATATATGTTATTCAGATTTCAGATTTCAGTCACTATTCAGTCTTCAATCTTCAGCAGCACTATTCAGTCTTCAGACAAAAAAATAAACGATCTCTTACAGTTACTCTGCCAAAAACATTTCAAGATAACAACCATAGACGTAGACACACTTGCCGAACCATGTAAAAAATCTCTCTCTTTGCATTGTTCTTCTTCCTCTTCTTCTTCATTCTTAATTGTTTTCACCTACCTTCATTGTCATTAATTATCAGAACTGTAGTATGGGCCAAAGAATTTCTAAGTCGACCAATTTCAGACGTCAACACAATTAAGCAACCCCAACTTGAACCCAAAAAAAATAACCAAAACCCAATGAAAAGAATCTAAAATAGCATTAACCAACCACTCAAAATCAACCAAAACTTATACACCAATAAAAAAAATAAATCTTTCACAACTATAAAAGCAGCTCTTATTTTACACACAACTTCAATACATAATTTCGAGAATGCAGAAAAAGAAGACAACGCAGAATCCAAAACAACACCAACCCATCTCTCAAAATCAACCAAAAAATCAATTAAAGACAAAAAAAATCAAATTTTTCACAACGATGAAGCAACCTCAACTGTCATTTCACACATAATTTCGAGAACCCAAAAAGAGAAAATGAAACCCAACGAAAAGAAGCATAGAGTTGAGAAGAAAAGAGACCTCTTTGACAAGGACAACTTCGGGGAAGAAGAGTTCAGAGTCGTTAGACTTGAAAAGAAAGTTGTCACTGTTTTCTTTGTTGTTCTTGTTTTTCTTCTTTTTTGCTCGGACAAGGAATGATTGGTTTCTGGGGAAGTTCAAGAACGTGTGTTGATTGTTAGGGAGCACGAAGCGAAATCTGAACTTCAATCGTTGTTTTCGCGGTTCGAGTTTGAAGGAGTTGACACCACCGATAAGGAAGACAATGACGCCGCTATTCAGGTTGGTGTGGCTGCTGAGAATGAGATGAATGGAAAGGGGTTGAAATGGTTTGAAGGGTATTTTAGTATACTAGGGGTAGTTTTGTAATTTACTCACTTTAAAGGTATTTCTCTTATTGTAGCATACATTTAGGGCATTTTTGCTAAATTTCCTTTATTTTAATCAAATGGTCTATCATAATCATTTTATTTTAGGATATTTTTATAATAAATTTTTATCATAAAATTTGGATATACAAATTATAATTTTAAATGAAAATATGCACATCTATTCGTACTTGTTTTGCGAAATCTGTAGTCTATGTACAGCAAGCACGCATCCATGGAAATTTGCATTTTGAATGTAGAATTGCCAAATTGTCAACGGATGTAATCAAATCAAAATCTAATTATTATATGTATTTTTTGGACTCACCAAATGGGCGGGTAAAAGCTCGATAAAAGCCCATTAAGTCGACCCAATACAAAGGCCTAGCAGACAAGGCCCAGTTATCATCTCCAAGCTCAATGAGCTCTACAGCTCGTCCCAACGAGCTCTGAAGCTCGCATATGTCAGCTCGTTTCTCAACCAGGCTATAGATCGTTGTTAACATTATGCAGCTCGCTCTATTCATAGCTCGCTACTTAGCAAAGTCCAGCCCGAGGTCTCTCAAGACAGTGAATAGCTCGCCCAGTGGACAATTAATACCAAATCTTCCAGATATGGCAGTTATCTGATTTGGCCATGATTCTCTCGCCAGAAACGGAAGCTAATTCAAATTCAAACTCAGTTAACGTAATCTCGAGATACTCGAGGCAGTTTCCTGATTTTGCTCCAGCTGATTAGGAAGTGTATTTATTATGAAATTCTTTTCCTATTTTATCTCTTCATAATTTGTAACAATTCTTCCTCTATAAATAGAGGCTAAAATCATTGTAAAAGGGACAAGCACTATTATACTGTCACTCTGCCGAATTGAAGAGAGATAGTCGTAGACGTAGGCATACTTGTTGAACCACGTAAAACCTTTGTGTTGTTTCTGTTCTTGCCTTTCTATTTTCTATCTTGTTCTTGGTTTTTGTGCAGTTCGACATTAATTGCAGGTATTGGACATTAAATTCTCGTCGATACTAATGAAAATGATATTGACTCATTTCTCTCGAATTAAATTTTGTAGGTCGTTTAAATAAAGTAAATAATGATGATTGAACGTAGAAGTCTTAAATGAGATTGGTTTTCTACAAAGAGTGGATGGAATAGTAATATTCAATTTAATGTGGAAGAATAAATTTTCTACCGAGACTAGTTGGAATTGTAACATTCAATTATTATTTCGTAGACAGGACCATCAAATATCTTATACATTAAATTGTTATTCCCTTGTTTGAGTAACAATAAAGGGACAAGGACAAAAGTAGCATATTTAAGTAGTGACTTAATATTTATGTCTCTTTTGAGAAAATGTGACAATAGAGTTCCAAATTATATGTAAAAGTACAAAAATACCCTTCCAGCACAAATGTGTAATAATAGTTAGGTTTGAAAAAAATCTGTTCCCCCCAAAATCAAACCTTGAAAAAAACATTTTGCCTCCCAAAAGCAACAGCAGCCTCTGCCTCCCCCAAAATCAACACCCGCTGTCGTCTGTCCGTACCGTGCACAGAGCCACGCAGCGCCGTCATCGTCGTCTGCCCTTTGCCATTGAGTTGCCTGTGTTAGTCTTGCATGCGTGGCACCGGACTAGTTACACCAAGGTGAGAAGTGTGAGTAATATCAGTTCTGTCTGAGTGTGACTAGTGGTACATTGGGTTGATGAAAAAAAATCAGTAGCGAAAACACTAGTCACACCAAGGTGACGAGTGTGAGTAATACCAGTTCTGTCTGGGTGTAATTAGTGGTGCAATGGATTGATGGAAAAAAACTAATAGCGAAAACATTAGTCACACCAAGGTGAGGAGTGTAAGTAATACTAGTTTTGTCGCAGTGTAACTAGTGTTTTTGCAACTGGTTTTTTTTTATCAACCCAATGCACCACTAGTCACACCCAGACAGAACTGGTATTACTCACACTCCTCACCTTGGTGTGACTAGTGTTTTCGTTACTGGTTTTTTTTCATCAACCCAATACACCACTAATCACACCCAGACAGAACTGGTATTACTCACACTCGTCACCTTAGTGTTCAAAAGTTAAGATACATTACCCGTAGTGCAGAAGAAGATTATGGATGGTGGATGGAAAGAATGGTTGCTGGTGGATGGTGGATGGAATTTGTCGCGCAGAAGAGAATGACGATAGATGATAGATGGTGGCTGTGAAGAAGAAAATGAAGCTGGATGAAGTTGGATGGTGGCTGTGAAGACGAAAATAAAGCTGTGATGACAAAAATGAAGCTGGATGATGGATAAGAATGAAGCTGGTGAAGCTGGATGGTGGCTATGAAGACGAAAATGAAGCTGGAAGTGGATGGTGGCGAAAATGAAGCTGGATGAAGCTGGATGGTGGCTGTGAAGAAGAAAATGAAGCTGGATGGTACAGACGAGAATGAAGCTGGAATTCGTAGTGCAGATGAGAATGAAGATCGATGGTGGATGGTGGCTGTGAAGAATACGAGAATGAAAGAGTAAGAGGAGTAGAAGAGAGAAAATATCAAATAACAAAGTCACTGGTTTAAATTTTTAGAAAGGGTATTTGTGTCCAAAAAAATAAGGCTTGAGACTCAATTGTTAACTTTATTGAAATTGGATAAAATTATTAATCCAATAATTGAAAGTGCTATCTGCTGATATTTCCTCAACAAATAAATATTACCTTTTTTATTTCAAAAAAAAAAAAAAACAATAAATATTACCCTTTAGTGAAGTACGAAATCCAGCACTTAAAACTCGTAATGTAAGGTTGTGGATAGCCCAAACACAACCTCCACTATGTTCTGAACTGAAACTCTTCCACACGCTCTCACCATGGCCAAATCTATGACCTTGCTCTCTCTTTCTACTCCTCCACCTCTATCAATTCACCTCCCCAAAACCCATCTCCACTTTGCCCACAAACCCTTTTTTTCTCTATGTTCCAGAAGACTAAGTCAATTCAGTGTCAAGGCCTCAACCACTGACAATGGAGCTGGAGTTTCAGCCCCAGCTGCCACTGTAGAACAACCCCAGAAGCAGGAGGTTTTGGAGGAGTCTGTCAAGTCGAATGGTGCTGTGGATGCTCAGGAAGTGGAGGTGGTGACCAAATTTGAGGACCCCAGATGGATTAATGGGACTTGGGACCTCAAGCAGTTTCAAAAAGATGGGCAGACCAACTGGGATGCTGTTATTGATGCTGGTGAGCCTCTGGGTTCTTGTTGCCTTTTGTTTTTGGTGTGTTTATATGTGGTTAGTTTCCCGGTCATTTCTAAAGAAAAGACTATTAGACTAGCTAATGTTATTTTCTGTATCATTTTGTTTGTTGTTGTATAACTGGTAGCTGAGGAAATTGGAAATGAACTAAGTTAAAATTCATCTGATCTAAATTTTTAGTACTTTAGGCTATTTTAAGTCCACAGGAAACAGAACCTGCAAATATACTTTAATTACCTATGTAGCTCAGTTGGGGATTTGATCCTTTTCTGTGAAAAAAAAATGTAATAACATTGAAGGTAAGATCTATAATATTTGGTGTTTACCTCTCTGGCTTCTGTTTTCTTGGTGTGTAGAAAGGGGCTTTATTTTTACTGTAATTTGTGCCAAATGCATTTTGTCAAATTAACATATGGTTTTGTTTCATTGTTGTTGCTGTGATGCAAGGAAAAGAATATTGTTTGGAAACCATGCTAACAAAACTATTGAAGTGAAGTGTTCTAACTCTGAGTGTTGTGAGAAGGGCATTTGTCTTTTTTTTTTTTTTTTTTAATTTAATTTAATTTTATTTATAAAGACTTCTAAAGCATTATTTTATTGATCATCAAAGTACTTTTTTATACAACTTATTTAAAACAGAAAAAACATAAAAATGCAGCCAAATCTGCTGCACGTTACGTAACAGAAATGTCCAAAGAAATAGCTGAAGACTAGATCAAGCCTAACAGAACTTTGACAACTTCAATTCCATGTCAGCAGCTCCTGAGACATGTCATTCAACACTCCGCCTTGGCTCTGGAGTTGCAGACTCCAAGCCTTTGCCTCAAGAACTCATACCTAGCTTTGGGAAGTGCCTTGGTCAGGATGTCAGCATTTTGATTTTCTGTTTTGCAGTAGACCAGCTGTATTTCTCCTTCTTTTTGTACGTCTCTTGGGAAATAAAGTTTCAACTTGAAGTGTTTTGTTTTG